>OX246741.1:54335135-54733801 GCA_945910005.1 Isoperla grammatica
TCTCAATGCCAACTCAATGACAAAAGACTGAAAAAGTATTTCTTCAAGATGAAGTTTCTCTCCCCCCCCCCCCCCCCCCCCAGCATCCCGCCAGACGAAAAGTGAACAAAGACTCCCTCACCGCAAAGAGGTTGATGCTCTTTCTAAAGGAGAAAGAGAGGGGGGGGGGGGGGGGGGGGGGGGGTAAAGTCAGATTTTCAGGGACACAAAACCCTCCGCTTTGTTCAAAACGAGTACCTACCTACTTGGCCACAGATATATAAAGCTGTAGATTAAATATTTCAAAGGGTTGAAATAGTCTGTCAGTATTTATGAGCGGTGGGGGTGGATCGATGCGCCCGTCTGTGGGGGTAGATTGAGGGTGGTCGGCAACGCGGTGCGGCGGGCACAGTCGGCTGGAGTCCGTATCGGCGTCAGGACGCACAGTCTGTAACGCGCGACGCTCAACGCAGCCGGCTCAACGCGCGACGCGACTGCAGTCTGTATCGTCGAGACGCGTCCGTCGCAACGCGCGCGCTGCAGCTACAGCTACACCGCTACACCGCTACACTCTCACTCACCTCCATAACAGGTACATTTTATAACTGAAATACACATTTTATTTCTGTTTCAATCATTTCATATTTTAAGTATTTTAGTTTGTTGTGGTGGAACGTACCCTTTATGCTTTTATTATACGCGTACAACGTTTTGACGCATCACATAAATTATTGTGTCTATATATCTAATGAAAGTGTCAACGTTTATGAAGTTAGAAGCTCTCGGATCGTCGTGGCAGTTCGTACGTCAATTTACCATTCAAAATAGACTATATGCGTTCGTTAGGGAAGAACATTATAATCTACTGTGAGGATGAGTTTAGCTGTCAATTGATAATTGTTGTTTTATTAAATTAAATCATCAATTACGCTATCAGGAGGTTTCTTTGCAGCGGGTTAGTTTGAGTCCTCAATTGACCGGGAAACCTATTCGGTACAAATACACGCAGAACATTGTCGACGATAAGTACCTCATCACGGTTTAAATCTAAAATTAGTTTATAATATTGTCGATGTTTAGTTGTTGGTTTGAATGTTCCACTAGATACGCACATATAATGAGTGATGATATAGATAAGCTAGTGCAGAATGTGGTGGAACCATCTGTGAAGGACGCGCGGTCGTGCCGGTTGTAGTTCCACCACTTCCTGTGATTCTGTCTAGACAACGTAGCTACGGTGGAATAAACTACTCAATCAACTTTAATACCTGTCTCAAGACGATCAGGAGTTTTATGGTAACAAGCTTAGAGGGGACCTAACGCGCGAAGTTAACGTTGTTTCATAGATGCCTGAGATTACTTTTCCATTAACTAAACAATGAAGTCAAATATTGTAGTTGATTTCTTTGTCATTTCAATAAGTAATTAATTCTTAATTATTGAATTATTAATGAAATAATAATCGTAACAATTACACAATTTGAACCTTTTTAAATTCATTGTTTAGCTAATACAAAAGTTAATTTAGCGTAGGAATAACTTTTCCAATATCTTGAAGCTTTCTCAAGATATCGATAAAATACTGTTAGTTTTGTTTGATCTAATATAGCGAGCTACCGGTTCATTGATACCGTTAAGATGTTTGAAATATCGATCTTTGATTGGTTATCGCTCACACGTCGATGGTGTTTCAAGGCTACAGGGTTGATTTAGTCGCTTTAAATTAGTCTCCCACTGAAAATCAATTTCGTTAAAGTAAAGTAAAGCAAAGTAAAGTAAAGTAAAGTAAAGTAAAGTAAAGTAAAGTAAAGTAAAGTAAAGTAAAGTAAAGTAAAGTAAAGTAAAGTAAAGTAAAGTAAAGTAAAGTAAAGTAAAGTAAAGTAAAGTAAAGTAAAGTAAAGTAAGTTTTGTTTCCGTAATAATTAAAATTATTAACCCTTTCGGGTGTACAGGAAATTTGTCAGTCAGTCATGGCAAAATACAGAGCCAAATAACAAATTGAACATTAGAAAATTTACAAAAATGCATATCTAAAATATACAAAAGTTACAGAATATTACAAAAATACAAAATTACAAAATACAGACAAAGTGAGAAACTGAGTGGGTAGACTCTAAATGTGAATTTATTTAATCATATTGTTTCCTCTTGACTAAGCGTCACCCATGTCTCGAGCTCGCCTCTTATAAGTTACACCTACTAACACGTGTATAGGCTGTACAGCTTCTATTAAAGCCAGTGAATGACAGTTTGAAACCTCACTGCGATATAACTTTCAAGTTCTATTTTTCACGCCACTGGCTTGAAATGAAATAAATTAGTTTAAAAAGTAACGCCATGTTTTTGACAGCTCTTAAATTGCCTGTTGGATTATACGACAGGGGGAATAATTTATTTTGGCAATAAAAAAAAATAAACGTCAATAAAAAAACAATATTTTGAAATTTGAGCTTCGTTTAATTAAAAAACCAATCATTTCATTTCAATATCAATACATATCTCTCGTGAAATCGTCTGCATTTATAGTCAAGTGGGATGCGGTGTAAAGGGGGGGGGCGGGGGGACAGCCGATAAAACAGTCAAACGTCCCCGTTGAGTATAGGAATAAAATATTAGTCATTCAAGTGTCACAACGTGCGAGTCTCATAGTGATATGGAACAAAACAAACAATTGTTATCCGACCGAGATGTATTTAGCGACGATCGATATTCACAACTGCTGACTGAAGGTCCGTATTATGATGATCGCATTTCATTCATGAATATACCTCTCCCTCTTGGTGGTTTTATGGTTGACAATAAATGAGTAAAGCTTTATTGAAACGTCGATAACATAAAAATGTACTTGCGGCATAACCGTAAGCTACGTAATAACCGTAACCGTAAGGCAATAACCGTACAAGCTAATGTGTTAATACTTACAACAGTCACAAAAAGAGTTCCAAGGTGTATTTTGTGTGACAATGGTGCACGGTTTAGTAACTACGATTGTCAGACACAGCCAAGAAAAAAAGGTTAAAAAAAGGTTAAAAAAAAGACATCTAGATATTTGGAACGGAATGTACAATTAATAAGGGGATGTTTAATCAATGCATTCATCTTATGACAGAGGAAAACCTCGGAAAATCCTTTCCCGTTCCGGATTTCCCGTTGAGTGAAAGGAATCTCTCGAACGTAATCCGAGTTGCGTCGAGCGCGCTTTTAAAATCGGCTTTTGTTTCCCCCTCGAGGGTCGAGAAGTAATCTACGGTAATATGCAAATATTTACCGATACCCTGGTCGGGGCGCTACCCATGACGTGACGTCGTAAGACACGCACACACGCACACACACACGCACACACGCATGATCTGGGATAACGAGCACAGGCTCGATATCACGCACACAACCCTCCTAACGAGGGGCTGGTCTGCCGAGACGTTATAGGTAAATGAGGTTGTTTAATCTAAACACTTTTTAGGGGGTAGTTCGAAGCTATAGTGTAGATGGCCGCGGTCGATTGGGCGTTGGTCTCTGGTCAACCGCAGTTCTTACGTTCCGGGTTCGAGTCCTGGCTTGGGCATGGATGTCCTGATCTTCGTAAGCACGAATTTATCGTATTGATTAGTATCGTTGCCCAAATATCGATCATCCTCAACATTCCTTAAAGGGTTAGTCAGATGAAAAACTAAAACACTATCATTTGTATATGTCCACCCTCAAATATGGTAAACATGACTAAAAGATACCATACTTTAAAAGCAGGCGGTTAAAAAATTAAAGAAAACGCGATTTTTTGGCTTGTTGCTACCAAGTAGCACCGAGCAACTTTTCTCATGGTTATTCCCATACAAAAAATGTTGCCTCGAGATAGTAAAACCACCGCTAAAATATGGCACTTATCAAAAATCGATCAGTAGGTTTAATGTGCATCGTTTCCCTACGGATAACATGCTTTTTAGTACGAACGTGTACTTCTACAAAATGCCCTGCAATTAATTTTCTTGTGACTTGATGTGAAGAAAAGTTTCAATCTGTTTTGAGCGCCACTGTCCGCAGTCGCCTAGTGTTTCGCGGAGCGCTGGCTGGACTCGTATTACACAATGAGTGCTCTGTCTATCAGGCAGGCGCTAGCGAACTCAGAACCGATACAGCTGTACTACGCTTTAGAAGAAAAATGCAGCAGAGCTTGCGAAGTGAATCTTATAGAATCGCTAAATGTTCACTATTTTTTTTCTTGCATTGAAGCAACCTATATCAATTTTATTTCACACAACTGAATTTCATGCACTTATGACTCATTGGTGATTTTTTAGTTTATCATCTGACTAATCCTTTAATGTACTGCATTAAATCTAAAGTTAGTCACCTGTATGTGATAACATACGGTTGTTTTAGGTGCCGCCATTAAAGTGCTGCTCTAGGAGATCAAGAAGGCCTTGCTACGATGTTTTGTGGCATATAGTTGGCCGTGTTATTTTTACCAACAATGTTAAACCATGGAGTTACTGGTAACAATGGTAGATGCCTTCTATATAGTGTGGAATTAATTTGCAGCAGCACTTCAATGGCGTCAAATTTCAAGATGTCAGCGCCCATCTTGTATCCTAATAGACGATTTTCAGAATTAATCTAGAGGGCCGTGATTATAGATCAATTCGAAAAAAGCTCTATAAACCTTTTTCAGAATGGATCGAGGACCCTTAGATAGAGCTAATCATAATTGAGGGTTGTAAACTACCATGCCATGAAATGTGGTGAATCAGGCTCGAACCTGAATGCACAGTGTGAGTGTATCAGGCAAGGCTCTGTGCCTACGTTATAACTAGTTTTCTCTTACTTAGTCCAACCAGATACTTGTTGATGTTTGATGCACAATTTGAAATGGCCAACGGCTGTATTTGTGTTACAAATAAATACATTTTCAAACAGCAATCAAGTGATTTACGTTCAAATCTATTTGTTTGGTTCAACTCTAACCTCTAACAGCCATGCAAGTTTAATTAAAAGCTTATCACGCCATATTCTGTACAAACTTCAAGGTTTGGGAAGATATAATTAAAAACGATTTTATATAAGACCTATAGTAATTGGACTATACACTGTTCCTTGTCACATATAAAAACAATATTTTTTTTTTCAATTGAATTATTTTTATTTTTTTTATATGTGACAAGGAACAGTGTATAGTCCAATTAATAGGTCTTATATAACGTTTAACCTGTTCTACTATGTTTCCGTTTTAATTAAAAACGATTTTACTTTTATTACGGTACATTATTGGTTTCTACATGTATGGTCTCTCTGCAGTGTTATAATTACGAATATCGGTTTTCTCTCCTCGTTGGTGCTGTGATAGTGATACTGGGACAAGCCCCGTGTGCCCAATGAGTGGAAGCGACGCCGTGCGCAGACTGCCAAACACCTCGCGTGTGTGCGCCACTTTAAGGGCCGTGATGGAACGAGCGGAAGGGGGAATGCGTAAATCACAATTTGCTCCGCGAAACAGCCGCCCCGACTCGAAGGAGAAAACAAATGCCGGATTGAATGTTGCATGTTGGTAATAAAGCTTCTGCGATGCCCCTAAGATGATGGAAACATACGGTCTGTTCGCTGGTCCTCAGCTCAGGCTACACGATCAGCTAGGAGACATTCATTACTTGACCGATAGAGGTGACTCAGTATAGCACACGAGGCTATAATCAAGAGGTCGCTGGTTCGATGACAGACAACGGCAATATTGACTAAAGATTTTCTCCTAGATTTTCCTCAGTCACAAGGCGAATACTGGGATTGAGTTATACTAATAAACCTTTGGGCACTTCCCCCACAATATTCCAAATACCACAATACCTAGTTAGTCACCTGAAGAGGGGCATGAGTTGTTCCTGGGCAGTTTAAACTTATCAAAATTGTTATACTTTTTTTTCCACGTTTAAATAACAATGACACACACATTTATGGCTTTGTGTAGGTTGAATGTTTTGTGTTGGGACAACGAGGTTTATCGGTGGAAAAAGCGAGGAGTGTCAGGATGGCGACCCCCCCCCCCCCCCCCCCCCCCCTCCCGCCTTGAAGGTGTTGGACTCGTCAGAGAGCAGTCGAACCGTATAACACAGAGGACGGACATTATCACACATTGTAGTGGACAATCGAATCAATACAGTTTTCCACCGGGAAACAAGAAAACTCAAGACATCGAGGAGAGAGACAGAGAGAGAGAGAGAGAGAGACAGACGGGACAGATGAAGAAGAGAGAGAGAGAGAGAGAGAGAGAGAGAGAGAGAGAGAGAGAGAGAGAGAGAGAGAGAGAGAGAGAGAGAGAGAGAGAGAGAGATTGATGCCTTCTTGGATGAAGTGGGTATAGCAGGCAGCGATCCTGACGGGAGCAATTTAAATGAAAAGTGTTCTTACGTATAGGAATTTAAATAATCTCGGGAGTCCTGTTGGAAGTTCGCAAAAAAAGAAAGTTTGGAGAGATATTATAGACAAGAAAATGCCGCATAGACTCAAGAGGCGCAGGTTACCCTACGCTGTGTTACATATTACGGCATTGGTTTTAAGGACGACTAATTAAAACAATTACAATATGAAGAACGTTATAACTAATCGACTCCGTATACGTATATAAAATGTAACCAGGAATATTGAAAGAAATTATCCTTCCATAAATGGAAAAAACACTAAACACATTTGACCTAGGAACACTTTGTACGCTCATTGAGTAATACTAATTGGGTAACGAAACTGCAATTTTTCTGCAATATACATTGCAGCATAGTGGCTCGCAGCTGCCTGAGTTTAGAGCTAAGCTCACGGAGTTTTATTGCATTTTCAAAACTGTTTGTAGATCACATTTATATTGTGTAGTTTATCAATATTAAATCATGCTAAAAATTACAACAACTCAACATCCACTTACATTTATATTACTGGTTGTTATACTCATGGCAACATTGGGACTGTCAATTTATCTGTCGTTAAACCCGTGTTTATCCATTCAGTTATCTAGCTGATTTACAACTATGTATATCTACCGCTTCCTGATCGAATGTAAATATGTAATACATGTACCAACATTTATTATAGACAGCATTTATGACATCTTATGAGGTGCATCAGCATTACCAGTGTACAATTATTCCCGAAATAGAAATATCATTACTCAATATTCGATAGACGTATTTCCAAGTATACAGGTTCGACTCGACATATTTCCTTCATTTCAATTATTCATAATCCATCACATCCGGAACGAACCTAAAATTGTTCCGTCAATAAAACAGATTTACTTCCTAGTATTTATATATTAAATATTGTATTCGCCGTATGCAACGTGCCGCTTCCTACGCGAATATCGTCTGTGTGTTTGAGGGGTCGTCGGGGTTAAGCCCTACTTATGCACTTATCTAACCCCGTCCGCCTGTTGCCTGGTTATCTGCACGCCATAGCTTCGTTAATAATACACACTAGCCGGCTCAGCGCTAGGGGTTGAGTCGCACGCACAGTAGCACATGGCTCACCGTCCGCGCCATAGTGCAGGTACACTTTATACTTATCACTCAACCAAGTATTCTCATGCACTTCCAATATTTTAAATTCACATATTTAAAAATATAATTATTTAAATAAATTAATTGTTATTTTTGTAATTAATTAATTCAAGGATGGTGATGATGACATGATGATATTTTGGGTTTAACGACTCATCGTTCATCAGCGATGCTAATGGAGACGACGAGTGGATGATTATGAAGATGAAAAAACGCCACATGACATCCATGCCCAAGCCAGGATTCGAACCTGGAACGCAGAGACCGTGGTTTACTAGACCAACGATCGCGGCCAACTGCGCTGGCAAAAAGTTCAAAATTACATAATTAATTATTTACATCAAATAGTAAGCACAATAATTGAAAGTTTTTACATTCATCATGTTTTATGATACAAAACCAAATCTTATGTCGTTTTCAATATACTGAGAAGAGGCGGTCGCTCCACACGGTCTATTTCAACGGTATTCAGCTCGAGATTGCCCGATAGCTGCATTGTTATTGTCCACTGCATTGACTACACCAACCGTGAATGTAATGCGACCCCACCACGTCTGACAACATCCGCGCGATATTTTCACTACAATACCTGAGGCAAGAGAACGGGATGCAACTAAACTTGTTTGGGTAGTTGTCACACGCGTCACTTCACTATTACATAATCCGTGAGGACAACATCTTGCAAGTTAATTTGCCGGGACTATAACTGGAAACGTTCTGAGGATATCAATGAAAAAACAACAAATGCCAATAAGATCCTTGTCCCCCCCCCCCCCCCCCCCCCCCGCCCCTGGTAACACAGTCTGGCTTGGCCGGCTCCGTAGCCTGGCGTGTGTGGATGAATGAATGTCGGATTGTATCGTACCGTGTTTACACACTCGTGTTGGCGAGTAATCGGGTGAACTGCGTAACGTGCGCGAGGCGAGGGGTGAACTACACACACACACACACACACACACACACACACACACACACACACACACACACACACACGTGTTACAGCGAGTAATCGGGTGAACTGCGTAACGTGCGCGAGGCGAGGGGTGAACTACACACTATTTCGAGGGTCAATTAGCTAGACAAAGTCACGGCCGTGCTAGTATATCGTACGTTGACCAATCGCGTGCCTACATGCGTGGTAGAGCCACCAGTACGAGGGGGTTATTATCAATTTGAATAATGAAGAAAAAAACGACGGGTCACTTTTTTGTTTTGTCCTGCACTAATTCACTATAAATAAGCAGAGCTTTATCGTGAATTGAGTTCTTGTTGTCGCACAATTATACAAGTAAAGGCGGGTTCACACAAAATGACTATGGACTAAGACTAACAATAGAGTGATTAAGCCTTGGGAAAACAACGTACTCGAAAACATCCATCCCCAAATGTATTTCAACAATGCCAACAATCGAAAATCAACTTTCTTAATCACTCGTTCTTAAACACTAATCACTATAAAAGTTTGTTAACGCTTAGACATAAATCGTATACTTCAACCCTGTTAAACCTTAAATCGTTAGTCTTAAACACTAATCGTTAGTCTTAGTCATTTTGTGTGAACCCGCCTTAATGCCTTTGAGTTCCAGAGACTGGTTGCCCGGTAGTAAAGAGCATTTTGGTACATTGTTGTCGCGCGTGGGGTTAACAATGGTGCCTGTGTTGTGGCGGTTTAGCTGTCTGCGAAATTATGTCAAATTATGTTATATAATCTATTTTCAGTAATAAGTTCAAATCTCTAGGAGGCTTTTTCTTGCTTTTCTTGTGAGTGTATAGGAACGTATGTGTATCGAAGACATAAATACTGTTGTGTCAAGAGAGGTTGTGTGTTTGGTTGATGATAATGGTAGGCCTATGGTAGGTTTGGAGGGGGGAGGAAATTTCCAGTACTTACTTACAGGTGTTTACCTTATTGCACGATATTAACACTAATTTAATAAATACTCGTTTATATTTGTTCTTATATAATATGTATGGTCGCGG
Organism: Isoperla grammatica; assembly: GCA_945910005.1. NCBI lineage: Eukaryota > Metazoa > Arthropoda > Insecta > Plecoptera > Perlodidae > Isoperla > Isoperla grammatica. The sequence continues at coordinate 54,344,627 of OX246741.1, forward strand.
GCCGTGGCCGATTTGTTGTGTTCACTCAGTGTGGTTGGAACCACGTACACCATGCACGATGAGGATCAGATTGTCAAATGTGCAATCAAACCTATGCACTTGGCATTTAATTTCCAATAAAAACAGCATCATATTCAATGTCTACTCGTACATCTAGGCACTTTATTGAGAAGCAATCTGAATCAGATTGTGTCTTGCTTGGCAGTAGTTTCTAAGCCTGGGCCACGTTGATAGATCAAATTAAAACTACATTAGCAATCGGGGAAAACTTCTCAAATTAATTAACAACAATGTTTCAGTTCTTGGGTCAGACAGGTCTAGTAAACAAAGGAAGTGGAGTGGACCATAATTAGCATTCGTTTACAAGAAGAAGAAGAAGAATGATTATAATTTCAATTTCGTGAAACCAGTATATCCGCCTGTGTGCGTCTGTGTGTGTGTGCGTATGTGTGTGTGTGTGTGTGCTCAACTAACTAAGACTTTCCATTTCGAATAGGTTCTCAAGATTACATAAGTCTCTTCATAGGGCAAACGTTACCGAGTTTAACATAGGCCTAGTGAAAGTGAAACGCGAGTGAGTGCGGGCAAGAGTGGCACAAGTCTGCGATGTGGGTCGTTACACCCAGATGTACATCATCTCATGTTCCGGTGTGACTGGGATGATGCCGGTGATTAACTAACGAGAATTACAATTATTTTTTCATGATTTGCGGAAATTAACGTTTGAGGAATCGATAATGGATAGTTTTCTTTAATCAAGATCGTGAAAGTGTGTCCTCGATTTTAGAACCAACGGCTTTGATGATTTAAAACTAAACTATTAACTATTTAGTTTGTTTTTATTGGCGCGTGAGTATGATGGGAACACCTCCACATAATTCTACTGACCTCTAGTTTTAAGTCATATTTGTGCATAAACAAATCGTATACATATGCATTGTTCTGTAGGGCGATGGTTAAATATCTCATTTTCCGATGATTTTCATTCGCTGCCTTATATGTATGAATTATAAATAATGCCATAGAAAGTGCAAAACATTGAATTGTGTAAGCCAACATTTTAATTACGTTTGTTAATTAGCATCTACATCAACTCAGTCACAGACTTAGTTAAACCAAATTTTGATCCAGGGGTTTTGCTCGACCATTATTAAGGCCTAATGTTCTCTCACGGATACATATTCCAATTCATTTTGATACTGGTATATAATATCGATATTAGCATTGTAATTTCCCGATGAAATTTGTGTCCTAACTTGAATTAAACGGTAGTTAATTTCAATCTAGATCCCCCGTGATTTTAGATGGCACTGGAGTAACCTCATTATTGGTTTATTATTCATGTCCTAATGAACGGTGTGAGTGATATCCGTACATCTACACGCGCGGCTCTGACGTCACAATAGAAACAGCTCCATAGTCAACAACCAAACGCTGAACGAGTACGTACATGTACATTCTAGACGTTTTGTACTACACAAGATGAAAGACAACTTTATAACAATGTAGTTCAAGATTCGTTTACAAACACCATTTCTAATAAGGGCTACAATCCCGTGAAATTAGTACGATGAACCGTAGATATCGATTTGTTTTATTTCACAACATTGGCCCTTTGACAAATATTTCTAATCGGGGAGTATTCATAAAGTACATAATAAACACTAAACAAATAAAACAAAGACATCTAAATTTAACATCTGAAAATCTAGTAATTTCAATTGAATAAAAATAAAGATAATCTGTAAAGAAATTTAAAAATGTAAATAGAAGGAGAAAATGTTAAGTTTTCCCCAATACATACAAAAATGTTACAACTTATTAAATATCACTATATTAGGATGCTCAAGCTGATTGTACTGTTCAGAAGTTTCAAGAGCTCTCTGGAATTGTTCACTTAGTGGCCCTCTGTCAGCTAACAAGCAGCTTCCAACTAGCTTCTACCTTGGTAGCTTCATCTCTCTCGTAGTGACGTCACGCCCTCCCCCCTCCCACCCCCGTCAGGTTCAGTCTAGCATCTCGTCGGGTGAAACACTTGATATTCTACCCGGGTCTCATGTACATAATCTCAACCCCCTCGCTGTCATGTCTGTACTAATAACCTCCAAGGTAATCAGACATGATAACCAACCGTCATAGGATTGAGGTGGCCCAGTGGCAGCACACGAGATACAATGCATGGGGACCCTAGCACATGATATTCTACCCGGGTCTCATGTACATAATCTCAACCCCCTCGCTGTCATGTCTGTACTAATAACCTCCAAGGTAATCAGACATGATAACTAACCGTCATAGGATTGAGGTGGCCCAGTGGCAGCACACGAGATGGCATGGGGACCCTAGCACATGATATTCTACCCGGGTCTCATGTACATAATCTCAACCCCCTCGCTGTCATGTCTGTACTAATAACCTCCAAGGTAATCAGACATGATAACTAACCGTCATAGGATTGAGGTGGCCCAGTGGCAGCACACGAGATGGCATGGGGACCCTAGCACATGATATTCTACCCGGGTCTCATGTACATAATCTCAACCCTCTCGCTGTCATGTCTGTACTAATAACCTCCAAGGTAATCAGACATGATAACTAACCGTCATAGGATTGAGGTGGCCCAGTGGCAGCACACGAGATACAATGCATGGGGACCCTAGCACATGATATTCTACCCGGGTCTCATGTACATAATCTCAACCCCCTCGCTGTCATGTCTGTACTAATAACCTCCAAGGTAATCAGACATGATAACTAACCGTCATAGGATTGAGGTGGCTCAGTGGCAGCACACGAGATGGCATGGGGACCCTAGCACATGATATTCTACCCGGGTCTCATGTACATAATCTCAACCCTCTCGCTGTCATGTCTGTACTAATAACCTCCAAGGTAATCAGACATGATAACTAACCGTCATAGGATTGAGGTGGCTCAGTGGCAGCACACGAGATACAATGCATGGGGACCCTAGCACATGATATTCTACCCGGGTCTCATGTACATAATCTCAACCCCCTCGCTGTCATGTCTGTACTAATAACCTCCAAGGTAATCAGACATGATAACTAACCGTCATAGGATTGAGGTGGCCCAGTAGCAGCACACGAGATACAATGCATGGGGACCCTAGCACATGATATTCTACCCGGGTCTCATGTACATAATCTCAACCCTCTCGCTGTCATGTCTGTACTAATAACCTCCAAGGTAATCAGACATGATAACTAACCGTCATAGGATTGAGGTGGCTCAGTGGCAGCACACGAGATGGCATGGGGACCCTAGCACATGATATTCTACCCGGGTCTCATGTACATAATCTCAACCCCCTCGCTGTCATGTCTGTACTAATAACCTCCAAGGTAATCAGACATGATAACTAACCGTCATAGGATTGAGGTGGCCCAGTGGCAGCACACGAGATGGCATGGGGACCCTAGCACATGATATTCTACCCGGGTCTCATGTACATAATCTCAACCCCCTCGCTGTCATGTCTGTACTAATAACCTCCAAGGTAATCAGACATGATAACTAACCGTCATAGGATTGAGGTAACCCAGTGGCAGCACACGAGATGGCATGGGGACCCTAGCACATGATATTCTACCCGGGTCTCATGTACATAATCTCAACCCTCTCGCTGTCATGTCTGTACTAATAACCTCCAAGGTAATCAGACATGATAACTAACCGTCATAGGATTGAGGTGGCCCAGTGGCAGCACACGAGATGGCATGGGGACCCTAGCACATGATATTCTACCCGGGTCTCATGTACATAATCTCAACCCCCTCGCTGTCATGTCTGTACTAATAACCTCCAAGGTAATCAGACATGATAACTAACCGTCATAGGATTGAGGTGGCCCAGTGGCAGCACACGAGATACAATGCATGGGGACCCTAGCACATGATATTCTACCCGGGTCTCATGTACATAATCTCAACCCCCTCGCTGTCATGTCTGTACTAATAACCTCCAAGGTAATCAGACATGATAACTAACCGTCATAGGATTGAGGTGGCCCAGTGGCAGCACACGAGATACAATGCATAGGGACCCTAGCACATGATATTCTACCCGGGTCTCATGTACATAATCTCAACCCCCTCGCTGTCATGTATGTACTAATAACCTCCAAGGTAATCAGACATGATAACTAACCGTCATAGGATTGAGGTGGCTCAGTGGCAGCACACGAGATGGCATGGGGACCCTAGCACATGATATTCTACCCGGGTCTCATGTACATAATCTCAACCCTCTCGCTGTCACGTCTGTACTAATAACCTCCAAGGTAATCAGACATGATAACTAACCGTCATAGGATTGAGGTGGCCCAGTGGCAGCACACGAGATGGCATGGGGACCCTAGCACATGATATTCTACCCGGGTCTCATGTACATAATCTCAACCCTCTCGCTGTCATGTCTGTACTAATAACCTCCAAGGTAATCAGACATGATAACTAACCGTCATAGGATTGAGGTGGCTCAGTGGCAGCACACGAGATGGCATGGGGACCGTAGCACATGATATTCTACCCGGGTCTCATGTACATAATCTCAACCCTCTCGCTGTCATGTCTGTACTAATAACCTCCAAGGTAATCAGACATGATAACTAACCGTCATAGGATTGAGGTGGCCCAGTGGCAGCACACGAGATACAATGCATAGGGACCCTAGCACATGATATTCTACCCGGGTCTCATGTACATAATCTCAACCCTCTCGCTGTCATGTCTGTACTAATAACCTCCAAGGTAATCAGACATGATAACTAACCGTCATAGGATTGAGGTGGCCCAGTGGCAGCACACGAGATACAATGCATGGGGACCCTAGCACATGATATTCTACCCGGGTCTCATGTACATAATCTCAACCCCCTCGCTGTCATGTCTGTACTAATAACCTCCAAGGTAATAAGACATGATAACCAACCGTCATAGGATTGAGGTGGCTCAGTGGCAGCACACGAGATACAATGCATAGGGACCCTAGCACATGATATTCTACCCGGGTCTCATGTACATAATCTCAACCCCCTCGCTGTCATGTCTGTACTAATAACCTCCAAGGTAATCAGACATGATAACTAACCGTCATAGGATTGAGGTGGCCCAGTGGCAGCACACGAGATGGCATGGGGACCCTAGCACATGATATTCTACCCGGGTCTCATGTACATAATCTCAACCCCCTCGCTGTCATGTCTGTACTAATAACCTCCAAGGTAATCAGACATGATAACCAACCGTCATAGGATTGAGGTGGCCCAGTGGCAGCACACGAGATACAATGCATGGGGACCCTAGCACATGATATTCTACCCGGGTCTCATGTACATAATCTCAACCCTCTCGCTGTCATGTCTGTACTAATAACCTCCAAGGTAATCAGACATGATAACTAACCGTCATAGGATTGAGGTGGCCCAGTGGCAGCACACGAGATACAATGCATGGGGACCCTAGCACATGATATTCTACCCGGGTCTCATGTACATAATCTCAACCCTCTCGCTGTCATGTCTGTACTAATAACCTCCAAGGTAATCAGACATGATAACTAACCGTCATAGGATTGAGGTGGCTCAGTGGCAGCACACGAGATGGCATGGGGACCGTAGCACATGATATTCTACCCGGGTCTCTTGTACATAATCTCAACCCCCTCGCTGTCATGTCTGTACTAATAACCTCCAAGGTAATCAGACATGATAACTAACCGTCATAGGATTGAGGTGGCCCAGTGGCAGCACACGAGATGGCATGGGGACCCTAGCACATGATATTCTACCCGGGTCTCATGTACATAATCTCAACCCTCTCGCTGTCATGTCTGTACTAATAACCTCCAAGGTAATCAGACATGATAACTAACCGTCATAGGATTGAGGTGGCCCAGTGGCAGCACACGAGATACAATGCATGGGGGCCTGGAATCGATTCCAACCAACGTTTATCGGACTTGGAACTTGGTAAAGTCAGCATAAGCATAACCGAAAAGCCTACGCAGTCATCTACATGTGGCACTGAAACTTCGTCAAACAAGTCACTGAATGTTTATGTAAATTTAGCTCTACCATTACAAACATAGGTAATTAGTCACCTAGTAAGCCTATTTATTGTTTTACCTCCTTTGAAAGAAAAACTTACTTCCACAATCACAATACTTCTATTTAAAGATAGATTGATATCTTCTAACTTATTAATACATTAACCTTTCATTCTTCTAGAATCATTCAAATACATTTAGTACAAGTTTCCTCAAATTTCCTGTAAAATAATAGAATAAGTTTATTACTCTTGTCAGTCGCTTTTTGTTTACTTCATCAAGTAGCAATTTGTTTATGGTATTCCCGCGCTCACATTACTCATCGTATGTATGCGGTACCCTGAGTACATCCAGTCTGCTAATAATAGTTCGTTTCATCAAACGCTGTAATCGTGGGTCGTCATATTTATATCCATGTTCCTGCTCATGTAATATTGATTATCGCAGTCGCACGATGCTCTACTGGACAAGAAACACAGCTACCTTATTCTTACAAACGTGCCTCGACGCTGTCATAAAAACGTGAGAGCCATTTCTTCGAAATGATCTTTTAATTATCATACTTGCAAAATGTGGACATGAACGAATTTGTGTAAAATGTAGCGAGTTTCCCAACAGTTTGCCTAATCCTGTACGTGCAAAGTGTAAACTACATCCGGTCTGGTTTACATTGCGATTACCACACGGATGAGAAGTGGGAGTGGGCCACAATTAAAACATGATTATTATAGCTTTATATCCTATTTTATTTGACCAGCTGGGTCACGGTTCACTGCCTCACTCCTAAGTTGTCTTGAGCTGGTATTACAATCAAAAAATATGAAAGTTATTTGTAGTAAATAAGCTATTTGGAGGATTTCAAAGGTTTTGATTGGTGGTTGCCATGGAGAAACAAGCTACTCGACGAACAGGTACTTATTGGTACATTGAAATATTGGCCATAGAAAGATAAATCATCGCTGGGTATTATAAAACATTCATAGTTACTCCCGCAAGTTACTCCCGCAAGTTACTCCCGCAAGTTACTCCCGCAAGTTTTTCCGCAAGTTACTACCGCAAGCTACTCCCGCAAGTTTTTCCGCAAGTTACTACCGCAAGTAACTCCCGCAAGTTACTCCTGCAAGCTACTCCCGCAAGTTACTACCGAAAGTAACTCCCGCAAGTTACTCCCGCAAGCTACTCCCGCAAGTTACTCCCGCAAGTTTTTCCACAAGTTACTACCGCAAGCTACTCCCGCAAGTTTTTCCGCAAGTTACTACCGCAAGTAACTCCCGCAAGTTACTCCCGCAAGCTACTCCCGCATGTTACCCCCGCAAGTTTTTCCGCAAGTTACTACCGCAAGCTACTCTCGCAAGTTTTTCCGCAAGTTACTACCGAAAGTAACTCCCGCAAGTAACTCCCGCAAGTTTTTCCTCACCTTACTACCGCAAGTTACTCCCGCAAGTTACTCCCGCAAGTTTTTCCGCAAGTTACTGCCGCAAGTTACTCCCGCAAGTTTTGCCGCAAGTTAATCCCGCAAGTTACTCCCGCAAGTTATCTTACCTAACCTAACCTTTCCTAACCTAACCAAACCAAATGTTATAAAAATGTTAAACCAAATGTTATAGGGGTTTATGTACGCGAAGGTCATTTAAGTTTCCTACATAAATAGATAACCGTTAAACTTATGAAGCTAAAACATGTAATACTAATCAAACATACATTGGTTGTCAGATTTCTTTCTGATAAATATGTTTCTAAAATAAATATTGTAGCCCCAAACAATTACTTTCCGAATGTCTGCAAAGTGAAACTTAAACTTGAACTTAAAGTTAAGTTAGGTACTTAAGCTCGTGGCTCCGCCCTCAGAAATGATCCTTCGTACAGTATCTTCCTCTGAGGAAAGTTTAGTGCTTTTATCACAAGGTGCACGAGCATTGTGCCTATCATGGTTTCATCATAATAATGTGTTGTTGCGGCAAGATGTACCTGAATCAATTCTCGTGGGGGGTGTCTGTTTTTATCGCCTCACCCTCATCCCTTGTCTTCAATAAGCGCTCCCACGTAATCTCTGCTTCGTGTGCTTCGTATGCCGCGAGGAAGCGCTACCCCCGGCTCTACGGGGGAAGTTGTAGGGGGGAGAATCTAAACTTCGGCGTCGCGGCCGGGCGACGTAAAATAGAGGGGGCAAAGAGTTTAGTTCGAGGTCAACGTTTGAAACGTCCTTGAAGGAATCAAACTCTTTACGGGTTATACATGAGAAGCAAAGCGGTTTTATGAAATCATCAACCGTTTATTCTGTATTTGGATGCTTCATTTGTGTAGTCAATTAAATTCAAATAGGCCAGTAAATAGTGATTGTCTCGTTACCTTATGCTCTGGTAAATATGCCAATTCAAAACCTTCGCCTACTGTTAAAAAATCTTAAAGACCATTATAGATCCATACGTATTATTGATTTGTATGTAGAAATAAGTAAGTACATCGAAAATCTGTTTAAAGCTAATGGGTTATGAAATGATGGTGGTTTTTAAATACGGTAGTATTATTGGAGGGAGTTGTTGAAACTGAAAATGTATGCACATTAGCTAAACTATTTTAATTTAAATACTACTTCCGTAATGTAAAGTGATGATTGATTACACCTAATATTGGATTTTGTGTTGTGTTGCAACGTAACTTATTTCGTAAAGTAATTATTGATTTTGTTTCTCATATTGTTAAATGACTTTGTTCATATAATACTGTGCATGTTATGTACGTATAGTTTGTTTACGAGACCTAACTCCACTTATATTGGCCGGGTTCTCCTGCACACTGGAGCACTATCATACCGTGTAATACCTCCTACCGTGTAATACCTCCTACCGTGTAATACCTCCTACCGTGTAATACCTCCTACCGTGCAAGACTGTCGGCTCTATAGCTATAATCACTGACCAACGAGAACGGAAACCGAATTGGAACAACCAGATTATGCACAATAACACAACCGACAAATACTATAAAAAATATCTGATGGTAATCTTGGTTTTCAGACAGATAAAAACATGTTGATTAGTTTTCATATTTCCATCAGCTATACTGTTTAGTTTGCGTCTGACTATTGTATGGTTGCGACAGTGATTTCAACACGGATCATGCGAGTTGCGAGTGTGGTCGACTTAGCCGTGGAAAGGTGTCGAAAACAAGAACGCAGGTAAACATAATAACATTGGTCATCTCGTTCCCGGGCGATTATTGTATAGTGTTTACGAGTGTATTGTATATGTACGTATGTAAGTACAAATAACAATCGTGCAATTTATTGTACAGCGTGTTGTCGTGCATACGCTCAATACGAAATACACAAAGCATCGCGTCTATTTATTGTGATAACATTAAAGGGTAAAGTCTTCTTGCGGAAGTGTTTATACGAGTGAACTGGAATTGGATCTAAAATCGAACCCAATCCCGGTTTGAATCATCAATGTAGATTTGTAAACGGGTCTGATAAGATCGTCTATACACTCCTTGCTGCAATCATTGATCATCTATTTCTACACATTTAAACCCTCCTGCCTGATATCATTGATTACTCATTTCTATTTCTCCTACCTACCATTTCTATTTCTAGACATTTAAACCCTCTTGCCTGATATCATTGATTACTCATTTCATTTTCTCCTACCTGCAATCATTGACTATTCATTTCTATTTCTAGACATTTAAACCCTCTTGCCTGATATCATTGATTACTCATTTCTTTTTCTCCTATACCTGCAATCATTGACTATTCATTTCTATTTCTAGACATTTAAACCCTCTTGCCTGATATCATTGATTACTCATTTCATTTTCTCCTACCTGCAATCATTGACTATTCATTTCTATTTCTAGACATTTAAACCCTCTTGCCTGATATCATTGATTACTCATTTCATTTTCTCCTACCTGCAATCATTGACTATTCATTTCTATTTCTAGACATTTAAACCCTCTTGCCTGATATCATTGATTACTCATTTCTATTTCTCCTACCTGCAATCATTGACTATTCATTTCTATTTCTAGACATTTAAACCCTCCTGCCTGATATCATTGATTACTCATTTCTATTTCTCCTACCTACCATTTCTATTTCTACACATTTAAACCCTCTTGCCTGATATCATTGATTACTCATTTCATTTTCTCCTACCTGCAATCATTGACTATTCATTTCTATTTCTAGACATTTAAACCCTCTTGCCTGATATCATTGATTACTCATTTCTTTTTCTCCTATACCTGCAATCATTGACTATTCATTTCTATTTCTAGACATTTAAACCCTCCTGCCTGATATCATTGATTATTCATTTCTATATCTATTGTAATAATTGATTATAAATTTCTACATCTACACACTAAAACCCTCTTTCCTGCAATCATTGACTATTCATTTCTATTTCTAGACATTTAAACCCTCTTGCCTGATATCATTGATTACTCATTTCATTTTCTCCTACCTGCAATCATTGACTATTCATTTCTATTTCTAGACATTGAAACCCTCTTGCCTGATATCATTGATTACTCATTTCTTTTTCTCCTATACCTGCAATCATTGACTATTCATTTCTATTTCTAGACATTTAAACCCTCCTGCCTGATATCATTGATTATTCATTTCTATATCTATTGTAATAATTGATTATAAATTTCTACATCTACACACTAAAACCCTCTTTCCTGCAATCATTGACTATTCATTTCTATTTCTAGACAATTAAACCCTCCTCCCTGCAATCATTGATTATTCATTTCTATTTTTATACATTTAAACCCCCTTTGATACAATAATTTGCAATATTTTTTACTACAAATCCCTGGTGTAGAATGCTTATCAGTGTTGTCTGATGTGTCCTTAAGGTGACTAACTAGGTACATATGGGCAGCAATGTCCCGAGGGAATAAAGCATGACCGAGGAAAGCCCCATGATTACGGCGGGCGAGTTATTCCCTGCAGTGTTACACCCTGTGAAGCGCCACGTGCTACAGTCAATAATGCACGCTACTTGTGCGGCGCACAGTTGAGTTATTCCTTGCAGTGTTACACCCTGTGGAGCGCCACGTGTTACAGTCAATAATGCACGCTACTTGTGCGGCGCACAGTTGAGTTATTCCTTGCAGTGTTACACCCTGTGAAGCGCCACGTGTTACAGTCAATAATGCACGCTACTTGTGCGACGCACAGTTGAGTTATTCCTTGCAGTGTTACACCCTGTGAAGCGCCACGTGTTACAGTCAATAATGCACGCTACTTGTGCGGCGCACAGTTGAGTTATTCCTTGCAGTGTTACACCCAGTGAAGCGCCACGTGTTACAGTCAATAATGCACGCTACTTGTGCGGCGCACAGTTGAGTTATTCCTTGCAGTGTTACACCCTGTGAAGCGCCACGTGTTACAGTCAATAATGCACGCTACTTGTGCGGCGCACAGTTGAGTTATTCCATGCAGTGTTACACCCAGTGAAGCGCCACGTGTTACAGTCAATAATGCACGCTACTTGTGCGGCGCACAGTTGAGTTATTCCTTGCAGTGTTACACCCTGTGAAGCGCCACGTGTTACAGTCAATAATGCACGCTACTTGTGCGGCGCACAGTTGAGTTATTCCTTGCAGTGTTACACCCTGTGAAGCGCCACGTGTTACAGTCAATAATGCACGCTTCTTGTGCGGCGCACAGTTGAGTTATTCCTTGCAGTGTTACACCCTGTGGAGCGCCACGTGTTACAGTCAATAATGCACGCTACTTGTGCGACGCACAGTTGAGTTATTCCTTGCAGTGTTACACCCAGTGAAGCGCCACGTGTTACAGTCAATAATGCACGCTACTTGTGCGACGCACAGTTGAGTTATTCCTTGCAGTGTTACACCCTGTGGAGCGCCACGTGCTACAGTCAATAATGCACGCTACTTGTGCGACGCACAGTTGAGTTATTCCTTGCAGTGTTACACCCTGTGTAGCGCCACGTGTTACAGTCAATAATGCACGCTACTTGTGCGACGCACAGTTGAGTTATTCCTTGCAGTGTTACACCCTGTGGAGCGCCACGTGTTACAGTCAATAATGCACGCTACTTGTGCGGCGCACAGTTGAGTTATTCCTTGCAGTGTTACACCCTGTGAAGCGCCACGTGTTACAGTCAATAATGCACGCTACTTGTGCGGCGCACAGTTGAGTTATTCCTTGCAGTGTTACACCCTGTGGAGCGCCACGTGTTACAGTCAATAATGCACGCTACTTGTGCGGCGCACAGTTGAGTTATTCCTTGCAGTGTTACACCCTGTGAAGCGCCACGTGTTACAGTCAATAATGCACGCTACTTGTGCGGCGCACAGTTGAGTTATTCCTTGCAGTGTTACACCCTGTGGAGCGCCACGTGCTACAGTCAATAATGCACGCTACTTGTGCGGCGCACAGTTGAGTTATTCCTTGCAGTGTTACACCCTGTGGAGCGCCACGTGTTACAGTCAATAATGCACGCTACTTGTGCGGCGCACAGTTGAGTTATTCCTTGCAGTGTTACACCCTGTGGAGCGCCACGTGTTACAGTCAATAATGCACGCTACTTGTGCGACGCACAGTTGAGTTATTCCATGCAGTGTTACACCCAGTGAAGCACCACGTGTTACAGTCAATAATGCACGCTACTTGTGCGACGCACAGTTGAGTTATTCCTTGCAGTGTTACACCCTGTGTAGCGCCACGTGTTACAGTCAATAATGCACGCTACTTGTGCCACGCACAGTTGAGTTATTCCTTGCAGTGTTACACCCTGTGAAGCGCCACGTGTTACAGTCAATAATGCACGCTACTTGTGCGACGCACAGTTGAGTTATTCCTTGCAGTGTTACACCCTGTGAAGCGCCACGTGTTACAGTCAATAATGCACGCTACTTGTGCGACGCACAGTTGAGTTATTCCTTGCAGTGTTACACCCTGTGAAGCGCCACGTGTTACAGTCAATAATGCACGCTACTTGTGCGACGCACAGTTGAGTTATTCCTTGCAGTGTTACACCCTGTGAAGCGCCACGTGTTACAGTCAATAATGCACGCTACTTGTGCGGCGCACAGTTGAGTTATTCCATGCAGTGTTACACCCAGTGAAGCGCCACGTGTTACAGTCAATAATGCACGCTACTTGTGTGGCGCACAGTTGAGTTATTCCTTGCAGTGTTACACCCTGTGAAGCGCCACGTGTTACAGTCAATAATGCACGCTACTTGTGTGGCGCACAGTTGAGTTATTCCATGCAGTGTTACACCCAGTGAAGCGCCACGTGTTACAGTCAATAATGCACGCTACTTGTGCGACGCACAGTTGAGTTATTCCTTGCAGTGTTACACCCAGTGAAGCGCCACGTGTTACAGTCAATAATGCACGCTACTTGTGCGGCGCACAGTTGAGTTATTCCATGCAGTGTTACACCCAGTGAAGCGCCACGTGTTACAGTCAATAATGCACGCTACTTGTGCGGCGCACAGTTGAGTTATTCCATGCAGTGTTACACCCAGTGAAGCGCCACGTGTTACAGTCAATAATGCACGCTACTTGTGCGACGCACAGTTGAGTTATTCCATGCAGTGTTACACCCAGTGAAGCGCCACGTGTTACAGTCAATAATGCACGCTACTTGTGCGACGCACAGTTGAGTTATTCCTTGCAGTGTTACACCCTGTGTAGCGCCACGTGTTACAGTCAATAATGCACGCTACTTGTGCGGCGCACAGTTGAGTTATTCCTTGCAGTGTTACACCCAGTGAAGCGCCACGTGTTACAGTCAATAATGCACGCTACTTGTGCGGCGCACAGTTGAGTTATTCCTTGCAGTGTTACACCCTGTGATGCGCCACGTGTTACAGTCAATAATGCACGCTACTTGTGCGGCGCACAGTTGAGTTATTCCTTGCAGTGTTACACCCTGTGTAGCGCCACGTGTTACAGTCAATAATGCACGCTACTTGTGCGGCGCACAGTTGAGTTATTCCTTGCAGTGTTACACCCTGTGGAGCGCCACGTGTTACAGTCAATAATGCACGCTACTTGTGCGGCGCACAGTTGAGTTATTCCTTGCAGTGTTACACCCTGTGAAGCGCCACGTGTTACAGTCAATAATGCACGCTACTTGTGTGGCGCACAGTTGAGTTATTCCTTGCAGTGTTACACCCTGTGTAGCGCCACGTGTTACAGTCAATAATGCACGCTACTTGTGTGGCGCACAGTTGAGTTATTCCTTGCAGTGTTACACCCTGTGTAGCGCCACGTGTTACAGTCAATAATGCACGCTACTTGTGCGGCGCACAGTTGAGTTATTCCTTGCAGTGTTACACCCTGTGTAGCGCCACGTGTTACAGTCAATAATGCACGCTACTTGTGCGGCGCACAGTTGAGTTATTCCTTGCAGTGTTACACCCTGTGTAGCGCCACGTGTTACAGTCAATAATGCACGCTACTTGTGTGGCGCACAGTTGAGTTATTCCTTGCAGTGTTACACCCTGTGTAGCGCCACGTGTTACAGTCAATAATGCACGCTACTTGTGCGGCGCACAGTTGAGTTATTCCTTGCAGTGTTACACCCTGTGAAGCACCACGTGTTACAGTCAATAATGCACGCTACTTGTGCGGCGCACAGTTGAGTTATTCCTTGCAGTGTTACACCCTGTGAAGCGCCACGTGTTACAGTCAATAATGCACGCTACTTGTGCGACGCACAGTTGAGTTATTCCTTGCAGTGTTACACCCAGTGAAGCGCCACGTGTTACAGTCAATAATGCACGCTACTTGTGCGGCGCACAGTTGAGTTATTCCTTGCAGTGTTACACCCTGTGGAGCGCCACGTGTTACAGTCAATAATGCACGCTACTTGTGCGACGCACAGTTGAGTTATTCCTTGCAGTGTTACACCCTGTGAAGGGCCACGTTTTACAGTCAATAATGCACGCTACTTGTGCGGCGCACAGTTGAGTTATTCCTTGCAGTGTTACACCCTGTGGAGCGCCACGTGCTACAGTCAATAATGCACGCTACTTGTGTGACGCACAGTTGAGTTATTCCTTGCAGTGTTACACCCTGTGAAGCGCCACGTGTTACAGTCAATAATGCACGCTACTTGTGCGACGCACAGTTGAGTTATTCCTTGCAGTGTTACACCCAGTGAAGCACCACGTGTTACAGTCAATAATGCACGCTACTTGTGCGACGCACAGTTGAGTTATTCCTTGCAGTGTTACACCCTGTGAAGTGCCACGTGTTACAGTCAATAATGCACGCTACTTGTGCGGCGCACAGTTGAGTTATTCCTTGCAGTGTTACACCCTGTGAAGTGCCACGTGTTACAGTCAATAATGCACGCTACTTGTGCGGCGCACAGTTGAGTTATTCCTTGCAGTGTTACACCCAGTGAAGCGCCACGTGTTACAGTCAATAATGCACGCTACTTGTGCGGCGCACAGTTGAGTTATTCCTTGCAGTGTTACACCCTGTGAAGTGCCACGTGTTACAGTCAATAATGCACGCTACTTGTGCGGCGCACAGTTGAGTTATTCCTTGCAGTGTTACACCCTGTGAAGCGCCACGTGTTACAGTCAATAATGCACGCTACTTGTGCGACGCACAGTTGAGTTATTCCTTGCAGTGTTACACCCTGTGAAGCACCACGTGCTACAG
Organism: Isoperla grammatica; assembly: GCA_945910005.1. Lineage (NCBI taxonomy): Eukaryota > Metazoa > Arthropoda > Insecta > Plecoptera > Perlodidae > Isoperla > Isoperla grammatica. Next base: position 54,360,371 of record OX246741.1, read on the forward strand.
TCAATAATGCACGCTACTTGTGCGACGCACAGTTGAGTTATTCCTTGCAGTGTTACACCCTGTGTAGCGCCACGTGCTACAGTCAATAATGCACGCTACTTGTGCGACGCACAGTTGAGTTATTCCTTGCAGTGTTACACCCTGTGAAGCGCCACGTGTTACAGTCAATAATGCACGCTACTTGTGCGACGCACAGTTGAGTTATTCCTTGCAGTGTTACACCCTGTGAAGCACCACGTGTTACAGTCAATAATGCACGCTACTTGTGCGACGCACAGTTGAGTTATTCCTTGCAGTGTTACACCCTGTGAAGCGCCACGTGTTACAGTCAATAATGCACGCTACTTGTGCGACGCACAGTTGAGTTATTCCTTGCAGTGTTACACCCTGTGAAGCACCACGTGCTACAGTCAATAATGCACGCTACTTGTGCGACGCACAGTTGAGTTATTCCTTGCAGTGTTACACCCTGTGAAGTGCCACGTGTTACAGTCAATAATGCACGCTACTTGTGCGGCGCACAGTTGAGTTATTCCTTGCAGTGTTACACCCAGTGAAGCACCACGTGCTACAGTCAATAATGCACGCTACTTGTGCGACGCACAGTTGAGTTATTCCTTGCAGTGTTACACCCTGTGTAGCGCCACGTGTTACAGTCAATAATGCACGCTACTTGTGCGGCGCACAGTTGAGTTATTCCTTGCAGTGTTACACCCTGTGTAGCGCCACGTGTTACAGTCAATAATGCACGCTACTTGTGCGGCGCACAGTTGAGTTATTCCTTGCAGTGTTACACCCTGTGTAGTGCCACGTGTTACAGTCAATAATGCACGCTACTTGTGCGGCGCACAGTTGAGTTATTCCTTGCAGTGTTACACCCTGTGGAGCGCCACGTGTTACAGTCAATAATGCACGCTACTTGTGTGGCGCACAGTTGAGTTATTCCTTGCAGTGTTACACCCTGTGTAGCGCCACGTGTTACAGTCAATAATGCACGCTACTTGTGCGTGCCACGTCGGTCTCAACACGCGTCCCGCGCAGTGCGTGTCTTGGCCGTCTTTAAATAACCGCCTTGCCCGGGACATGATTGATGCTGAATATACCCCATCACGCTACCTAACGCCCGTAGTGCATGGTACGAGGTATATATGTATGTATATATACCCCATCACGCTACCTAACGCCCGTAGTACATGGTACGAGGTATATGTATGTATATATACCCCCCACAGGGTAACCACTGCATTGGCGCAAACGGTTTTAACGTGTTTACTATATCTGTATTCTGTACTATTCATAGTTCCCACGTGACGTCACAGCGGCCATGATTGCGACACAATTGAGGAGGACCAATCCTAGATCATTGCTAAATACTATTCAAGTTTAATACATAAGCCTAATTTAGAATTTAAAAAGTAAACGTTAGTAATAAAAAAACGAAAAATTACCACACATACCAATTTATTTAAAAAACAGGCTGGATTTTAAAGAACTGAGAATATCTGTGTTTTACCACAATAGCCTTCAATTGTTTCTCCATGGCAACGTCAAAGTTTGTTCACAAATGTGGCCGCCACGCGCAAAGATGCGACGTACGTGCAACCTATGAATATACACTCAAAATTTATTCAAAAGTCTTTCGAAATAAATAAATTTAAACAATGAAACGAATTACAAAATTGTTTGTCTTTTGCTTTTTCGTTTATTTATATATATTCCACTTTCACTCAGTTTCCACTTTACGTTTAGAAATCATGTGGGTAGACTTTGCTTATTGATCTTCAAATTGTAAATAATGCTTGGTCATGAAGTTGTAAATAAGACAATAATTCTAATACAGAGCAAGCAACGTAATTGATTGGTACTCATACAGAGATTGAGGTATAAATAATTGACACACACAATCCATTAGTGAATACTGTTGATACGTCACGACACCACACGAATTGTGCGGGTATTAAGCGTCGTTCACAACCAATTAGCGTGCGAAAATTAACGCGTACAAATTTTAGAAATTGATGTAGGTGTTCAGAATGAAATTTCACAAATGAACATAAACCAATCAGATATGACTGCACTTTCCGCGATAATCCGACCTTCTATTATCGTACAAAATGTTCTGAACTTTGCACAAGATTGAAGAAAAGTCATCCGTCCATTATAACCTCAACAGCTTTCTTAAAACCCGCAAACAAACTCGAAATATGTGTATTTGGTTTCGTGCGCATGCGCACAATTTAGAAAATTACTGAAATTAGCTGAAAAGTTGAAGTTGGTTCAACTTTTCGATAATTCCGTGTAGCGATAATTTCGCGAATTTCCATGTGAACATTGGCATATGAACTGCATTGGACCAACTTCGTAATTTTCATAAGTTACGTACGCTAATTGGTTCTGAACGGGCCTTTATTTATAACAAGAAGCAAGGACACACCCAATGATTACAAGAGCACCCCTACAGAGGAAAACACTCAACCTACACAGTTGTAAAATCAAACCTCAAAAGAAGTTTTTGGTGTTATTAGAGACCATAAATGTCAATCATGCCTTTCTTCCGCAAAATACTCACCATCGCTTGTAGTACAGGCAGCTCCAAGCCATATTGGCCTCCAACGACAGCGCAAAAAGTACCTTACTACCCCCACTGTATTAACAATTAAACACAATTATTAGTTTTAATTATTAACTTTAGCGAACCTCAAATTCGGTACGCGATGTTAACTTAGATTTAAGGTTATTTATTTTTTATTTCGAAGACAAAATAATCGGAGGTCACTTGATTTTGGCATCTACCCTTCTTGCTGGTCGGAGAAACTGTCAACGTGATTGTGAAGTTTACAACCTCTACAAAGAGAGCAATAAACCAGCCGCGATTGAACCCAAAATTTGCCGCTGTACTAGTTGATATGGAAAATACAGTATGTGGTTTCACCCCTCTTACAAATAAGAGTGACTCATGCTAGGAAGGATATGTGAGTGCTGATGTTAAGAACTAAAGCTTTGAAGATAAGATTGATTTGTAGATCAGCCCCAATTAATAATATTAAGGTGCATTCACAATCTTTACTAGTACTATCATTGAGTTTATTAGTGTAGGGTTAGAGACCCAGCGGCCATTGGCGGCTATCTACCAATAAATTTCCCGTGGACTCTAGTAGTACGATCCCGTACCGCTAGAAAGCGCTACACGTACCCACTGATGTCAGCGTTCCTGTGGAAAGAAGGGATACTACGTAGTACGATCACGTGGCTTAGGTCTAGCCTAGGTCTAGGCCCAACTCTTTTAGTCTAGGCCATTACTAGGCTACAATAAGCCTAAAAGTCGTGGACAAGAAGAGATTCGTCCCAGGTACAAGCGAACCTCTACCCCCACTACCCAACCAACCCCAGACTGAGCGCACGCCGGCAGCCGCTCGAGAATAGAAAAAAAAGGTCTCGTGCCGAACAATACCCTTTTGTTTCAAACACTTTATACAACGAAATATTTCAATTCATATCGATGTTCATAAATATGTAATCTAATCGCTATTCTGATCATGTACCTTTTTGAGTTTTTTCTGTATCTTTATTTTAAGTTATTTCATTAGTGCTTGGAATTTATAAAAGATTAGTGGCTTAAAATCTGTTTGCAAGCAACACATTATTATTATTATCATCATTATCATTATCATCATTATTATTATCATCATCATTAGCATCATTATCATTATTATTATCATCATCATTAACATCATTGTTATTATCATCATCATCATCATCATTATCATTATTATTATCATTATAATTATCATTATTAGTATCATTATCATTTTTATTATTATTATTATTATTATTATTATTATTATTATTATTATTATTATTATTATTATTATTATTATTATTATAATTACTGTTGTTGTTATTGTTGTTTTTGTATTTTTATATTTTAGTTTATAAATTTGTCATTACCCACTAACTTTATGCGATACTTACAAATGACACAATAATGTATTCTTCGTTTATTTCACTTTAAAATACAGCTAGAGAAAAAAGTAAAAAAGTTTTATGATTAGCGTAACAAGAATATTCAAGACTTGCCATGCTCATAATGGGTTTGTAAAAAAAAAGAAATAATATGAAAGTTTCAAGTACTGATGGTCACTTTTCTTGGCGAGAGATAATTAGGGTCGACCCTTCGAGAAAGACCCTGAGGTCCGGTCGCCGCTATTGTCAAGCGGGTGGCTTTAGTCACCATCTGTTCAAGCGGAGACGAGTGGGGGTAAAAGAGGGGTAAAATTTCCCCTCATTTGGACTAATCTTTTGCTGTCCTCGACCGTAGGCCTACATTAATAGGCCTATACATTTGTAACGTAGTACTACAGCCTAGCCTATATAATGTATAAAACCTTATATAATGTGTTGTAATAAATTATTAGCTTACTTATTGTTAACTTCGTGCCCGTTTGACATGTTTATCAGAACAGATGATAATGCTTTAATAACAATATCCACCGCCATCTGGATACTACTACCTAACCGACTTCGCATCTGCGCGTACTACGTAGTATCCCTTTCTTTCCACAGGAACGCTGACATCAGTGGGTACGTGTAGCGCTTTCTAGCGGTACGGGATCGTACTACTAGAGTCCACGGGAAATTTATTGGTAGATAGCCGCCAATGGCCGCTGGGTCTCTAACCCTACACTAATAAACTCAATGGTACTATGGTTTAATGATTAAGACTAAGCCACAGGCTTCTTTCATTGGCTGGGAGGGAGAATACTGCTCTCTGCGCTCTGACTAAGGTTTGTCTTAGTCTTAATCATTAAACCATAGTACTAGTAAAGATTGTGAATGCACCTTTACACGATGAATATTTTTAAAAATTAAATACAAATATAAGTTTGTAGTAACAAAACCAATGTCATGTTTGAAGATAGAAGTGATAATTGAAAATAGTTCACGGGAACCCAGCCATTCACAGCTTTCGATACCAAGAAATGGCGGAAACGCCGGTGTTTAAACGACTTTATTTCATAAAACTAAAGTAGGACGGACTATACATTTACAGTTTAGACCTACCTCTAGAACACAGTGGAATATTAGAATAAATACTTGCTGCGAGTAGTTACACTATGGATCTACTAAGTAAAGTGTGAATTTTTATCCATTTTGACAGGCTTTCAATAAAAACAAAAGACTACCAATGTTGCTCACAGCTTGCTGGATTTTGATAGTTCCTGTGAACTTCTTCGAATTCTCGAATTCTCATTGGCTGCACAACAAGGTCTACTTGATCTCCGCCAGGTGGAGATCAAGCTAGCGATCAAAGTTACATGATTGCAGTGCAGGAGCTGCTAATTTCGTCGTGCGCCATCTTGGTATTCGCCAATAGTGCGCGCATGAACACAGGCAGTAAACCGTCCGCGGAAGTTTACTTCGAGGCCTCAGGGGTTATGACGAAAGCATGAGAATAGTTTCGTTGGGAGGACTATACTATACTTCAACCTTTAACCGTTAGTCTTAGTAAGCATTGTGAACGCAGCTCGCCGCTTTGCAGTAACCTTGCATTTCTCGTCCGTTTACACATAGTTAATAATTGAAGACATGAACGAGTAAATTACTTTGAAATGTTATTATTATTAATCAGATTGGTATTCAGTCTCGTGAAGTTGTCTACGCCGATGTGCGATCACTGCCGACGAGAATGCTCAGCCGCGCATGGTCAACACAGAGACACCGGCCACGGTTGCTGAGCTTGCTGAGCTTGCTAGCACAGCGCTGGCGTCTAGGTGGCGGTACAAACATTGAAAGATGGCGTACGAATGTTTACGTTTGATCGAGGTGACTGCATATTTTAAATAATCCCCCTACCCCAATTCCGACTGAGGCGTAAATTTATGATATTTACTTAAGCTACTTTGTCACAGAAATGAATTTGAAGTGGTTCGGTAGCATAGAAATCTTGAAACATTAGAAGATATTTATAACAGCTGTCACTGGGCGTCTCAGGTCAAAGCTGAAGTAGGTTGCAGCACCTGTCCTTAAAGGTCCAACTTTGTAATTCATTCAATGTTAAATATTGTCGTTAGTCAACTGTCTAACTGTCAAACGACAATATGTTTGTTTTGTATCTATAACAAAGGTTTTCTTTGTCAAAAACCTTGTAAAACATTACTAAAATTGATGATTTATATTTAAAAGTATTAAATATAAACTACTTGAATGTTTGAGTTGAGAAAACGAGGTGCAAAGATCGAGTTGGACCCTTGAGTACTGCTAGCGCTGCGAGCGGCAGAAAGTCGCGCCTGAGACGCCCAATGTTTGTACCGTCCCCCGTGCTGCGATCATGTGAGTAAAAACGGAACTAGCATCGATTATACCCTTCTACACTCGGTTCTATTTAAGTATAGAGTATGTTTATGATCCTATCCTTAAATACAACATCAACTACACTAGATGTTATTAGCATGTGCTGTAACACTGTAGTTACTTTCTGAACTAATTTTGAATTGAATCTCCCTCCAGCCAGATTGCACCCTATGTTTATGTAAACAAAACACATGCCACTAGGACTAGGGTTTGAATTGATTGATTGGAGTGAACTTGTTCTCTTTATTTTGTAATACTCGGCTTTAAGATTATTGATCTTCGTCTTTATTGCCTCGGCCGTTCTAATTATGCCCATCTCCGTCAACGATTCGGCTACCGCCTGCCACACGAGGCTGAGGCGGAGAAGGCCCTCGAACTTTGTTTGCACTATGAAAGTGGTCCACACGTCGATTATAACGCTAATTTCCCCCTCCTTGAAATTTGACGATCTTTTCGAAGACATAATATTATTACATAAATGATCTTGGCTATTGAGGTTACATGAGAATCAAATCACCACATATAATCTTAAAAAAAAGTGACGTCAATTGTCACGTTTTAGGAGCGAGATCTCGTAAATAACGTTAAACATATATTTATATCGGGGTCCGAGGGATGATCATGAGAGGGTGTCTTTAATTACAGACTCGAACCACTACACACGTATTTAAAGACAAGCTGTATTTAAATACATGGTAAGTAACGCACTCTAGACTCCACCTCCAAACTTTTACAAAGAAAGATATAAACACTTCACACGACAGCACTCGCGAAGTGCTTTGAAACGTCAGTCCCGCGTAGCGTGCTTTTCAATTGATTACGTGTTAAAAGTATTAAAAAGGGATCAAGAATTAAATCTAATTGCACATTTGGCAGTTATGATAAAAAAAAATAAATTAATGAATTCACATTTCTTATTACAACAATTTCCTATTCTTGATAACTGGTAAGTAGAATTTTACTCATACCTACGTGCAAAATGACAGCTAACAGACAAACGAAATTCGCAACCAGAACCGGAAGACGTCAAAACAATGCGCCGGAAGTAGATGATCCGAAGAAGTTGGAACCAACCAACTTCGGCGCTTGCAAGCGTCGCTTCGCCCCGATTGGTCGGATCATCCACTTCCGGCGCTCGGCGCTCGTCGACGTCCAGGTAGTGAACACTTGTTTGACTATTTTCAATGGCCGCATCGTGTGATTTACCGATCGTTGTGATTGGTTGTTACTAAGAATCTGACCTTGAGTGCCAAGTTGCCCGTTAGTCAACCACTAGTCTTAATCATTAATCATTGTGAACGGTATAATGTAAAATCCTATACTTCAACCTATAATCGTGAGTATTGGTAAGCATTGTAAACGAAGCTCTAACAAAATGACTAAGACTCACACTTTACTAGTGATTAGTGTTTGAGACCGAGTGATTAAGAAAGTTCAATGATGTTATTTACGATTGTTGGGCGTTAGTAACAACCAATCGCTGAGTGAAACGTCACAGTATAGTTCAGCCGTTGAGTGAGGCTTAACGGTTCAGCCAATAAAAATCGTACTATCCGAGTCAATTATGTTGTTTAGCTTTTCACTTTAACGCAGAGTTTGTTTTTGACAGCTACCGATACCGATGTAAACAATAGGTTCGTTTGATTTGGCTACACCTTTTGTACTTTTTTGCACTCACTCCATGTTATTTCATGGGGTAAATGTCAGAAAGTACAAAGTGACGGTAAATCAAACGAACCTAATTTTAAATCAAAGTTTCACGTCGTCTGCTGCCAGGTTATCAGTCCTTCCAATGTTACTATTTGAACATGAATTCCAATAATGAGTGACTATAGAGATATCATTCATATCTTCCTCCTTTTTCAGCAAATATAATAATAGCTGTCAACTTCGGGACAACATGGAACCGTTTTTGTTTTACACGCCCGTGCCATAGTACTACTTTTTACGGGGAGAGTGCGCTACTCACGTGTCAAAGCACTCGAAGACTGCCAACTTTCAAAGTCGTCATGTATTTCTTTGCAAGATATGGGGGGCGGCGATTTGTTTTCCTACTGGTAGTCTATCCGAACGAGCCTTAAGCCGCATTCACATAAATGACTATTGATTATTGACTATTGACTATTGAACATTGATTATTGAATACCCTTCGTGGTACGTCATTACACAAACCACGCCCCTAGCAGTTTCAAAGAAAGATATGAACACTACACAACTAAGTTCTTTAACAAGTATGATCTGCCACCTAGAACAAATGAATCGAACTGATTGACAAACAACGAGCTGTCAAAATAATCAACATTATGAAGAAAACGTGGTATGGCGATAGTAACTGCTCACCAGTTAAAACGTTTAATAATGGGCAACAAAGTTGTGAAGGTTTTGTATGTTTCTTGTTTGTTTTGAAGGTTTGTTTTCAAAATCAGAATATTTTGTTTGACAGCTTGTTGTTTGTCCATCAATTGATTTAATTTGTTTCATTGTTGTAAAGCAAGCTTCCAAGAAGCCTATTGGTCTTGAATAAAACTGAATAGCCTACTTCATAAAAATAATACCTAAATAATATTCGCCGGAAAAAGTCAAAAACAAATATACACTTGACAGTAATTGAGTAGTGGTATTGACTTCCGTTGCTCCACATTCATTGGCTGAACGCGAACGTTCTGATTGGTTGTGACTATGACTTTGAGATATTTTCAATTCGTTAGTCAATAGTCAATAGTCAAAAGTCAAAAGTAAAGTTGTGTGAACGTCAGCACGTATACGCCTATGGTTCAATTCGCTTAATCAATAGTCAATAATCAATAGTCAATAGTCAATAGTCAATAGTCAATAGTCAATAGTCATTTGTGTGAACGCGGCTTTACTTGCAGGAGTCGCCGCTCAGAAGTAACCATGCATTTCTTGTACGTTTACACACAGTCAATAATTGAAGACATGAACGAGTAAATTACTAGAAATTTTATTATTAAATTTACCAGATTGGTATACAGTCTCGTGAAGTGGTCTAAGCCGATGTGTGATCACTGCCGACGAGAATGCTCAGCCAGAACGCGATGGTCAACACAGAGACACCGGCCACGGTTGCTGAGCTCCTCTTTTCAGATCGTTTCTTAATGCCCACTGGCCACTGCTCCATTGGTGAGATTTCGGGGACGTGTTGTCTGATCCAGTCTTCGAAAATTGAGACTTTCAGGTAGACATCAAAGGTATTGTTGGCGCCGCAAGGCGGAGTAATGGAGGGGTTTTCAATAGACCTTCGGTCATTTTGAACACCTATTTGAATATGTCCATAAACCAGCGGACCTCCCCAGTCCCCACCACAAGTCGAAGTGCCTTCTTTTACGGGGTACGCGCACAAGTAGTCGTCCCCCCAGACATAAGTCCTCTTTGTCTCACAGTCATTGACCCTAGTGCTGATGTAGTACATACGATAGCTAATTATGGGAAGCGTCGGAGAGGTAAGACCATACCCCACTGAACTACAAGGCAACTTTTCCGCTCCGCGAGGAAATTTGGCCATTGTGATTTTATCAACAAACACGTTAAAGTTGAATGGTTGGCCGACCTCGACCAAGGCGATGTTATTCGACTCTTTGTCATGTTCTGGGTAGCGCTCGTGGACAATGTGGCGTACTGATGTCCTCTCCTGCATTTCTTCATTTTTGGCATTACGGTCGACAGCGCCGGCTATCACTTTCGTCACGGTCTTATCAGGATCCCCCCCTTTATCTGTTATATGTCGGTAAATTCGTGCGGATGTTAGTACCCACTTGCCTGCGATGATGGATCCCGTGCATACCCGTGGGTTACCTACCACGTTGTGGCTGATTGAAAGGTAGACGACGTAGGGAAATTGTTTCAGTTCACAGAGCTTACCTCCTACAATGCGCTCAGGGACTTCTTGGTCAGACTCACTTTGAATCAGGCAGAACACAGCGAACAGATACACTAAACACTTTAAATCCATGTCTTGTGCAATAAATTTCGGTCTAATAGAAACTGGAAGCTGGAACAAAGACAACTGTTTATCGTTTCCTAGCAACAGATTTCTACTGTTCTAACAATTCTAAGGTACGTTCAAAGATTGTATCAAATAATTAAGTATACAACCTATCTTTGTATTCTAAAGTATTTGGTCCGTTCCTTCCCTGGCGGAGATTTAGTAAACCTGACTTGGAGTCTAACATGCGTGCGTTCGTCCTTGTGCTGCTGCGTGCGGCAAAAAGTTGCACTTTTGGTGATGATCGCGCGCTGTCCGCGCAGCCGATACGGGTAAAAACAGTACTCTATATTACCTCGTATTTCAACTATTTTCATGAATACAGATCACATCAACCTCTGTGACCAAAGTTCTGAACCTCTTACTGCGTATTAATAATAATAATAATAATAATAATAATAATAATAATAATAATAATAATAATATCATCTTTATTTGTAAAAAAAGCAATTTCAACTCATTTACAAATAGGCGAGATTCGAACATAGTTCGCTCTTCCATCTTACCTCTATATCCAACGTAAATCTAATATACGGAGAGACAAACAGAAAATAAGATACATGAAGTCTCGACTACAGATGTTGGTGAAGCATTAGAACAACATTCTTAATAACAGTGGAGAGGGATTAATTTTAAATGTAATTACAATTAATCGAACGTACATTATCATAGCATAAGAAATTTTTGAATATATGGGTTTGAGATTGAGTTTGTTAGTGTAGGGTTAGAGACCCAGCGGCCATTGGCGGCTCTCTACCAATAAATTTCCCGTGGACTCTAGTAGTGCGAGCGCGTACCGCTAGAAAGCGCTACATGTACCCACTGATGTCAGCGTTCCTGTAAAAAGAAAGGGATACTACGTAGTACGCGCAGATGCGACGTCAGAAGATCACGTGGTGTAGTCCGAGCCTAGGTCTAGGCCCAACTCTTTTAGTCTAGGCCATTACTAGGCTACAATAAGCCTCTACATTAGTAACGTAGTACTACAGCCTAGTCTATATAATGTATAAAACCTTATATAATGTGTTGTAATAAAGTATTAGCTTACTTATTGTTAACTTCGTGCCCGTTTGACATGTTTATCAGAACAAATGATAATGCCACAGCCTTCTTGACGGGTCAATCCGCGCATAGAGAAATAAAACAGAATCCGCGCGGATTGACCGACGTTCGAGAAGGCTGTGGATAATGCTTTAATAACAATATCCACCGCCATCTGGATACTACTACCTTACCAACTTCGCATCTGCGCGTACTACGTAGTATCCCTTTCTCTCCACAGGAACGCTGACATCAGTGGGTACATGTAGCGCTTTCTAGCGGTACGCGCTCGCACTACTAGAGTCCACGGGAAATTTATTGGTAGAGAGCCGCCAACCAATTTTGTCACTGTGGGGTATCACAGTGTTAAGATATCACGGTGTATATATCCATGTTTTCCTCCCTATCCCTATGGGGATATATAGCGTACCTAAATAGCTCACAGTGTTAAGATATCACGGTGTATATATCCATGTTTTCATCCCTGCCCCTATGGGGATATATAGCGTACCTTAATAGCTCACAGTGTTAAGATATCGCGGTGTATATATCCATGTTTTCCTCCCTATCCCTATGGGGATATATAGCGTACCTAAATAGCTCACAGTGTTAAGATATCACGGTGTATATATCCATGTTTTCATCCCTGCCCCTATGGGGATATATAGCGTACCTAAATAGCTCACAGTGTTAAGATATCACGGTGTATATATCCATGTTTTCATCCCTGTCCCTATGGGGATATATAGCGTACCTAAATAGGTCACAGTGTTAAGATATCACGGTGTATATATCCATGTTTTCCTCCCTGCCCCTATGGGGATATATAGCGTACCTAAATAGGTCACAGTGTTAAGATATCACGGTGTATATATCCATGTTTTCATCCCTGTCCCTATGGGGATATATAGCGTACCTAAATAGGTCACAGTGTTAAGATATCACGGTGTATATATCCATGTTTTCCTCCCTGTCCCTATGGGGATATATAGCGTACCTAAATAGCTCACAGTGTTAAGATATCAGGGTGTATATAAACATGTTTTCCTCCCTGTCCCTATGGGGATATAAATCGTACCTAAATAGCTCACAGTGTTAAGATATCAGGGTGTATATATCCATGTTTTCCTCCCTGTCCCTATAGGGATATATAGCGTGCCTAAATAGCTCACAGTGTTAAGATATCACGGTGTATATATCCATGTTTTCCTCCCTGTCCCTATGGGGATATATAGCGTACCTAAATAGCTCACAGTGTTAAGATATCACGGTGTATATATTTATGTTTTCCTCCCTGTCCCTATGGGGATATATAGCGTACCTAAATAGCTCACAGTGTTAAGATATCACGGTGTATATATCCATGTTTTCCTCTCTGTCCCTATGGGGATATATAGCGTACCTAAATAGCTCACAGTGTTAAGATATCACGGTGTATATATCCATGTTTTCCTCCCTGTCCCTATGGGTATATATAGCGTACCTAAATAGCTCACTGTGTAAAGATATCACGGTGTATATATCCATGTTTTCCTCCCTGTCCCTATGGGGATATATAGCGTACCTAAATAGCTCACAGTGTTAAGATATCACGGTGTATATATCCATGTTTTCATCCCTGCCCCTATAGGGATATATAGCGTACCTTAATAGCTCACAGTGTTAAGATATCGCGGTGTATATATCCATGTTTTCCTCCCTATCCCTATGGGGATATATAGCGTACCTAAATAGCTCACAGTGTTAAGATATCACGGTGTATATATCCATGTTTTCATCCCTGCCCCTATGGGGATATATAGCGTACCTAAATAGCTCACAGTGTTAAGATATCACGGTGTATATATCCATGTTTTCATCCCTGTCCCTATGGGGATATATAGCGTACCTAAATAGGTCACAGTGTTAAGATATCACGGTGTATATATCCATGTTTTCCTCCCTGTCCCTATGGGGATATATAGCGTACCTAAATAGGTCACAGTGTTAAGATATCACGGTGTATATATCCATGTTTTCCTCCCTGTCCCTATGGGGATACATAGCGTACCTAAATAGCTCACAGTGTTAAGATATCAGGGTGTATATATACATGTTTTCCTCCCTGTCCCTATGGGGATATAAAGCGTACCTAAATAGCTCACAGTGTTAAGATATCAGGGTGTATATATCCATGTTTTCCTCCCTGTCCCTATAGGGATATATAGCGTGCCTAAATAGCTCACAGTGTTAAGATATCACGGTGTATATATCCATGTTTTCCTCCCTGTCCCTATGGGGATATATAGCGTGCCTAAATAGCTCATAGTGTTAAGATATCACGGTGTATATATTTATGTTTTCCTCCCTGTCCCTATGGGGATATATAGCGTACCTAAATAGCTCACAGTGTTAAGATATCACGGTGTATATATCCATGTTTTCCTCTCTGTCCCTATGGGGATATATAGCGTACCTAAATAGCTCACATTGTTAAGATATCACGGTGTATATATCCATGTTTTCCTCCCTGTCCCTATGGGTATATATAGCGTACCTAAATAGCTCACTGTGTAAAGATATCACGGTGTATATATCCATGTTTTCCTCCCTGTCCCAATGGGGATATATAGCGTACCTAAATAGCTCACAGTGTTAAGATATCACGGTGTATATATCCATGTTTTCCTCCCTGTCCCTATGGGGATATATAGCGTACCCAAATAGCTCACAGTGTTAAGATATCACGGTGTGTATATCCATGTTTTCCTCCCTGTCCCTATGGGGATATATAGCGTACCTTAATAGCTCACAGTGTTAAGATATCACGGTGTATATATCCATGTTTTCCTCTTTGTCTCTATGGGGATATATACTATATAGCGTACCTAAATAGCTCACATGTGTTAAGATATTACGGTGTATATATCAATGTTTTCCTCCCTGTCCCTATGGGGATATATAGCGTACCTAAATAGCTCACAGTGTTAAGATATCACGGTGTATATATCCATGTTTTCCTCCCTGTCCCTTTGGGGATATATAGCGTACCTAAATAGCTCACAGTGTTAAGATATCACGGTGTATGTATCCATGTTTTCCTCCCTGTCCCTATGGGGATATATAGCGTACCTAAATAGCTCACAGTGTTAAGATATCACGGTGTATATATCCATGTTTTCCTCTCTGTCCCTATGGGGGTATATAGCGTACCTAAATAGCTCACAGTGTTAAGATATCACGGTGTATATATCCATGTTTTCCTCCCTGTCCCTATGGGGATATATAGCGTACCTAAATAGCTCACAGTGTTAAGATATCACGGTGTATATATCCATGTTTTCCTCCCTGTCCCTATGGGGGTATATAGCGTATCTAAATAGCACACAGTGTTAAGAAAAAAGGGTGTTTATATCCAAGTTTCCTCCCTATACCCAACCTTATTAGAACCCTTACGAATTTGAATATACCCTTAAACCTTACGTTCTAGCAAGGTGGAAAAGCCCACTAATACCAAAACATACAAATGTATTTCATTTATTTATTTAAGTACTTTTTATGACTCCAAAAGATAATGTGAATACAAATCAATTTATTAGAGAATAGTAATGGTCGGTGAACACCTATCTTATTCCCAGGACTGTTTGACTAAGATCGCTACCATTGGCCGGATTTATAAAAGGTGTATCATTGGCTGGAGATAAGAGCTAACAAGTTGAAATAGTTGACGTTATGTGAACGTCATACTGCTACAGGCTTGATACCACCCTTAAATCTTAAACCTTAGGAAAGCGTTTAAACCGAGCTTTTGGAACAAATTGTTTGTAAAGGTACATAGCTCACTGTTGCTCTAACGTGTTTCAGGTGGCCGACAACAGTTTTCAGCGGCCGAGAGTAAAAGTGCGCTGGGCTGTGTGATATAATGGACGGGCCCCCCTGACCTGTGGGTGACCCAGTGGGTGACCCTGTGGGTGACCCGGGCGACATGCGGAAGCCCTGGAGCAAACTGAAGACCAGGGCCGCCCTGGGGCCCCTCAAGACATTCGTGCTCTTCCTGGGCGTCGTGGCCGTGTCCGGGGTGCTCTGCTACTCGGGTAATTTACTTCGGAAATATACATTTAATAAAATTGTATGATAAAAAAAATTGAAGATAATTTTAAACACAGTTATAACAGTAAAATAAAATTAAATTAAATTAAAACACAGCTATGAAATTTACATTAATTGTGTTATATTTCAGTAGCACCCGCTGATTTCCTCAGAAGCGCGGGGGGAGGGGGGGGGTAGCAGTAGTAATTGTTAACAGTATAAGTAGCATATATACTTATACACCTTATTACTTGGGAAATTCTAAAAGAACATCAAACCAAGGTATTTGCTCGAAAAAAATGCAGAGTAAATTTACAAACAATATCAAATCTGCCACAGACTATCTTGGCTTAAATTGATTTATTTATTAATGAATATAAGGCGCTTAAATTGCTAACACCATTCGCGCAACCTTATTTTAACATGTCTTATTTTACTTGTTTGCTTGTATAAGTGGAAGGTTGACGAAGTGAACAATGATAAACATACAAAAGAGTTAATTGCAGCGAAACATATGATTGATTGATTACGGCCTGAATTCACCAAACTTTTTAATCGGCCGATTTACTAATCCCGGATTGTTAACCATGGTTTCAAGTTTCAACAAACATTACATACAAAATACATGGTGGCTTCTACCGGGTGCCATACTTGATCTCCGATTAACAGAAAATCGCCTGATTAAAGTTTGGTGAAACCGGCCCTAAGGTATTTTATTAAAAGGCGGGATTAAGGCTAGCGAAACCTTATCTTCCATCCAACCCTTTCAAGGTTCCTGAGGGCCGGTGTGATATCATATCACATAACTGTGTAGGCCTATCCACAAAGCTTTGATTAGTGATGTGCCTACTGTTAGTTTAACTAGCCCTTAGGTTTCACCGTGTCCAGGTTAAAAAGATTATAAATAATTAATCTGACCACAATGTGACCGGGAAAACTGCAGCGCTGGGAAGAAATGACCACAATAATTGCAACACGAGTCTCTGTGTTTAGCGGTCAAGAACCTAGACTAGCGTCCGGCAATCATTGATGTCGAACATAAGAAGGACCATTACTGCAACCAATTGTCTACGCCTTATTTGGATCGTACAAGAAACTCATCATAAGAGTTAATACATTATCTCCTGTGCATTAGACACGCTGTATAATACGTGATAGTGGCTGTGTGGTTGCATTCTAGTCAGCTGTAACGAAGAATGGGGCCTTCAAGATGAAAACATAACAAAGATGGCCGCCTTCACTCTTTGTATATTGTACACGTTTTATGAATAAATAACCTTTCAAAGTATTAAAGTTGAGACAGTTTTCAAAAAGGTGGTGGCACGATGACTGTCAATAAATTCGTGCTTTTTATAAACATTTGTACCTCTTCTGATTAATTGATTATCTTATTTATTTATTTATTTATTTATTTATTTATTTATTTAACTTACTTACTTACTTACTTACTTACTTACTTACTTACTTACTTACTTACTTACTTACTTACTTATTGATTGATTGATTGATTGATTGATTGATTGATTGATTGATCGATCGATCGATCGATTTATTCATTCATTCATTCATTCATTTATTTATTTATTTATTTATTTATTTATTTATTTATTTATTTATTTATTTATTTATTTATTTATTTATTTATTTATTTATTTATTTATTTATTTATTTATTTATTTATTTATTTATTTATTTATTTATTTATTTATTTATTTATTTATTTATTTATTTATGTATTTATTTATTTATTTATTTATTTATATATTTTATCTATTTATTTATTTATTTATTTATTTACTTATTGACTTATTTATTTATTTATTTTTTGTTTGTTTGTTTGTTTGTTTGTTTGTTTCTTTCTTTCTTTCTTTATTTATTTATTTATTTATGTATTTATTGATTTATTAATTTATTTATTTATTTATTTACTTATTTTTTTATTTATTTATTTATTTATGTATTAATTAGATTATTTATTTATTAACTTATTTATTTATTTATTTTTATTTATTTTTATTTTTTTATTTATTTATTTATTTTTGTATTAATTAATTAATTTATTATTTATTTATTTATTAATAAATTTATTTATTTGTTTATTTATTTATTTATTTATTTATTTATTTATTTATTTATTTATTTATTTATTTATTTATTTATTTATTTATTTATTTATTTATTTATTTATTTATTTATAAGCTTTCTATACAGTCACATAGGTGCGTGATATATAACAAGCGAACATAAGAGTTTGTCCCAAACAAAGATATACAAGTATTTAAGTACACAATTCATAACCCATCGGTCAAGTATTCATAACCTACATTTATTTTCTCTATTTACCGTCTTTAACTCATCCGATAATGATTAACAGCAATTTACTCGGTTGTGTTGTGGGTCTCTATCAATGAACTTCAACCCGATAAAGGTGGTGTTTTATTTTCCGACGTTGACTTTGAATGTGATTGAAAATCATTATTCTGATCTACTGAAATGTTAATAAAACACCACTAATATATCCAACTAAACGTTCAATCAGCTTATACTGGTAACAGACGTTGTACTGATTAAACAATCAATATACATAAATTTTCAAACAAAATTACTCGCTAGGAAAATCAATCTAAAACTTGACCGCGTATCCCAAAAACTTTTCCCTGTCATCTCATTATACTTTTTGTTACAACGTCGCCGACGACATCAGCAATTTATAAAAATAAAAAGAACATAAAATATTAATTTCCCGAAAGTTTTCTAGAAGACTAACTTGACGTTGTTTCGTTATTTTCTTTCGTCGGAAACTTCACGGTCACGTTTCTGTGTGTGCTCGTTAACTTAGACACACAGAGAACCAACTTGATGAGTCGAGGGCCCGGAGAAAAACTCCGTGTGGCAAAGTGTGGGGGGGGGGGGGGGGCAGACACTCGCCGGGTCGTCATAATATTGATTGCACGTAAACACGCTCACCATTCACAGTTAGTGTTGGGTGTTTTACGGCGTACTCGGCGGGCTATAGTCGCCTCTTACGACTGGCAGAGCTGTCCTGGATCAATTCTACACACATTCATCACACATGCTTTACAAAGATAGTCGAGAGCTAGCTATAGTAAACGGTGACTTTAGAGCCGTCCTAGCAACGAAGCACTCAATAAATTCAAACTTGTTCTGAATCGGCCTTGTTGATTTGTCCGTAGGTGTTTGCACTGTCCAATCAGTCAATCACTGATTCATATGTTTTATATTTGAAATATAGATCTTTGATTGGTTAACGCTAACTCGTCGATGGTGTTCGGAGCCTACAGGGTTGGTTTAGTCGCTTTAAATTAAAGTCCCCCACTGCAAATCAGTCTTGTTACTAAATGGGTAGACTCTAAATGTGAATTTATATTTGTTTATTGTATTTATAACGTCATATATGATATCGGCCGGATCGGCTCTCGCACATCGCCGGAGGCGTCATAAGGTTTTACAAATAAGGGAGTGTTGGCGAACGTTTGTATCGAAAAGAAGGCCGACAATAAATAGGAAGAGGACATATGATGAAGGCCACGTGAGATAAATGGAGGAATGATAAAGAGATCGATGCACGAGAGGCCACTATGCGGGTACCGGTCACCTCATGCAGCAGGGACCTACTCTACCGACTCACACAGTCATCGCAATGCTTATTTTTTTACTCATTTAACGAATCCTCATTCGACAATTTTGAGTAAAGAACACTCATTATAGATTATGTAATTACATAGTTGTTATACTTGTTAATACGTTCTCCAGCACGTGCTCTGTGTTCTCCAACAAGTGTTTATATGCAGTGGCGTAACTAGGAATTATTTCGGGGGGGGGTTATTAGGGAAAAGTGAGATGAGGGGACTGAAAGGCTGGGGCGAAGTCCCAGCCGCCGGAGGCCATTTCGCCGAAGGCGAAATTTTTTTTCACTTCTATAATTATTTCGTGCCTTTTGGACTCAAAGAATACTACTCGAACCACGCTACTCATGTGTTTGTATTACATTGAAGTTACAGCGTTAAAGTAGAATAGTTGTTCTTAATAAGAATTGCATAGAAATTGTGTTTTTAATGTTTTATGGTTGTTCAATATAATCTCAACATAATGTGAAACATTGTGGTCACAAGTTACATACGTTATTTAAATTTTAATACACAAACCGTGATATTGTAATATTAGATTATTGCATGTTTATTTATAGGAACCCTCACTTTTACTGGTTCGAGCGAAAGGTGTATTAGTTGTAGATGAACACATAAATAATATAATTGAATTATTGAAAGAAATTATATATCTTATCTAAGTAAAGTGGTATGATAAATATAATGAAAATGTTGCTTGTTGCGATTGTCATACACTGAAGTGGTTTAAGGATCTTACAATATAGTATTAAGTAAATGTATTATTAAGTAAAATCATTCTCGATGTAGTTTCGGGGGGGGTTTAAACCCCCTAAACCCCCCCCCCCCCCCTTAGTTACGCCACTGTTTATATGTTCTCCAGCAAGTGTTCTGTGTTCTCTAGCAGTGTTCTCCAGCTAGTGTGTCTTGTGTTCCAGTACTTCAGAGAGTGGAGCCCCTCCGACTGGTCAGCCGAGTCTTCAGGCCGGCCCAAGAGAGTGTAGACTTACGCCGAGAGGTGGCAGCACAACTTGCAGAGATAACCAGAGAGTTGAATAGTAGGTATCACCGTTACTTGTCTTCGCGTGGTCACCGATAGAGGTGGCCAGCTGGGACGCGATACCCGTTCGATTCCGGCCACCGGCAGTTCTGACTGAAAGTTTGTGTCGAGGTTTTCCTCAGTCGAGAAGGCGAATGCTGGGACTGAGTCATACTATCAGCCCTCGGACATTCCTTCCCAACTATCCAAACACCCTAATAACCTAGTTAGTCATCTGAAGAGAGGCACATCAGGTAAAGCTGGTGTGCACCCTATAACAAGGATTCCTACGAAAAATTATTTATTATTATATTATTATTCACGTGGTCAGTAGTACAATCCGTAATCTGTGGTAGCACCATTGAGGTTGCAAGGTAGTACTTATCATGAGCCCTCTTTATAATGATGTCACACTCACACAGCTTTCAATCAACCCCCCCCCCCACCCTTGTCCCAACTAACCACAAAGATGTGACCACCTCATTAATAACGTCCCAGCAATAAAAGGTTCCACCCCTCACACAAGAAATTAATGAACACCATGAAATAGAGCAATATTAAAAAAACAATATATTTGCTGAAAGTTAATACATAAAATGCCGGTAATATTATAACATCACTTATTAAACCATATGCAGTGTAAGAGTATGAGATGTGACACCACAGCCCCCCGCCCCCAATCATGGACGTCATTTATCGATATCCCATTTTAGAAAGGACTCAAACTGGGCGGCGTCCAAAGGGCTGGGGGGAGGGGGGTTATTGGTTTTCGAAGTCAGTGTAACGTTTTATATGTCCATAAGTAGACGATTTTTGAACTATCGGAAAAACAAAATAAAAGGTTAATCCAAAAATATGCTCTACAGCGAGCATTCGTCATATTGTATACTTGGCCCAAGATAACCTTACACATGCTTTCGTCACAGGCGAGGCCCTCATAGCCAACCGCCCAAAACCCACCCGCGCAAATACCGATCGCTGATTGGCTACGAACCCGTCGCCTGTGACGAAAGTATGGGTAAGGTAGTTTTGGGCTAACTATAACACTGACCTCACCCAAACAGTTCTGGACCCCTGATGCATAGAAACCACAGATAAATGTTTTTGCAATGGACTGTACGCCCCAACAGATTAGAACCCGTTTCATTACTCGTACGAGTAGGGAGGGACAGGGATAAGACTGGAGATCATATTTCGTGCGAGAAAGAGTGGCGGAATATCAGAATCCCAATGGTGACGCAGTCCGGAACTTTTGCTTTTCGACAGAAGGGTCATCCGTCACACACACATTCCCTTGGAGGGTGGGGATTATAAAGGCTATTTATTTCAAGCCCTGTTAATGAGAAGGGAGTTTTAGCAGGATTTACAATCAGCATAGCCTTCTCACATAGCACAGAAGCCTCTAAACTTAACGTCGCTTAGACCAGATTTGAGTTTCCTACACAAAACTTTGTTCTGATAAATAATCTCGGACTGGTAACCATGGTTTCGACAGACGTCACACACAGAATGTATGACGGTGTCTTCTGGCAGTGGCCATGTTTATTCGGAGCAAAATATCCGGCTAACCTCGGGGCTAAAAGAATTGTTGAACGGGGGATTAGATAGAACCAACCGATATTTAACTCCCACATGAAGTGAATTTGATATTATTCTCTACAGATCTACAAAATGCTCTTGTAGCCAATATAAGAAGTTGATTTTGAATGACAATAAATGTTTCGAATGCGAATGTGGTAGAAGTTCGAGCCCTATGCTGAAACCACCCAACGAAACTATTATCATGCTTTCGTCATAACCCCTGAGGCCTCGAAGTAAACTTCCGCGGACGGTTTACTGCCTGTGTTCATGCGCGCACTATTGCCGAATACTAGATGGCGCACGACGAAATTAGCAGCTCCTCGACGAGCCTCCGCTAGGTGGAGATTTAGTAGACCTTGTTGTGTAGCCAATGAGAGTTCGAAAATTCGAAGAAGTTCACAGGAACTATCAAAATCCAGCAAGCTGTGAGCAACATTGGCAGTCTTTTGTTTTTATTGAAAGCCTGTCAAAATGTATAAAAATTCACACTTTACTGAGTAGATCCATAGAGTAACTACTCGCAGCAAGTATTTATTCTGATATTCCACTGTGTTCTAGAGGTAGGTCTAAACTGTAAAGGTATAGTCCGTCCTACTTTAGTTTTATGAAATAAAGTAGTTTTAACACCGGCGTTTCCGCCGTTTCTTGGTATCGAAAGCTGTGAATGGCTGGGTTCCCGTGATCTATTTTCAATCATCACCTCTCTTCAAACACGACTTATTGGTTTTGTTACCACAAATTTATATATTTTGTATTTAGTATTTAAAAATATTTATCGTGTAATATTATTATAAGCAGCTTACACAAATGAGAGAATTACCATATCAACATCGGACAAGTTGGCCAACTCACGAACTGAGGGTGTGTTCCAACTTGATTTTCGCCTGCTAACCACTAACCACTACCTGCTACACACTAAATGCTAACAGCTTTGGGCACGCCACCTTGTATGCTAATACAAAGTTTATTGTTATTAATCACCTAATGTAAATAAATACGATAATCATACTTCCACTCACTGGTTGGGTATTTTCCTAACCTAAAAGTATCAGCTGTGATGGCTGGTATCAACCATTTTGTTTAAGTGGGTGAGTCGGTGTCGAAGTGTACACTTTCGGCCACTACCCACTAAACACTAGCCAAAAAAGGAGCATTGGTCGTCTGCTTGTGACGTCACTTCCTTTCGATTAGTATAGGCCTAACTAAGCTTAGTTCACTACGAAAAACGTCAAGTTGGAACACACCCTGAGAACAATCCGACGCAATCTTCCATCAAGCACACAGAGGAATGACAAGTTAAGTTGCCATTCTGGACATGGCCTGTGATGAAAGCATGAGAATAGTTTCGTTGGGACTTAAAATGTTGTAGCTTAGTTATGAAGTTGTGTAATATGGATCTGCAAAGTCTTCTTCGTACTAAGACAAGTTTACAAGAGGGTACAACAGGATGCACACGATGAATTGTTATATTATTTTTGTTGTTGTGATATTATAGAATTTTCTCTGATAAAACTGTGGTGGTGATTTAAATGTAGCCTATAATGTTTAGTATTTTTGTCAATGTTTTTTTACTGCGAACGTGTACAGTTGACAAATTTATTTTAGTTCATTGTTTCATGTAGTAACGTATTGTTGTTATGTGTTTTTCCATGCATATAAAATCAATAAATAAATTAAAGGAACCAATTTTGAGGAAATGGTGTGAACGCATGCAAACCAAATAATTATAGTGGCAGTCTACGAAGAGAGTAGCTGACAATATATCTGGTCAACATTACAATATATTACAAAACAAAAAATTTGGTATTGAGTTCCGATCGACATTTCCATAAGGACGTTTGAATCCCCCCCCCCCCCCCCCAGCCCCTCGACGTTCGTCTAGAATTCTACGGGCTACGGTTGGCCAACGTCTGACGTAAGGGCGTGGTACACGGGTAGGTGAAATTACGCGCGTAATTTTTGTGTGTGAACAGTTAAAAGTTGCTATACCCTTGGAAATCTAATACGCCACCCGAGTTAGATTTCGGCTTGCCACTTTCAAGCGTTCACACACAGAAATGTACCTACGTAATATACCCTACCCATGAAATATGTCAGTAACGTAAACCATATAAGTTTTGCTGAGACATTTTCTGTAACGTTTCTCGTCTGCTTGTCCAACCCACGTAATGTTATCAATTTATTTCCAGATTACAAGAA
Organism: Isoperla grammatica; assembly: GCA_945910005.1. NCBI lineage: Eukaryota > Metazoa > Arthropoda > Insecta > Plecoptera > Perlodidae > Isoperla > Isoperla grammatica. Next base: position 54,384,279 of record OX246741.1, read on the forward strand.
GATAATCGGAGGGGATATCCCCATGAAGCTGAACCGCATCATCAGCCAGCTGGACATCCGGGCTTCCCTCAGCGAGAACGAGATGATCTCGGCCAACCGGACGGGCGACCAGTTCGCGACCCCGACCCCTGACGACGAGGACGTCTGTCCCGAGGAGTATCTGGGCACCAAACACGGCTTCCCCTTCTACCAGGAGGGGTTCGTGACGTCACAGAGTTGCGACAAGCAGAAGAGAAGACCAATCAGCGATCTAATGACCATCTTGTTGATAATACCCGCCGAAGAGTCGTTGATATCCTACGGCAACCGGCTGGACAGCGTTCTGGGCGGGATACGCGGTTACCACTCCCATCTACCGGTGATCTTGGCAACTACGTCCAACGGTGTCGGCGACGCCGTCAATAAGACCCTCGAGACGATAGCGCAGTACCCCGAGGTGCGCGTCCTCGTGCGGTCCTCAGAGGACGCCGCGACGCCGGGCAAGATGTGGAACGCCCTCGCCAAGGAGGTGACCACGCCGTACGTCCTCTTCGCGCGCGATCTCGCCTACTTCAACGCGTACGCGCGTCTCGAGCGTCAGATACGCGTCATCATAGACACGCCGGAAGTGGGTATCGTCGGCGGCGCCTTCCGGAACGTCACCGGACACTGGAAGGTCGGATGTTACCAGAGCGAGATCAAAAACTATTTCCTCAAGTATTTCGAGGGTTATAAATACAGCACGAGTGATTGTATGTTCTGTGATCATTTAGAGGGACCGTTTATCGTAAAGACCGAGATCTTGAGCGAGATTCAGTTCAACGAGCGACTCTCCGAGGACGTCGTCTTCGAGGACTGGTTCCTGCAGGTGAAACACTCCAACATCCTGGTCATGAACTGTCCTGACGTCATGTACTTCACGAGGGGCGAGGGGAAGAGCTTCGGGGAGCGACAGCAGCGCCGCCAAGAGTCGTGGCAGTCGCTCGCACGACAGTGGGAGATCCACCGCATCTTCCTCCCTCCCAACATCCTGTACCTGTTCTCCTGCAAGGAGGTGGGTCTCTCGTGCGACGCGCGCAAGTGGGTCAAGGCCTACTTGTTGCCCTCGTGTTGCCTCCTGCAGATCGCGAGGACGCTGCGAACAGTGGACGAGTTCGCGACAGAGAAGGGTCTGCGCTACGAGCTGAGCGCCGCGTCCGTCCTAGGCGCAGTCAAGCTGCGCAGCTTCACGCCGTGGGAGCGCGACGGGGACATCACCTTCGAGAGCAGGGACTACGCGAGCTACTACCGCCATCAGGCGAGGTTCAACGCGCGAGGTTTGAAACTGGACTCGTTCGATCCGCCCGCCGACCACAAGCCGGGCTACTTCAAGCTCAACACTCCCGACATGCACTTCGAGATGTTCGGCTCCGACACGCTCAGCACCGTGTTCCTCCCCGCCGAGGTCAGGGAGAAGCCCACCAGGGTGAACGTGCTGGGGGTGTGGGTGCGCGCGCAGTCCAACCCCGGCCTGTACGCGCGTAACAGGTACGGGCCCAACTACCTCAAGCACGCGCAGTTCTGGCAGTATGTCGGCGTCAACGACGGCTCGGGGAGGTACACGTTGTCGGGGAGGTGGATGCCCTGCCCCAAGAGTTACCATCACGCGTGCCTCGACCACTACCCCAACGACGGCAACGTTGAGTTCATACAACAGTTCAACCACTAGACCGACCCTGTCTATACTCGGCACGATACAACCTCACAGACGAGTGACGCGTGGCCAACTAGCCCCTATTACAAACAACCCCCGGACTCGGTTCAAACCTCGGTGAGGACTTAGCACCCATCCCCCGTCCCGTGCTCATCCATCACCCGGATTACAGTTGCCCCAATGTAACTAGACTCAGTCTCACGGAGTAGCCGAGCCCAGTAGCACAGACTTCTCTAGTTCTACCATCTTATTGAAACATTATGAGTAATTTAGGAACATGGGTTGGTTACCTGGACATTCTAACACAGCGGACGTGACTCATGAGGCTTAAAGTGAAGAAGACTGTCTTTACGAATGTGAGAGAATGCCAGGAAGCTTTTGATGTTCATTGAAGCAGCGTGCATGAAAGGACGAGTAGATAAGGACCTGAGATCAGTATGAGACTAGTTATGTTGGAGTTAGTACAGTTGAGAAACTGTAAGAATGACGGCCCCCTCCATATCCCCCCCACAGCTACCCGACCCTCCTCAACTCCGTGACAACCCGACAAAATGAAATACGTAACTGAAAATCAGTTTGTTTCAGTTGTTCAGATTGTTGTTTCGTGGAGTTAAAGGGGGGTCGGGTAGCTGTGGAGGGGATATGGAGGAGCCATCATTCTTACAGTTTCTCAACTATACAACCCTGTTACATGAGCTATATGACAGAGAGCTTTATGACTAGAGAGCTTTACTAGAGAGCTTTACGACAGAGAGATTCACTCTGATACGAACGATCAATTGTAGAGAGATAGCTAGATCCCGCCCGATACGGGAAGATACAGTTGGAAATATTGCCAAATGAATGTTTGTATCTAATTAATTAGTTTTGACGTTCAAATGCTCTGATTACCCAGTCGATCATCGAATCTTTTACGATTGCATTGGAACTGTAAATGTATTTATATTACATTTTATGTACATTATGTTAAAAGCAACATTTTATATTTGAATACTTCTCCTTTTTTAAAATGGTTCATTTTACACTTCATTGTAAGTATTTTTAAAATACGACAGCACATGGATATTTCTAAAGACATGTATAAATGAATGACTACCAAAAGCGCCACACGTGCGCCCATGGACAAAGACGCCATTAGAAACAGACCCCGCTGGGAAACGAACCCGGGTCGCGCCCACACAACACTGTTGTATTCACCGCTATACGACGCAAGAACGGTTCTTTTTATTGCGTGTGTTATTTATTGGGCTGCATCCTCGGTGGTTGTGCCAATAGTGCCGCGTGTTTGGTGCCAATAGTGCCGCTTGTTTGGTGCCAATAGTGCTGCGTGTTTGGTGCCAATAGTGCCGCGTGTTTGTGCCAATAGTGCCGCGTGTTTGGTGCCAATAGTGCCGCGTGTTTGGTGCCAATAGTGCCATGTTTGGTGCCAAAAGTGCCGCGTGTTGGTGCCAATAGTGCAGCGTGTTTGGTGCCAATAGTGCCGCGTGTTTGGTGCCAATAGTGCCGCGTGTTTGTGCCAATAGTGGCGCGTGTTTGTGCCAATAGTGCCGCGTGTTTGGTGCCAATAGTGCCGCGTGTTTGGTGCCAATAGTGCCGCGTGTTTGGTGCCAATAGTGAGGGCCGAACCCAACCGATGCCACCATTAGTTCAAACACTGTGATAACGCGTAGAGCATGGTTGGTACTGACGTGTCTCGACCGGTTTGTGGTAACATTTGGAAGCTGAGCTGCTTCTCGCCGACAACTGAGTCTCCGTAGCAAGTTGACGTTTACGAGGGCGTAAAGTCACTTATGTTATATTGTAAATTAAATTATTGCATGGTTAAATGTTTAAATAATTTGTTCCTTTTCATATTAGTTAAATATATATGATGGTTGTTAACCATACCATGCGTTGTCCATCATTATATGTGCATGTATGTATAACGCTGTTATCTAATTGTTCGCAGCAATTTTGCGGCTGATGTGATGTACTGGAAGGAATAAATGTGATTATTACCCCAAAAAGCTCAAATATGTGTTTTTACTTCTATTGTGATTGATGCCTTATACTTACACTGCAATAAAATAGTTTTAGTGGTGTTTTGTAAGGAAAACTACGTAAATTCATGTTTAATGAACATAAAGAAACAAATAAGTTTTCATTGCGAAGTTATAAATCTGAGATCATGACGCTTTACAACAAACATATAGTTATTGTTAAGTATAGCCAAGCTCATAATTCGAATGTTTAACTATTACCTCCGTGTTTTTTTTTTTTGTAAGCTGTGGGTGAGAATAGGACTGAGGTTTTACGAGATATATTCTAAATTCTTATGGATGATCTAAAGAATATGTCTGATTAATTGATGTGTGATCAATTCAAATATAAAACAGATAAGTTCCAATTTTACTGTTATACAAAGTAATACAGACAAATTGATTAACATAAAAATTCAATTAATACTTTTATTGGTCTAATTTTATCGGCAGTTGAAAATTCGCAGCCGTTAATCGAAAGACTGGTGTGATTGGCCGACGGAGCGATGAGGTTGACCAATAAAGACGTTGGATTTCATACTCATCAGCAACGCAAGATGTTATGTTAATTCCCTAATTACCTTGAGAGTAACGCAGGCTACGGTTTTACCATAACAAGAGACAAGTCGACTGATGGAATCAAGCGAATTGCAATTCAGCTATATCTAGTCAAAACACATAAAACTAAGCAAAGAAAATTTTCCAAAACAAAATTATTTCTTGATTGTAAGATGTATAATCGAAAATATGTTTTCTTTTATAACAAAATCGTTATTAATTGTGCATAACATTTAGGAACACGATTCTTGAGTCATCAATTTCGTTCAATTATACTTCTACGCTGGTTGAATAAAGCGCAATCGAAGCTTTGCCTTTAGCTTGCTGTATAGTATATATATAGTATCAATTCGTTTTTTGCGGCGAACATTGAGCGTAAAGTGCCAACATAGCAGGCTCGAAAGGTGCATTAACATCGCTTTAACAGCAAGTCAAAGATATTGCTGTCAAAACACGCTCAGAAACGGACCTGCGCCATCTTGCTCGTGATGTAAAGGTTCTGACGTCATAACTCTGTACACAATCGTTTTATATCATACAAATAGTACTGAAATCCCACAATTTAGTAGATTATTGCTCTCATAAGACTTAAACTGAATCAACGTTTATTTATAGTTAGTAAATGAACACTGCTCAACATTAATTAACAACAATATGTTAAATAATTGCATTATTTTAAACACGTTTTGGTAAATACTGTATCAAAATGTATTTTCTGAAGAAAACAGTGGTATAAAAGACATTGTTGTAAAGTCACTGCATCCTAGATATTGTAAAATGTCCAACTTAATATCGTTGATATTATTAAGAATACTTCAAGGAGGCAGTTGTTGACAAGAGTTATGACGTCACGAGCCGTTTTCCAATTACGGAGCGGGAAGTTCCAAATTTCAAACTTGAAATACTAATAGAATTGGGAATATACACTTGTCAGATATAAAAATTATATAGCCCGTATTTTTAGATAATGGCCTTCCGTTTTAAGGCACTTTGAGGAATATTTATTTTTCATGAGCCTTCCCTATTCTTTACGATGCACAAACGTATTATTGAAAAAAAAATACACAAGTAAAATACACTTTTGTGTGGCTCGTTGTTTTAGTGGGTTTATTACTGCTTCCAATGCAGAATGTCTAGGGTTCAATTCCCGGCTTGGGCGGGAGATTTTAACATCGTACTGTGGTGTAAAATAACCGGTGTGTAAACAGTGCTTTGGAGCCGTCATAGCAACGACGCACATGACAAATGATATGATGTCTCTCAATGAAAATCAGTTATTGAACGTTAGTCAACATTCTAAGTCACTAGTCTAGACTAGACCAGAATTAATAATTTTTCATCTTTGGGGCCCCTCGTGTTAAAAGCTGCCAACAAAGTGATCCTAATAGACTTTTAAACGCTGAATCCGAATAACATTGGTGGCAATCGCCATTTTCACTTTTTTACCCTTAAATCGTATTAGGGTTGGTTTTTGCCATCCAGAAGAAAAAGAACCACATAAACCACTATTTTAACACTAAACCCCAAATAAAATTACTTATGTACTCAGCAAATATTAGTTAATACAAATGATAATTTAAAAACATGGTTAAAGTTAGTACAGGGGTGTAAAACAAGGGTGTAACAAGAAAAAGTGCATATAATTTATGCAAATACTAGACTTTGAGCCAGAGGCTCATGAATAAACGTGTCATACACCGTTGGATTACCAATACTCGCGAGAATTTTGTTTAATATGGCCTTTTTTAGATATCGGAAGGGAAAATGGTGTCGCGATGCCTCAAAATCAGATGTCTGAATTTCATGTGTGCACATCTGTCTATATAGATACCTCTAACTTTGAACTTATTCTAGATGGAGCCACACATTTAACTAATATAGTAACTTGCAATATTCAGTTTGCTTATAAAATAAATAAAAAACAAAAACACAATTTGATAATAGTCCGTTAGAGGATAAAATAGACCACGGTTGCAAGAATTGTAACAATCGCACTTGTTTGGTTAGCCCTGAGAGCCAAACTTGCAAGTTTGGTTATGTTTGCAACACACCGTTAATTAAGTCATACTTGCAGATAAATTATTTGGTATGGAAAATTTCAATATCAGAAGGAAAAGTGGCGGGTGTGACACCTCAAAGTCAGACGGTCTGAATTTCACGTATGCAGATATTGTGTCAATTCAATAACTCTAGCTTGTGATTGCTTTCAGGTAGATCCATAGAGTAAGCCACTATAACCTTTCTAATGTTACGTTTGTTTATAGAAAAAATGATGAACAATAAAAAACATTGATAAGTACTCCGTTTCATAAAAAAATAGACCTCCGTAACGAGAGTTGAAACAATCTTTAGAATTTGGTTACACCTGAGAGCCACATTTATGAAACTGGATTAATGTGTCTTTAACCACTGAAATCTATACATTTTTCAGAAAAAATTATTTAGTATGGAACATTTCAATATCGGAAGGGTTAGTGGCGTTGCGACGCCCCAAGGCCAAACAATGCCTGATTATCACGTACGCACTTCAGTCAATTAAATAACTCTAGCTTATTATTGCTTCTAGGTAGAGCCATAAAGTTCACTATTATTAACTCGTATGGTTAAGATTGTTTACATTAACAAAATTATAAACAAAATAAAAATTGATAAATACTCCGTTTCGTAAAAAATATAGACATCCTTAGCGAGAATTCTAACTATATAGGAAGACTTTGGTTACTTCTGAGAGCTATATTTACGAAATTCTTCTTCTTCTTCTCAAATGCCCACATTTGGCTATTATGCCATCATGCTGGATCTGGTCAACCAGTAGAGACATGCTTCTTTCTCCACCCTCTTCATGCCGCTCGGCATTGCGTCACGTTCCCCTGCCAGTTTTGGACATACAAACAGGTGGCTCCTATCATGCTCCCCATTACCACACAGCTTGCAGGTACTCGTCTCAAACACCCCTATTCGGTCGAAATTGGATCAATGGTTTTGAACGTTTGAAATCAATATATATCTTGTTTTATTATTTGTTATGGAAAATTTTAATATCGGAAGGGATTGTGGCGTCACGACACCCCAAAGTTAAACATTGCCTGAATTTCGCTTACGCACTTGTGTCTATTAATTAACTGTACCTTGTTATTGGTTCTGGTAAGTATAAGAATGTTTAGAGAAAAAAATTTAAAAACAAAATAAATATTGATAAGTAACTCCGTTTCATAAAAAATAGACCACGGTTTGCAACAATTTTTAACAATTTTGGTAATTTGGTAACTTCTGAGAGCCAGATTGATGAATTTGGTTATCAATGTCGTCCACCATTGAATTCGTCAAACTCCGAGCAAATTATTGAATAAAGCAAATTTTCAATATTGCCAGGCAAAAAGCTCAAAAGAAGAGATTGAGCCCACCCACATGCCCAGGGACTGCTACGTCCTTCTTGACACTTTCCTCCAAATACCCCTGACGTCATATGATCTTCGTTGTCAATTACGTCGTTAAACCAAGCTAAATAAAACAAATTTATCCCACCCAGATAGTTCACTCTTCCTTCAATGAGAAGCCCACAGGAGCAAAAGTTTGTACATTTGAGTACAGATTAACATGCAAACAATTAAAGTTCTACGTAACAATTAAGTTTTATAAAAATATGTGAATATCATATTTGTGTAGAATTTAAAGAGGAATAATTCTTGTCATATTCTATTTTGTCATTAAACTTAGCATTATGGAGATAAATAAGGGAAACACCTGCAGTGGCAGCCATTTTGTTTTTTACGTACAGCTCGTGACTGCCTTCAATTTGAGCCGGGCAATATCAAAACTATTATTACGTACACTTAAAGGAAGAGACTTTGCCCACCAACATAGTTCATTCTTCATTCATTGGGAAGCCCACTGAAGCCAAAGTATGTACATTTTAGTACAGATTGACATGTAAAAAGTTTAAGTTCTACGTAAGTATTAAATTCTACAAACATACGCGAATATCATGTTTGTGTAGAATTTTAAGAGGAATCATTCTTGTCATATTCAATTTTTTCATAAAACACTTGAAGTGGCGGCCATTTTATGTCTTGTGTACAGCTCGTGAATGCCTAACATATAAGCCGGGCACTATCAAATTTATTATTAAATAAGCTAAAAGGAAGCGATTGAGCCTACTCCCGTACTTGCTACATCAAGGAGCCCACGGATGTACATTCTAGTAGAGACTCCGCTTCGCTCCGCTGCCCCTAGGATTATTACACTTTGCCACTTTGTTTCAATTACTACACAATACCTAAATAATTTAGACTAAATACGACGATTATACATTATTTATGAATAGTAAATGATGTTTTCGGGAAAAAATGATATCTCAATTTTTTAACGTTTAAGGCTGGTCCACACAGATTTTTAAGACATACGATTTAAGGTTTAACGCGTAGTCGTAAAGTTTGATCATAGGAAACACGTACTGGCATTCACACAAAGTTTTAGTTTTAAGACGTTGTTTTCATTGTTGTTCTTAAAACAACGTCTTAAAACCTTAATATGCATTATGTCTTCAAAATCTGTGTGGACCAGCCTTTACTTGCAATAAAGTGAAACATTTCATTGTTGCTCAGCAAAAACTGAAAAGTTTGTAACTGATAGCCATTTTCTTAAAACTTGTTGTAGTAATTTTCTTGTTTAGTTTCGATAAAAATCGAAAATTTGAAATAGCCAAATTCTTGACAGTACATTTTTCTACTAACAAAAATTTAAAAATAAATTTTTGGATAATTGTTTCCGGACTTATGTATTATTAAATATCTTCTTCTTCTCTTATGCCCGCAACTGGTCTATTCGGCCATCATGCGTTGTCGTTGTAAATATAATTCCGTAAAAATTGATTTTTAGGGGGTGTTAGGGGTGTTGTGGGTTGAAATACTCAAACAAAAAACTGCCAACAATGGTTTTTGAATGCAAGATATTCTCCTGAGTAAGAATAACCTTGTTGGCAGCTTTTAACAACCCGGTACCCCAATATCGAGAAGGAGACACATTTTTTTAAACTGATCTAGTCTAGTCTCATTATTGATTGCGAACGGTATAATGTAAAATACTATACTTCAACCTTTAACCGTTAGTCTTAGTAAGCATTGTGAACGCAGCTCGCCGCTTTGCAGTAACCATGCATTTCTCGTCCGCTTACACACAGCCAATAATTGAAGACATGAACGAGTAAATTGCTTTGAAATGTTAATATTATTTACCAGATTGGTATTCAGTCTCGTGAAGTTGTCTACGCCGATGTGCGATCACTGCCCACGAGAATGCTCAGCCAGAACGCGATGGTCAACACAGAGACACCGGCCACGGTTGCTGAGCTTGCTGAGCTTGCTAGCACAGCGCTAGCGTCTAGGTGGCGGTACAAACATTGAAAGATGGCGTACGAATGTTTACGTTTGATCGAGGTGACTGCATATTTTAAATAATCTCCCTACCCCAATTCCGACTGAGGCGTATATTTATAATATTTACTTAAGCTACTTTGTCACAGGAATAAATTTGAAGTGGTTCGGTAGCATAGAAATCTTGAAACATTAGAAGATATTTATAACAGCTGTCACTGGGCGTCTCAGGTCAAAGCTGAAGTAGGTTGCAGCACCTGTCCTTAAAGGTCCAACTTTGTAATTCATTCAATGTTAAATATTGTCGTTCGTCAACTGTCAATATGTTTGTTTTGTATCTATAACAAAGGTTTTCTTTGTCAAAAACCTTGTAAAACATTACTACAATTGATGATTTATATTTAAAAGTATTAAATATAAACTACTTGAATGTTTGAGTTGAGAAAACGAGGTGCAAAGATCGAGTTGGACCCTTGAGTACTGCTAGCGCTGCGAGCGGCAGAAAGTCGCGAATGAGACGCCCCTTGTCAGACTGCAATGTTTGTACCGTCCCCCGTGCTGCGATCATGTGAGTAAAAACGGAACTAGCATCGATTATACCCTTCTACACTCGGTTCTATTTAAGTATAGAGTATGTTTATGATCCTATCCTTAAATACAACATCAACTACACTAGATGTTATTAGCATGTGCTGTAACACGGTGGTTACTTTCTGAACTAATTTTGAATTGAATCTCCCTCCAGCCAGATTGCACCCATAAGTGAGGTTAGGTTAATGTAAACAATAAACATGCCACTAGGACTAGGGTTTGAATTGATTGTTTGGACTGAACTTGTTCTCTTTATTTTGTAATACTCGGCTTTAAGATTATTGATCTTCGCCTTTATTGCCTCGGCCGTTCTAATTATGAACTTTTCGAACTTTTTTTGCACTATGAAAGTGGTCCACACGTCGATTATAACGCTAATTTCCCCCTCCTTGAAATTTGACGAACTTTTCGAAGACATAATATTATTACAAAAATGATCTTGACTATTGAGGTAACATGAGAATCAAATCACCACATATAACCTTAAAAAAAAGTGACGTCAATTGTCACGTTTTAGGAGCGAGATCGGGGTTCGAGGGATGATGATGAGAGGGTGTCTTTAAATACAGACTCGAACCACTACACACGTATTTAAAGACAGGCTGTATTTAAGTACATGGTAAGTAACGCACTCTAGACTCCACCTCCAAACTTTTACAAAGAAAGATATAAACACTTCACACGACAGCACTCGCGAAGTGCTTTGAAACGTCAGTCCCGCGCGTAGCGTGCTTTGGTAGAACTATTTGTACAGCGCCAAAATTCGTTTCACCCCGAGACTCAGTTGATTACGTGTTAAGTGTTAAAAAAGGATCAAGAACTAAATCTAATTGCACAGTTGGCAAATATGATAAATAAAAATAAATAAATGAATTTACATTTCTTATAACAACAATTTCCTATTCTTGATAAGTGGTAAGTAGAATTTTACTCATACCTACGTGCGAAATGACAGCCAACAGACAAACGAAATTCGCAACCAGAACCGGAAGACGTCAAAACAATGCGCCGGAAGTAGATGATCCGAAGAAGTTGGAACCAACCAACTTCGGCGCTTGCAAGCGTTGCTTCGCCCCGATTGGTCGGATCATCCACTTCCGGCGCTCGGCGCTCGTCGACGTCCAGGTAGTGAACACTTGTTTGACTATTTTCAATGGCCGCATCGTGTGATTTACCGATCGTTGTGATTGGTTGTTACTAAGAATCTGACCTTGAGTGCCAAGTTGCCCGTTAGTCAACTTTCTAATGGTGTTTTCCAATGGGTGCACTGGACTGCACTGAGTGCGCACCGCTACCCACAATCGTATTCCAATGGACTTTTCGGTGCGCATTCAGTGCAATATTTCGTATTCCAATGGAGGACTGCACTGATCGAGTGCCGCACTGAGTCGCACTCAGTTCAGAGGCAAGTGCAATCAAGCCAGTGCAAAGATGGCGAAATTAGACGCGGGAGATATGTACTTGTTGATGGAATTACTTGAGTCCTCTGACAGCAGTGATGACGAAATAATATTGTTCCAAATGTTGCAACCTAAGGGAGTTAAACCAAAAATTCAGGGCAACATTCTGAGGCCTAGGGCTATTGGATAGGCCTACACAAAGCTAGGGCCCTATAGCAATCTAATTTCAATGCGTCGTTTTCTATTTGTAGGTTATGTAGGTTAAATTCTTGTATCTAGGCATACTATATAACTGTGCAAATAACCAGCAATATTCACATTGCACAACACCGTCATTAGTTATTATTTCGGCATTATCGGAACCCATACTGGCAAATTTGGAACAAACTTTGACGGGGAACTGGAAGCCATCCACCTTGCACTAACCGAAGTAGGCAATATTCAGCCATCACAGCCAGTGGTGATCTTGGTAGATTCAAGGGCAGTACTACAAGCCTTGATATCTCAAAGAGATACAGATTGTGAGATAACAGTAGCATGTAGGGAAGAGTACTACAAGCTCTACGACAAAGGCTGGCAAGTATTTTTTCAATGGATCCCTAGTCATTGCTCAGTAGTGGGAAATGAAAAAGCCGACTACCTGGCAAAGATGGGAGCTAAATTGAAACAACCTGAAAAGGCAATCTCACTGCAGTCCATCAAGTCTACAATCAATAACCAAGTCAGCTTAGAGTTAAAGAAACAGTATGAAGCAATGGCGCGAGGGAAAAGATGGGAACCGCTTATAAGGAAGGAGAAAATGAACGCAAGGAAAATTGATAAGGAAGGAAGAAGGGTATACGTGGAAAATTTCCGGATGGACACCGGCCACGACTACCTGCAAGCCCATCTGCACAAAATAGGAGTGGTGGATACGAGAACATGCCCACTCTGCAAAGAACAAGACCAGGACCCGGAACATCGTACGACATGTGTCTCTTTGACAGCAGAAAGGGATCTAATGGAGGGGCAAAAGATAGCATGGAGGAAATATGTGGCAAACCTTTATTGGGCAACTAGGCAGAGAATGGCATAAGTTTCAACTCTGGGTGTTCGTGAGAAGAAGAAGATACTAATATTTATAATAATAACCACAGTTACGCTTCTTCATTTGGCGCGCTCGAGTAAGAGGCCATCTTGGCACAGAGTTTATTTTCGTGTTCCAATGAGCGCTGCACTAGTTGCTCCACTCGTCAAGTGCATTACGTCACTGTGACGTTTCAGTGCGCACTGGTCTTGTTTCGAGTGCAGTCCATTGGAAAACACCATAAGCCACTAGTAGTCTTAACCATTAATCATTGTGAACGGTATAATGTAAACTCCTATACTTCAACCTATAATCGTGAGTATTGGTAAGCATTGTGAACGAAGCTCTCACAAAATGACTAAGACTCACACTTTACTAGTGATTATTGTTTGAGACCGAGTGATTAAGAAAGTTCAATGATGTTATTTACGATTGTTAGGCGTTAGTAACAACCAATCGCTGCGTGAAACGTCACAGTATAGTTCAGCCGTTGAGTGAGGCTTAACGGTTCAGCCAATAAAAATCGTACTATCCGAGTCAATTATGTTGTTTAGCTTTTCACTTTAACGAAGAGTTTGTTTTGACAGCTACCGGTACCGATGTAAACAATAGGTTCGTTTGATTTGGCTACACCTTTTGTACTTTTTTGCACTCACTCCATGTTATTTCATGGGGTAAATGTCAGAAAGTACAAAGTGACGGTAAATCAAACGAACCTAATTTTAAATCAAAGTTTCACGTCGTCTGCTGCCAGGTAATCGTCCTTCCATTGTTACTATTTGAAAATGAATTCCAATAATGAGTGACTATGGCGATATCATTCATATCTACCTCCATTTTCAGCAAATATAATAACAGCTGTCAACTTCGGGACAACATGGAACCGTTTTTGTTTTACACGCCCATGACATAGTACTACTTTGTACGGGGAGAGTGCACTACTCACGTGTCAAAGCACTCGAAGACTGCCAACTTTCAAAGTCGTCATGTATTTCTTTGCAAGATATGGGGGGCGGCGATTTGTTTTCCTACTGGTAGTCTATCCGAACGAGCCTTAAGCCGCATTCACATAAATGACTATTGATTATTGAATATTGACTATTGCCTATTGATTATTGACTACCCCCCGTGGTACGTCATTAGTCAAACCACGCCCCTAGCAGTTTCAAAGAAAGATATAAACACTACACAACTAAGTTCTTTGACACGTATGATCTGCCACCTAGAACACATGAATCGAACTGATTGACAAACAACGAGCTGACAAAATAATCAACATTATGAAGAAAACGAGGTATGGCGATAACTGCTCACCAGTTAAAACGTTTTATGATGGGCAACCAAGTTGTGAAGGTTTTGTATGTTTCTTGTTTGTTTTGAAGGTTTGTTTTCAAAATCAGAATATTTTATTGTTTGACAGCTTGTTGTTTGTCCATCGATTGATTTAATTTGTTTCATTGTTGTAAAGCAAGCTTCCAAGAAGCCTATTGGTCTTCAATAAAACTGAATACTTCATAAAAATAATAAATAAATAATATTCGCCGGAAATAGTCACAAACAAATATACACTTGACAGTAATTGAGTAGTGGTATTGACTTCCGTTGCTCCACATTCATTGGCTGAACGCGAACGTTCTGATTGGTTGTGACTATGACTTTGAGATATTTTCAATTCGTTAGTCAATAGTCAAAAGTCAAATGTAAAATTGTGTGAACGTCAGCACGTATACGCCTATGGTTCAATTCGCTCAGTCAATAATCAATAGTCAATAGTCAATAGTCAATAGTCATTTGTGTGAACGCGGCTTTACTTGCAGGAGTCGCCGCTCTGCAGCAACCATGCATTTCTTGTACGTTTACACACAGTCAATAATTGAAGACATGAACGAGTAAATTACTAGAAATTTTATTATTATTTACCAGATTGGTATAGGCCTACAGTCTCGTGAAGTTGTCTACGCCGATGTGCAATCACTGCCGACGAGAATGCTCAGCCAGAACGCGATGGTCAACACAGAGACACCGGCCACGGTTGCTGAGCTTGCTGAGCTCCTCTTTTCAGATCGTTTCTTAATGCCCAATGGCCACTGCTCCATTGGTGGAATTTCGGGGACGTGTTGTCTGATCCAGTCTTCGTAGGATGAGACTTTCTGGTAGACACCAAATATTTTGTCGCCGCAGTACGAACTATAGTCGTTGGTTTCAGTAGACCTTCGGTAATTAAAGACACCTATTTGAACACGTCCATAAACCAGCGGACCTCCCGTGTCCCCCCAACAAGCCGAAGTGCCTTCTTTTACGGCGTACGCGCACAAGTAGCCGCCCATCCAGCCAAGAGTCTTCTCACAGTCATTGACCCTAGAGCTGAAGTAGAACATACGACGGTCATTAGAAAAGTTAGGCTTCGTATCGTATGTACCAAAGCCCACTGAACTACAAGGCAAGTTTTCCGCTCCGCGAGGAAATTTGGCCATTGTGATTTTATCAACAAACACGTTAAAGTTAAATGGTTGGCCGACCTCGACCAGGGCGATGTTATGCGAATATTTTAGATTCTCGGGGTCGTGCTCGTGGACAATGTGGCGTACTGATGTCCTCTCCTGCTTTTCTTCATTTTCGACGTAACAGTCGACAGAGCCGGCTATCACTTTCGTCACGGTCTTATTATGATCCCCCACCCCCACAGAAATTATAAATCGGTAAAACTGTGCCCATGTTAGTACCCACTTGCCTGCGATGATGGATCCCGTGTGTACCGTTGGTGGCTGTTTGTATCCCACGTCGTTGTTGCTGATTATAAGGGCGACGACGTAAGGAAATTGTTTCAGTTCACAGGGCTTACCTCCTATAATGCGCTCAGAGACTACTTGGTCAGACTCACTTTGAATCAGGCTGAACACAGCGAACAGATACACTAAACACTTTAAATCCATGTCTTGTACAATAAATTTCGGTCTAATAGAAACTGGAAGCTGGAACAAAGACAACTGTTTATCGTTTCCTAGGAACAGATTTCTATTGTTCTAACAATTCTAAGGTACGTTCAACTATTGTATCAAATAATTAAATATACACCCTATCTTTGTATTCCAAAGTATTTGGTCCGTTCCTTTCCTAGCGGAGATTTAGTAAACCTGACTTGGAGTCTGACGGGCGTGCGTTCGTCCGTGTGCTGCTGCGTGCGGCAAAAAGTTGCACTTTTGGTGGTGATCGCGCGCTGTCCGCGCAGCCGATACGGGTAAAAACAGTACTCTATATTACCTCGTATTTCAACTATTTTCATGAATACAGATCACATCGACCTCTGTGACCAAAGTTCTGAACCTCTTACTGCGTATTACCAACCAATTTTGTCACTGTGGGGTATCACAGTGTTAAGATATCACGGTGTATATATCCATGTTTTCTCCCTGTCCCTATGGGGATATATAGCGTACCTAAATAGCTCACAGTGTTAAGATATCACGGTGTATATATCCATGTTTTCCTCCCTGCCCTATGGGGATATAAAGCGTACCTAAATAGATCACAGTGTTAACATATCACGGTGTATATATCCATGTTTTCTCCCTGTCCCTATGGGGATATATAGCGTACCTAAATAGCTCACAGTGTTAATATATCACGGTGTATATATCCATGTTTTCCTCCCTGTCCTATGGGGATATATAGCGTACTTAAATAGCTCACAGTGTTAAGATATCACGGTGTATATATCCATGTTTTCCTCCCTGTCCCTGTGGGGATATATAGCGTACCTAAATAGCTCACAGTGTTAAGATATCACGGTGTATATATCCATGTTTTCCTCCCTGTCCCTATGGGGATATATAGCGTACCTAAATAGGTCACAGTGTTAAGATATCACGGTGTATATATCCATGTTTTCCTCCCTGTCCCTATGGGGATATAAAGCGTACCTAAATAGCTCACAGTGTTAAGATATCACAGTGTATATATCCATGTTTTCCTCCCTGTCCCTATGGGGATATATAGCGTACCTAAATAGCTCACAGTGTTTAGATATCAGGGTTTATATATATCCATGTTTTCCTCCCTGTTCCTATGGGGATATATAGCGTACCTAAATAGCTCACAGTGTTAAGATATCACGGTGTATATATCCATGTTTTCCTCCCTGTTCCTATGGGGATATATAGCGTACCTAAATAGCTCACAGTGTTAAGATATGACGGTGTTTATATCCATGTTTTCCTTCCTGTCCCTATGGGGATATATAGCGTACCTAAATAGCTCACAGTGTTAAGATATCACGGTGTATTTATCCATGTTTTCCTCCCTGTCCCTATGGGGATATATAGCGTACCTAAATAGCTCACAGTGTTAAGATATCACGGTGTATTTATCCATGTTTTCCTCCCTGTCCCTATGGGGATATATAGCGTACCTAAATAGCTCACAGTGTTAAGATATCACGGTGTATATATCCATGTTTTCCTCCCTGTCCCTATGGGGATATATAGCGTACTTAAATAGCTCACAGTGTAAAGATATCACGGTGTATATATCCATGTTTTCCTTCCTGTCCCTATGGGGATATATAGCGTACTTAAATAGCTCACAGTGTTAAGATATCACGGTGTATATATCCATGTTTTCCTTCCTGTCCCTATGGGGATATATAGCGTACTTAAATAGCTCACAGTGTTAAGATATCACGGTGTATATATCCATGTTTTCCTTCCTGTCCCTATGGGGATATATAGCGTACCTAAATAGCTCACAGTGTTAAGATATCACGGTGTATTTATCCATGTTTTCCTCCCTGTCCCTATGGGGATATATAGCGTACCTAAATAGCTCACAGTGTTAAGATATCACGGTGTATTTATCCATGTTTTCCTCCCTGTCCCTATGGGGATATATAGCGTACCTAAATAGCTCACAGTGTTAAGATATCACGGTGTATATATCCATGTTTTCCTCCCTGTCCCTATGGGGATATATAGCGTACTTAAATAGCTCACAGTGTAAAGATATCACGGTGTATATATCCATGTTTTCCTTCCTGTCCCTATGGGGATATATAGCGTACTTAAATAGCTCACAGTGTTAAGATATCACGGTGTATATATCCATGTTTTCCTCCCTGTCCCTATGGGGATATATAGCGTACTTAAATAGCTCACAGTGTTAAGATATCACGGTGTATATATCCATGTTTTCCTTCCTGTCCCTATGGGGATATATAGCGTACCTAAATAGCTCACAGTGTTAAGATATCACGGTGTATATATCCATGTTTTCCTCCCTGTCCCTATGGGGATATATAGCATACCTAAATAGCTCACAGTGTTAAGATATCACGGTGTATTTATCCATGTTTTCCTCCCTGTCCCTATGGGGATATATAGCGTACCTAAATAGCTCGCAGTGTTAAGATATCACGGTGTATATATCCATGTTTTCCTCCCTGTCCCTATGGGGATATATAGCGTACTTAAATAGCTCACAGTGTAAAGATATCACGGTGTATATATCCATGTTTTCCTTCCTGTCCCTATGGGGATATATAGCGTTCGTAAATAGCTCACAGTGTTAAGATATCACGGTGTATATATCCATGTTTTCCTCCCTGTCTCTTTGGGGATATATAGCGTACGTAAATAGCTCACAGTGTATAGATATCACGGTGTATATATCCATGTTTTCCTCCCTGTCCCTATGGGGATATATAGCGTACCTAAATAGCTCACATTGAAAGATATTACGGTGTATATATCCATTTTTTCCTCCATGTCTCTATGGGGATATATAGCATACCTAAAGAGCTCACAGTGTTAAGATATCACGGTGTATATATCCATGTTTTGCTCCCTGTCCCTTTGGGGATATATAGCGTACGTAAATAGCTCACAGTGTTAAGATATCACGGTGTATATATCCATGTTTTCCTCCCTGTCCCTATGGGGATATATAGCGTACCTAAATAGCTCACAGTGTTAAGATATCACGGTGTATATATCCATGTTTTGCTCCCTGTCCCTATGGGGATATATAGCGTACCTAAATAGCTCACAGTGTTAAGATATCACGGTGTATATATCCATGTTTTCCTCCCTGTCCCTATGGGGATATATAGCGTACCTAAATAGCTCACAGTGTTAAGATATCACGGTGTATATATCCACGTTTTCCTCCCTGTCCATATGGGGATATATAGTGTACCTAAATAGCTCACATTGTATACATCCATGTTTTCCTCCCTGTACCCAACCTTAGGACACTAACGAATTTGAATATACCCTAAAACCTTACGTTCTAACATGGTTAGAAAAGCCACCCCTACCAAAACATACAAATGTATATAAATCATTTATATATAAGTACTTTTTATGACTCCAAAAGCTTAAGTGAGCTAGCTAGATCGTTTTAACATTTTAAATACACATCAATTTATTAGAGAATAATAATAATAATAATAATGTTTGTAGGAATACCCGTTCTAGGGTGCACACCAGCTTTAACTGATGTGCCCCTCTTCAGGTGACTAACTAGGTTATTAGGGTGTTTGGATAGTTGGGAAGGAATGTCCGAGGGCTGATAGTATGACTCAATCCAAGCATTCGCTTTTACGACTGAGGAAAACCTCGGAAAAAACCTTCAGTCAGAACTGCCGGTGGCCGGAATCGAACCGGCGACCTCCCGAATTAGAGTCTCACGTCTTACCACTGAGCCACCTCTATCGGTATTAGAGAATAGAGAACATCTATGAACATCGGTGAACACGTATCTTATTCCCAGAACTGTTTTACTAAGATCGCTACCATTGGCCGGATTTATAAAAGGTGTATCATTGGCTGGAGATAAGAGCTAACAAGTTGAAATAGTTGACGTTATGTGAACGTCATACTGCTACAGGCTTGATACCACCCTTAAATTTTAAACCTTAGAAAGGCGTTTAAACCGAGCTTTTGGAACAAATTGTTTGTAAAGGTACATAGCTCACTGTTGCTCTAACGTGTTTCAGGTGGCCGACAACAGTTTTCAGCGGCCGAGAGTAAAAGTGCGCTGGGCAGTGTGATATAATGGACGGGCCCCGCTGACCTGTGGGTGACCCAGTGGGTGACCCTGTGGGTGACCCTGTGGGTGACCCGGGCGACATGCGGAAGCCCTGGAGCAAACTGAAGACCAGGGCCGCCCTGGGGCCCCTCAAGACAATCGCGCTCTTCCTGGGTGTCGTGGTCGTGTCCGGGGTGCTCTGCTACTCGGGTAATTTACTGCGGAACTATACATTTAATAAAATTGTATGATAAAAAAAATTGAAGATAATTTTAAACACAGTTATAACAGTAAAATAAAATTATGATAAAACGAATAAAATAAAATAAAATTACATTAAAACACAGCTATGACATTTACATTAATTGTGTAATATTTCAGCAGCACCCGCTGATTTCCTCAGAAGCGCGGGGTGAGGGGGGTTGCGGTAGTAATTGTTATAGTATAAGTAACATATACTTATACACATTAATACTTGGGAAATTCTAAAAGAACAATAAACCAAGCTATTTGCTCGAGAAAAATGCAGAGTAAATTAAAAACAATAAAAAATCTGCCACAGCCTATCTTAGCTTAAATTGAATTATTTATGTATGAATATAAGCCGCTTAAATTGCTTACACCATTCGCGCAACCTTATTTTAACATGTCTTATTTTACTTGTTTGTTTGCGTAAGTGGAATGTTGACGAAGTGAACAATGATAAACATACAAAAGAGTTAATTGCAACGAAACATATGATTGATTGATTCAGGCCCGAATTCACCACACTTTTTAATCGGCCGATTTACTAATCCCGGATTGTTAACCATGGTTTCAAGTTTCAACAAACATTTCATACAAAATGCATGTTGGCTTCTACCGGATGCCATTTTTCATCTCCGATTAACAGAAAATCGCCTGATTAAAGTTTGTTGAAACCGGCCCTAAGGTATTTTATTAAAAGGCGGGATTAAGACTAGCGAAACCTTATCTTCCATCCAACCCTTTCAAGGTGACTGAAGGCCAGTGAGAGTATCATATCACATAGCTGTGTAGGCCTATCCACAAAGCTTCTGATTGGTGTTGTGCCTACTGTTAGTTTAACTAGCCCTAAGGTTTCACTGTTTTCATGTAAAAAAAATTACAAATAATAAATATAACCTGACCCCAATGTGACCGAGAAAACTGCAGCACTGGGAAGAAATGACCACAATAATTGCAACACGAGTCTCTGTGTTTAGCGGTCAAGAACCTAGACTAGCGTCCGGCAATCTTTGATGTCGAACATACATAAGAAGGACCATTACTGCAACCAATTGTCTACGCCTTATTTGGATCGTACAAGAAACTCATCACAAGAGTTAATACATTATCTCCTGTGCATTAGACACGCTGTATAATACGTGATAGTGGATGTGTGGTTTCATTCTAGTCAGCTGTAACGAAGAATGGGGCCTTCAAGATGAAAACATAACAAAGATGGCCGCCTTCTCTCTTTGCATCTACACGTTTCATAAATAAATAACATTTTAAAGTATTGAGGCATTTTTCAAAGAGGTGCTGGCACAATGCCTATAAATTCGTGCTTTTTATAAACATTTGAACCTCTTCCCAAAAATTGATAATCTTATTTATTTATTTATTCCTAAGCTTTCTATACAGTCACATAGGTGCGTGATATATAACAAGCGAGCATAAGAATTTGTCACAAAACAACGATATACAAGTATTTAAGTCCATCGGTCAACTATTCATATCTCCTTTGATAACCTACTTACACATTTTTTTCTCTATAAACCTTCTTTAACTCATCCGATAATGATTAAACAATTCCATTTAACAGCATTTTACTCGGGTGTGAAGCAGTGGCGGCTTTGAGGTAATTTTTCTAGTGAGGCGAAATTGCAATTTCGACAAGCTATGGAGGGGGGGGGGGGGGGGGGGGGGGGGGGGGGCACACAGGCCACGACACAAGGTCAATGACAATCGACAGAACGCAGAAGCAACGGAGCCATAGATACAGCTACGCACGGCCACGGCTAGATAAATTATACGTTATTTTTTGAGTGTGGTGTTTCCCTCGAAAGCAAAATATGTTGAACGTGGGAAAGCAATTCGCGAGACCAGTCAGGTTTATTGGCCTGTCGATAGCGGTCGAACGGAAAGTCCGATCAACTTGAAATTTGGACCATCCACAAGCCTCGATGTGGATTAAAGGTGTATAGTTTTGAGGCAAAATCGTTTGAAATGTTACAAAGTTACACCATAGTTACTGCAAAAAAATTTCTGAAACAAGATGGCGGCAAAATGTGAGATGGCCATATTTTTTTAAAGCTTTTTCCGGTAACGAATATGTTCATTTTATGGCGATCTGATAAATATTGACAAAGTTACACACAAGTTACTCGAAAATATAGTTCTGAAACACAGTAACAGCAAAATGTGAGGTGGCTATCTTATAGTAAATTTTTGTCCGGTCACGAATATACTAATGTAAACGCGATCTGATACAGATAAGAGGCAGAAATTACATTTCTATTGCTGTCAATAACTGTTAGTAACGGTGGCGGACCGCGGCGAAAACATGACAGCGAAAATTCTTAGCAACGCACATTGCACTGCATCCAACAATGTCGGGAAGTTTAATAGCTATGGAAAATAGAAAAAATTTTGCAATGCGCATTCTTGGTTTGTTGTTTATTGTTGTTTGTATTAGCATTGAAATCTTTTCGCCAGAAAGTTCGTAGATATTAACGCGCTCGCTTATCAACGCGTCAAACAGAGCGTTTTCCTAGTTCTCTACACACGACGTACGCGCACTGGCACTGGTCTCGTCCATGCAAGGAACACACGCAAAGCTACTGTCTGACTGACCGAACAAGCCTCAGTTCGGCTGTTGGAACAGCTTCCTATGGCCGGGAGAGATCAAGCCTCTACACTAGGTTTCGTCGAGAGCACATGCGCGGCTGCGGCTTGGCGCTCATCGCCTCATTACCCCGCAAGGAACACACGCAAAGCTACTGTCTGACTGACCGAACAAGCCTCAGTTCGGCTGTTGGAACAGCTTCCTATGGCCGGGAGAGATCAAGCCTCTACAGTAGGTTTCGTCGAGAGCACATGCGCGGCTGCGGCTTGGCGCTCATCGCCTCGTTACCCCGCAAGGAACACACGCAAAGCTACTGTCTGACTGACCGAACAAGCCTCAGTTCGGCTGTTGGAACAGCTTCCTATGGCCGGGAGAGATCAAGCCTCTACACTAGGTTTCGTCGAGAGCACATGCGCGGCTGCGGCTTGGCGCTCATCGCCTCGTTACCCCGCAAGGAACACACGCAAAGCTACTGTCTGACTGACCGAACAAGCCTCAGTTCGGCTGTTGGAACAGCTTCCTATGGCCGGGAGAGATCAAGCCTCTACAGTAGGTTTCGTCGAGAGCACATGCGCGGCTGCGGCTTGGCGCTCATCGCCTCATTACCCCGCAAGGAACACACGCAAAGCTACTGTCTGACTGACCGAACAAGCCTCAGTTCGGCTGTTGGAACAGCTTCCTATGGCCGGGAGAGATCAAGCCTCTACAGTAGGTTTCGTCGAGAGCACATGCGCGGCTGCGGCTTGGCGCTCATCGCCTCATTACCCCGCAAGGAACACACGCAAAGCTACTGTCTGACTGACCGAACAAGCCTCAGTTCGGCTGTTGGAACAGCTTCCTATGGCCGGGAGAGATCAAGCCTCTACAGTAGGTTTCGTCGAGAGCACATGCGCGGCTGCGGCTTGGCGCTCATCGCCTCATTACCCCGCAAGGAACACACGCAAAGCTACTGTCTGACTGACCGAACAAGCCTCAGTTCGGCTGTTGGAACAGCTTCCTATGGCCGGGAGAGATCGAGCCTCTACAGTAGGTTTCGTCGAGAGCACATGCGCGGCTGCGGCTTGGCGCTCATCGCCTCGTTACCCCGCAAGGAACACACGCAAAGCTACTGTCTGACTGACCGAACAAGCCTCAGTTCGGCTGTTGGAACAGCTTCCTATGGCCGGGAGAGATCAAGCCTCTACAGTAGGTTTCGTCGAGAGCACATGCGCGGCTGCGGCTTGGCGCTCATCGCCTCGTTACCCCGCAAGGAACACACGCAAAGCTACTGTCTGACTGACCGAACAAGCCTCAGTTCGGCTGTTGGAACAGCTTCCTATGGCCGGGAGAGATCAAGCCTCTACAGTAGGTTTCGTCGAGAGTACATGCGCGGCTGCGGCTTGGCGCTCATCGCCTCGCCGGGAGGAGATGCACGAAGGTCTCTCAGCTCAGCGCTCGCGCTTACGAAGCAACAAAACATGCATATGGGACTATGCGTATTACATAATTACATAAAATAAAAACAAAAAATAAATAAAAAAAATAAATAAATTTGTCTTTAGAAAAATAACTTTTTAAATGCGACAACCCGTATTCTATGGCAAGCAAGCCAGATTCATTGGTGAGGCTTCGACTCGCTTGCCTCACCGGAGGTCCGGCACTGGTGTGGAGTGGGTCTCTATCAATGAACTTCAACCTGATAATGGTGGTGTTTTATTCCGACGTTGACATTGAATGTGATTGAAAATCATTTAACTAATCAACTGAAATGTTAATAAAACACCACTAATATACCCTAACTAAACGTTCAATCAGCTTTTACTGGTAACAGTCGTTATTGTACTGATTAATCAATCAATATACATAAATCTTCAAACAAAATTACTCGCTAGGAAAATCAACCTAAAACTTGACTGCGTATCCCAAAAACTTTTCCCTGTCATCTCGTTATCTTTTTTATGGCAACGTCGCCGACGACATCAGCAATTTATAAAAAGAACATAAAACATTAGTTTACCCAAAGTTTTCTAGAAGACTAACTTGACGTTGTTTCGTTATTTTCTTTCGTCGGAAACTTTACGGTCACGTTTCTGTGTGTGCTCGTTAACTTGGACACACAGAGAACCAACTTGATGAGTCGAGGGCCCGGAGAAAAACTCCGTGTGGCAAAGTATGGGGGGGGGGCAGACACTCGCCGGGTCGTCATAATATTGATTGCCCGTAAACACGCTCACCATTCACAGTCTGTTAGTGTTGGGTGTCTTACGGCGTACTCGGCGGGCTTTAGTCGCCTCTTACGACTGGCAAAGCTATCCTGGATCAATTCTACACACATTCATCGCACATGCTTTACAAGTAGTCGAGAGCTAGCTATAGTAAACGGTGACTTTAGAGCCGTCCTAAACGAAGCACTCAATAAATTCAAACTTGTTCTGAATCGGCCTTGTTGATTTGTCCGTAGATGTTCGCACTGTCCAATCACTGATTCATATATTTAATATTTGAAATATAGATCTTTGATTGGTTAACGCTCACTCGTCGATGGTGTTCGGAGCCTACAGGGTGGGTTTAGTCGCTTTAAATTAAAGTCCCCCACTGCAAATCAGTCTTGTTACCGGTACTGAATGGGTAGACTCTAATTGTGAACTTATATTTGTTTATTGTATTTATAACGTCATATATGATATCGGCCGGATCGGCTCTCGCACATCGCCGGAGGCGTCATAAGGTAATACCAATAAGGGAGTGTTGGCGAATGTTTGGATAGCAAAGAAGGCGGACAATAAATAGGAAGACGACCTATGATGAAGAGAGGTCCCTGCTGAGGTGACCGGTACCCGCATAGAGGCCTCTCGTGCATCGATCTCTTTTATCTTTCCTTCGTTTATCTCTCGTGGCCTTCATCATAGGTCGTCTTCCTATTTATTGTCCGCCTTCTTTGCTATCCAAACATTCGCCAACACAATGTGCCAATGTGTTGGCGAATGTTTGGATAGCAAAGAAGGCGGACAATAAATAGGAAGACGACCTATGATGAAGGCCACGAGAGATAAACGAAGGAAAGATAAAAGAGATCGATGCACGAGAGGCCTCTATGCGGGTACCGGTCACCTCAGCAGGGACCTACTCTACCGACTCACACAGTCATCGCAATGCTTATTTTTTACTAATTTAACGAATCTTCATTCGACAATTTTGAGTATAGAACACTCATTATAGATATGTAATTACATAGTTGTTATATTTATGTATTATGCTTATAATATATAATACACAACTTATTCTATTTCTATATCTTACTAACATCTAGTAAGATGGCAGTAAGTAGCATGAAGTAGGGTAGCGGAAAGTGGCCCAAAGAGTGAAGAGTGGCCGGTTGTCTGCCAGCTGTCCTCACGTGTAACGCGTTTACGTCACACATCAGGGAGTGTTCTGTGTTCTCCAACAAGTGTTATGTGTTCTCCAGCAAGTGTTCTGTGTTCTCCAACAAGTGTTCTGTGTTCTCCAACAAGTGTTGTGTGTTCTCCAACAAGTGTTATGTGTTCTCCAGCAAGTGTTCTGTGTTCTCCAGCAAGTGTTCTCCAGCTAGTGTGTCTTGTGTTCCAGTACTTCAGAGAGTGGAGCCCCTCCGACTGGTCAGCCGAGTCTTCAGGCCGGCCCAAGAGAGTGTAGACTTGCGCCGAGAGGTGGCAGCACAACTTGCAGAGATAACCAGAGAGTTGAATAGTAGGTATCACCTTTACTTGTCTTCGCATGGTCACCGATAGAGGTGGCTCAGCTGGGACGCGATACCCGTTCGATTCCGGCCACCGGCAGTTCTGACTGAAAGTTTGTGTCGAGGTTTTCCTCAGTCGAGAAGGCGAATGCTGGGACTGAGTCATACTATCAGCCTGAGGACATTCCTTCCCAACTATCCAAACACCCTAACATACCTAGTTAGGCACCTGAAGAGAGGCACATCAGGTAAAGCTGGTGTGCACCCTTTAACAAGGATTCCTACGAAAAATTATTTATTATTATATTATTATTCACGTGGTCAGTAGTACAATCCGTAATCTGTGGTAGCACCATTGAGGTTGCAAGGTAGTACTTATCATAAGCCCTCTTTATAATGATGTCACACTCACACAGCTTTCAATCACCCCCCCCCCCCCCCCCCCCTCCCTTGTCCCATCTAACCACAAAGATGTGACCACCTCATTAATAACGTCCCAACAATAAAAGCTTCCACCCCTCACACAAGAAATTGTAATGAACACCATGAAATGGAGCAATATTAAAAAAAAAAAAATTTATTTATGAAAGTTAATACATAAAATGCCGGTAATATTATGACATCACTTATTAAACCATATGCAGTGTAAGAGTATGAGGTGTGACACCACAGCCCCCCGCCCCCAATCATGGACGTCATTTATCGATAGCCCTTTTTAGAAAGGACTCAAACTGGGCGGCGTCCAAAGGGCAGGGGGGAGGGGGGTTATTGGTTTTCGAGGTCAGTGTAATGTTTTATATGTCCATAAGTAGACGACTTTTGAACTATCGGAAAAACAAAATAAAAGGTTAATCCTAAAATATGCTCTACAGCGAAGCATTCGTCATTGTATACTTGGCCCAAGATTACCTTACACATGCTTTGGTCCAAGACGAGGCACTCGTAGCCAACCACCCGAAACACACCCGCGCAAATACCGATCGCTGATTGGCTACGAACCCTTCGCCTGTGACGAAAGTATGGGTAAGGTAGTTTTGGGCTAACTATAACACTGACCTCACCCAAACAGTTCTGGACCCCTGGGCCCAGATTCACAAAGGTGCCTAAGTGCTAAGACGTCCTAGTTTAGGCAAATCTTAGTGATATATAGTGATCGAAGTGTGAAATATTTCAAGTGAAATATTTCAATTTGAAAGTTTCAACGCGAAATATTTCATATGCCATTGAAATATTTCACAAAAAGTTGAAAAATTCAAATTAATAGATATTTTATAACATTTATGATGTGTTATGATTAAATTTGTGTACTTGAAACCATATTTTGTTATGCTTCGTAATTATGTGCTGGCTGTAACAATATTTCATCATGCTGTAGGCCACAAAAGAAGAAGTTGATTGCAATCCTTGCAGTTTTTCACAACTTGTCAGGAAGCTCCAAACAACCAACTACCCAACCAACCAGCATAATTCTATTGCATTGGGGGGGGGGGGAGGGGGGGGGGGGGCACAACATGTATTGTATGTACCAGTTGCACTTTCAGTCTTCTAGGGCCCCGCTTCATGTCTATGTCTCCTATCTCATTAACATGTGTGTATTGAGTGCTTGTTGTGTGTGTTGAAAACTCGAGTTGATGCTTTCGAACATTGCCGAAGCAGTATTGTTCGAAAGTTGCCTCCACGGCAAAGAACTTCATGTCCAGTTACATTAAAACTTGAAATATCTCATTCTTGTCTTGTGATCAATGAATACTGACAGAGGGCACGGTACCGTACCATACTGCACTATCATTCATAATCCATATTATCTTTCCTCATTCTCAACATGTTTACATGTTATTGTTTGTAAAAATGAAAAAACATTGGATTACGAATATGACTCGATATATATTTTAGCATCGTAAAGTATCAATCGAGCTCAAAATATGAATATTTCACAATATTTCAATATTTCGTGAAATATTTCACGAAACTTTCAAAAAAATATATTTCATGAAATTTTTGATCACTAGTGATATAAGTCACCAATATGTCGTTCTGCAATGTTATAAAGATAAAATATAGTAAAATATGAACAATTTAACTAATAATATTTGATTTGTGAACGTGTATTAATACCTAGACATGATTTATCTTGATTTATCTAGCTAGGATTTGCCTAACTTAGGACAACTTAGAGTTTCGCATCTTTGTGAATCCAGGCCCTGATACATAGAAACCACAGATAAATGTTTTTGCAATGCACTGTACGCCCCAACAGATTAGAAACCGTTTCATTACTCGTACGAGTAGGGAGGGACAGGGATGAGATTCGAGATCATATTTCGTGCGAGGAAGAGTGGCGAAATATCAGAATCCCAATGGTGACGCAGTCCGGAACTTTTGCTGTTCGACAGAAGGGAGGTTTTTAATAACTTCATCCGTCACACACACATTCCCTTGGAGGATGGGGATTGTAAAGGCTATTCATTTCGAGCCCTGCTAATGAGAAGGGAGTTTTAGCAGGATTTACAATCAGCATAGCCTTCTCACATGGCACAGAAGCCTCTAAACTTAACGTCGCTTCAACCAGATTTGAGTTTCCTACTCACAAAACTTTGTTATGATTTAATAATCTCGGACTGGTAACCATGGTTTCGACAGACGTCACACACAGAATGTATGACGGTGTCTTCTGGCAGTGGCCATGTTTATCCGGAGCAAAATATCCGCCTAACCTCGGGGCTAAAAGTATTGTTGAACGGGGGATTAGATAGAACCAACCGATATTTAACTCCCACATGAAGTGAATATGATATTATTCTCTACAGATCTACAAAATGCTCTTGTAGCCAATATAAGAAGTTGATTTTGGATGACAATAAATGTTTCGAATGTGAATGTGGTAGAAGTTTGAGCCCTGTGCTGAAACCACCCAACGAAACTATTCTCATGCTTTCGTCATAACCCCTGAGGCCTCGAAGTAAACTTCCGCGGACGGTTTACTGCCTGGTTCATGCGCGCACTATTGCCGAATACTAAGATGGAGCTCGGGACTTCGACGAGCCTCCGCTAGGCGGAGATCAAGTAGACCTTGTTGTGTAGCCAATGAGAGTTCGAAAATTCGAAGAAGTTCACAGGAACTATCAAAATCCAGCAAGCTGTGAGCAACATTGGCAGTCTTTTGTTTTTATTGAAAGCCTGTCAAAATGTATAAAAATTCACACTTTACTGAGTAGATCCATAGAGTAACTACTCGCAGCAAGTATTTATTCTGATATTCCACTGTGTTCTAGAGGTAGGTCTAAACTGTAAAGGTATAGTCCGTCCTACTTTAGTTTTATGAAATAAAGTAGTTTTAACACCGGCGTTTCCGCCGTTTCTTGGTATCGAAAGCTGTGAATGGCTGGGTTCCCGTGATCTATTTTCAATCATCACCTCTCTTCAAACACGACTTATTGGTTTTGTTACCACAAATTTATATATTTTGTATTTAGTATTTAAAAATATTTATCGTGTAATATTATTATAAGCAGCTTACACAAATGAGAGAATTACCATATCAACATCGGACAAGTTGGCCAACTCACGAACTGAGGGTGTGTTCCAACTTGATTTTCGCCTGCTAACCACTAACCACTACCTGCTACACACTAAATGCTAACAGCTTTGGGAACGCCACCTTGTATGCTAATACAAAGTTTATTGTTATTAATCACCTAATGTAAATAAATACGATAATCATACTTCCACTCACTGGTTGGGTATTTTCCTAACCTAAAAGTATCAGCTGTGATCAGTGGCGTAACGCAAATCGCCCGGGCCCCCCCGCAAGAATCGTTTCGGGCCCCCTATATGGGATTAATTAAGAGCCAAATCTATTACATAACGAAATAAACTTTTACTTGAGCTCTAATACCCCCATACAATCATCTTAAAATTGTTAATATCACAAGAAGCAGTCTCGGCGACGAGCATTCTTATAACTGGCGAGCCAAGCTGTCAGTTATGGCGTCCATGTTCAACTGCTTGATCTGCTCACAGTTCACACTCTATGCTGAGCATACTGAGAGAGCTTTAAGACTGTCTTGAGGTCTCCTCGAATATATATATATATTTTTTAAATTGTTTTAATTTCTGAAAATTACTTTTCGGTATGTTGCTACTGTGAACAGAACAGTACGAAATAACATGAGGGCCAGTGGCGTATCGAGGAATTAACAGTGGGGAGGGGTTGAACATCCTAAGCATGTAGGGGGTCTGGGGCGAAAGTCTTAGCCGGGGGAGGTCAATTCGCCGAAGGCAAATT
Source organism: Isoperla grammatica (assembly GCA_945910005.1). Lineage (NCBI taxonomy): Eukaryota > Metazoa > Arthropoda > Insecta > Plecoptera > Perlodidae > Isoperla > Isoperla grammatica. The sequence continues at coordinate 54,414,806 of OX246741.1, forward strand.
TTTTCTTCATTGATGACGTTTTACAAGCCTGTTAACACGTTTCAGAATCGGACCATGATACAAGATATAATATGATAGTTGTCCCCCGTCCGGACCCGTGGAAGATTCGATATATTCAGGATTCAATATAGTTGCTTACAGGCAGTGCCGATTGTAAGACGACCGAAAGAGGAACCCCCTAACCTCATCCACCCATAAGTTTTTATAAAAATATTCATTCAAAATTGTCACATTCCTCCAATTTCCTTCCCCGTATGGCCCCGGAGAAGAATAGATCCAAATTGACAACGTTTAAAATATGATGAAAAAAAAAATCTGTACTTCTGGCAAGCCGGGCCCCCCTAGACAGCGGGCCCCCCCGCTTCGCGGGGGTGGCGGGGGTCTCCTTTACGCCACTGGCTGTGATGGCTGGTATCAACCATTTTGTTTGTGGGTGAGTCGGTGTCGAAGTGTACACTTTCGGCCACTACCCACTAAACACTAGCCAAAAAAGGAGCATTGGTCGTCTGCTTGTGACGTCACTTCCTTTCGATTAGTATAGGCCTAACTAAGCTTAGTTCACTACGAAAAACGTCAAGTTGGAACACACCCTGAGAACAATCCGACGCAATCTTCCATCAAGCACACAGAGGAATGACAAGTTAAGTTGCCATTCTGGACATGGCCTGTGATGAAAGCATGAGAATAGTTTCGTTGGGACTTAAAATGTTGTAGCTTAGTTATGAAGTTGTGTAATATGGATCTGCAAAGTCTTCTTCGTACTAAGACAAGTTTACAAGAGGGTACAACAGGCTGCACACGATGAATTGTTATATTATTTTTTTGTTGTGATATTATAGAATTTTCTCTGATAAAACTGTGGTGGTGATTTAAATTTTTAATGTTTAGTATTTTTGTCAATGTTTTTTTACTGCGAACGTGTACAGTTGACAAATTTATTTTAGTTCATTGTTTCATGTAACGTATTGTTGTTATGTGTTTTTCCATGCATATAAAATCAATAAATAAATAAAAGGAACCAATTTTGAGGAAATGGTGTGAACGCATGCAAATCAAATAATTATAGTGGCAGTCTACGAAGAGAGTAGCTGACAATATATCTGGTCAACATTACAATATATTACAAAACAAAAAATTTGGTATTGAGTTCCGATCGACATTTCCATAAGGAAGTTTGAATCCCCCCCCCCCCCCCCCCAGCCCCTCGACGTTCGTCTAGAATTCTACGGGCTACGGTTGGCCAACGTCTGACCGTAAGGGCGTGGGAACGCACCATTACACGGGTAGGTGAAATTACGCGCGTAATTTTTGTGTGTGAACAGTTAAAAGTTGCTATACCCTTGGAAATCTAATACGCCACCCGAGTTAGATTTCGGCTTGCCACTTTCAAGCGTTCACACACAGAAATGTACCTACGTAATATACCCTACCCATGAAATATGTCAGTAACGTAAACCATATAAGTTTTGCTGAGACATTTTCTGTAACGTTTCTCGTCTGCTTGTCCAACCCACGTAATGTTATCAATTTATTTCCAGATTACAAGAAGATAATCGGAGGGGATATCCCCATGAAGCTGAACCGCATCATCAGCCAGCTGGACATCCGGGCTTCCCTCAGCGAGAACGAGATGGTCTCGGCCAACCGGACGGGCGACCAGTTCGCGACCCCGACCCCTGACGACGAGGACGTCTGTCCCGAGGAGTATCTGGGCACCAAACACGGCTTCCCCTTCTATCAGGAGGGGTTCGTGACGTCACAGAGTTGCGACAAGCAGAAGAGAAGACCAATCAGCGATCTAGTGACCATCTTGTTGATAATACCCGCCGAAGAGTCGTTGATATCCTACGGCAACCGGCTGGACAGCGTTCTGGGCGGGATACGCGGTTACCACTCCCATCTACCGGTGATCTTGGCAACTACGTCCAACGGTGTCGGCGACGCCGTCAATAAGACCCTCGAGACGATAGCGCAGTACCCCGAGGTGCGCGTCCTCGTGCGGTCCTCAGAGGACGCCGCGACGCCGGGCAAGATGTGGAACGCCCTCGCCAAGGAGGTGACCACGCCGTACGTCCTCTTCGCGCGCGATCTCGCCTACTTCAACGCGTACGCGCGTCTCGAGCGTCAGATACGCGTCATCATAGACACGCCGGAAGTGGGTATCGTCGGCGGCGCCTTCCGGAACGTCACCGGACACTGGAAGGTCGGATGTTACCAGAGCGAGATCAAAAACTATTTCCTCAAGTATTTCGAGGGTTATAAATACAGCACGAGTGATTGTATGTTCTGTGATCATTTAGAGGGACCGTTTATCGTGAAGACCGAGATCTTGAGCGAGATTCAGTTTAACGAGCGACTCTCCGAGGACGTCGTCTTTGAGGACTGGTTCCTGCAGGTGAAACACTCCAACATCCTGGTCATGAACTGTCCTGACGTCATGTACTTCACGAGGGGCGAGGGGAAGAGCTTCGGGGAGCGACAGCAGCGCCGCCAAGAGTCGTGGCAGTCGCTCGCACGACAGTGGGAGATCCACCGCATCTTCCTCCCTCCCAACATCCTGTACCTGTTCTCCTGCAAGGAGGTGGGTCTCTCGTGCGACGCGCGCAAGTGGGTCAAGGCCTACTTGTTGCCCTCGTGTTGCCTCCTGCAGATCGCGAGGACGCTGCGAACAGTGGACGAGTTCGCGACAGAGAAGGGTCTGCGCTACGAGCTGAGCGCCGCGTCCGTCCTAGGCGCAGTCAAGCTGCGCAGCTTCACGCCGTGGGAGCGCGACGGGGACATCACCTTCGAGAGCAGGGACTACGCGAGCTACTACCGCCATCAGGCGAGGTTCAACGCGCGAGGTTTGAAACTGGACTCGTTCGATCCGCCCGCCGACCACAAGCCCGGCTACTTCAAGCTCAACACTCCCGACATGCACTTCGAGATGTTCGGCTCCGACACGCTCAGCACCGTCTTCCTCCCCGGCGAGGTCAGGGAGAAGCCCACCAGGGTGAACGTGCTGGGGGTGTGGGTGCGCGCGCAGTCCAACCCCGGCCTGTACGCGCGTAACAGGTACGGGCCCAACTACCTCAAGCACGCGCAGTTCTGGCAGTATGTCGGCGTCAACGACGGCTCGGGGAGGTACACGTTGTCGGGGAGGTGGATGCCCTGCCCCAAGAGTTACCATCACGCGTGCCTCGACCACTACCCCAACGACGGCAACGTTGAGTTCATACAACAGTTCAACCACTAGACCGACCCTGTCTATACTCGGCACGATACAACCTCACAGACGAGTGACGCGTGGCCAACTAGCCCCTATTACAAACAACCCCCGGACTCGGTCAAACCTCGGTGAGGACTTAGCAGGCATCCCCCGTCCCGTGCTCGTCCACCACCCGGATTACAGTTGCCCCGATGTAACTAGACTCAGTCTCACGGAGTAGCCGAGCCCCATAGCACAGACTTCTCTAGTTCTACCATCTTATTGAAACATTATCACGGGTTGGTTACCTGGACATTCTAACACAGTGGACGTGACTCATGAGGCTAAAAGTGAGGAAGACTGTATTTACGAATGTGAGAGAATACCAGGAAGCTTTTGATGTTTATTGAAGCAGCGTGCATGAACGGGGCAGTAGATAAGAACCTGAGATCAGTATGAGACTACTTATGTTGGAGTTAGTACAACCCCCTCTGTATGAGCTTTATGACTAGAGAGCTTTATGACTAGAGAGCTTTATGACTAGAGAGCTTTATGACAGAGAGATATACTCTGATACGAACGATCAATTGTATCTCTAGATCCCGCCCGATACGGGAAGATACAGTTGGAAATATTGCCAAAAGAATGTTTGTATCTAATTAATTAGCTTTAACGTTCAAATGCTCTGATTACCCAGTCGATTATCGAACCTTTTACGGTTACGTTGAAACTGTAAATGTATTAATATTACATTTTATGTACATTATGTTTAAAGATACATTTTATATTTGAATACTTCTCCTATTTTAAAATGGTTCATTTTACACTTCATTGTAAGTATTTTAAAAATACGACAGATATGGATATTTCTAAAGACATGTATAAATGAATGACTACCAAAAGCACCACACGTGCGCCCATGGACAAAGACGCCATTAGAAACAGACCCCGCTGGGAAACGAACCCGGGTCGCGCCCACACAACACTGTTGTATTCACCGCTATACGACGCAAGAACGGTTCTTTTTATTGCGTGTGTTATTTATTGGACTGCATCCTCGGTGGTTGTGCCAATAGTGCCGCGTGTTTGGTGCCAATAGTGCCGCGTGTTTGTGCCAATAGTGAGGGCCGAACCCAACCGATGCAACCATTAGTTCAAACACTGTGATAACGCGTGGAGCATGGTTGTATGGACGTGTCTCGACCGGTTTGTGGTAACATTTGGAAGCTGAGCTGCTTCTCGCCGACAACTGAGTCTCCGTAGCAGGTTGACGTTTACGAGGGCGTAAATTAACTTAAGTTATATTGTAAATTAAATTATTGCATCGTTAAATGTTTAAATAATTTGTTCCTTTTTATATTAGTTAAATATATTTTATGGTTGTTAACCATACCATGCGTTGTCCATCATTATATGTGCATGTATGTATAACGCTGTTATCTAATTGTTCGCAGCAACTTTGCGGCTGATGTGATGTACTGGAAGGAATAAATGTAATTATTACCCCAAAAAGCTGAAATATGTGTTTTTACTTATATTGTGATTGATGCCTTATACTTACACTGCAATAAAATAGTTTTAGTGGTGTTTTGTAAGGAAAACTACGTAAATTCATGTTTAATTTTTTTTCAAGCATTGATGATGTTTAAGATAGTTGAACATAAAGAAACAAATAAGTTTTCATTGCGAAGTTATAAATCTGAGATCATGACGCTTGACAACAAACATATAGTTTTTGAGATAAAGGTTAAGTATAGCCAAGCTCATAATTCGAATGTTTAACTATTACCTCCATGATTTTTTTTTTTGTAAGCTGTGGGTGAGACGTGAGAATAGGACTGAGGTTTTTACGAGATATATTCTGAATTCCTATGGATGATCTAAAGAATATGTCTGATTCATTGATGTGTGATCGATTCAAATATACAACAGATAAGTTCCAATTTTACTGCTATACAAAGTTATACAGACAAATTGATTAACATAAAAATTCAATTAATACTTTTATTGGTCTAATTTTATCGGCAGTTGAAAATTCGCAGCCGTTAATCGAAAGACTGGAGTGATTGGCTGACGGAGCGATGAGGTTGACCAATAAAGACGTTGGCTTTCATACTCATCAGCAACGCAAGATGTTATGTTAATTCTCTCATTACCTTGAGAGTACCGCAGGCTACGGTTTTACCTTTACAAGAGACAAGTTGACTGATGGAATCAAGCCAACTCCAATTCAGCTATATCTAGTCAAAAAACATAAAACCAAGCAAAGAAAATCTTCCAAAACAAAATTATGTCTTGATTGTAAAATGTTAAATCGAAAATGTTTTTTCTTTTATGACAAAATCGTTATCAATTGTGCATAACATTTAGGAATACGATTCTTGAGTAATCAATTTCGTTCCATACGCTGGTTGAATAAAGCACAATCGAAGCTTTGCCTTTATTGCTGTATAGTATATATTGTATATAGTATCAATTCGATTTTTGCAGCGAACATTGAGCGTAAAGTGCCAACATAGTAGCGAGCATGATAATTATAGATAGATAGATAGATAAATGTCTTTATTTTCAGGCGTGATTAAGGCCAGTTGGCCTTACATACAGATACTTACGCATACAGATTTATGGTATGCGTTATGGCATATCACGAGGGTTTATTAAACCGAAGTTTTAGTAGGTTACATTTGGTACATTTGGTTACATTTTTATTAGGTTTGTGCTCAGTTTTAATCAATCCCAATTACATTCATAACACGAAGTTATTCATAGTGGGTGTAGCCAATGTAGACATAAACAAGACAACCATTAGGCCAATGCTTGTCTTGTTTATCATGATTCCTACCACTAGTTTATACATATTGATGTCAATTGTAGAGTTAAAAACGTAACCCATATGAATCTGGCTCAATACATATTAGTCGGTTTCCACTATGCAGCGACACTCAACGCTATCTCCCTGCTGAGACTTCGCTGCTGGAATTCTAGAACACTTTCGATAACAGACTTGTTTACGATTCACATAGACATGGGTTGTAAAGCATCATTCCGCGGAGTCAGCGCTGAATATTTGAATAGGACCTTATTCACTTCTCCCTGTCCGGTGATAAGACAGAAGATAAGACTGTTAAAGTCGATCGATGATAACTGCACATGTAATATAAATCATTCAAATTGTAAGTACTGCAAGTTGAGATTAAGCTTGTGAATATTGTAGAAAAAAATATGCACCTACTGCTGTTAGTTTTTTATTTATTGAGTGTTGAAATGCGTTGGAATTCCCTATGTTATACATTGTAACTGAACAAAAACCTACACTTTCAATCGTATAACTTTGCGTAGCACCTTCAAAAAGTAATATATTGTAACAAATTTTCATCCTAAATGTAGATAACTTCATGACTAACATGAATACGTTTGAAAAAGATGATCGAACGCGATCTGTTTTCGAGATATTTGCGCTGGTGTGTCAATTTTACCTCAAATCTACTCAAATGAGAAACTATAAATATACTTTATTAATAAAAAAAAAAATATATAATTTCAAGAAGTTCAGTATTAAATGCTTCTCACATGTAATAATTCTTGAAATTCATAATTTAGAATAAAAAAAAGTATTTTTTATGTCCATTTAATTTGAATAGTTTAGTTGTTGTATTGAATGGGTAGTTCACTTCATCGATCGACTTTAAGGTGACTCTACCCCCAATTTATTTTATTTTTTTAAATATGCATAAAGACAACATATGGGTTAGTATATGAAAGACGCTCATTTGAGAATATCAAAACTAATTTTCAAGCCCATTTTGGAGGAGCCGTATGGTATTTACAACGGGTTTTATGAAAAATACGGCTAACAACTACGTTTAAACCACATACGCGTTTGGTATGCGATTTTTTGTTTACACCTTATACCCTCACTATTGACTATGTGGATTTAGTGTTTTGAAATAAGTGTTTTCAATATTTGGTTTTCTACGATTTATTTTGTTATCCGGTACGGAAATTGTATTTGTACCGGCCAGCAAAATAAATCGTAGTAAACTAAATATTGAAAACACTTATTTCAAAACACTAAAACCACATAGTCAATAGTGAGGTTAAGGTGTAAACAAAAAATCGCATACCAAACGCGTATGTGGTTTAAACGTAGTTGTTAGCCGTATTCGTCAGAAAACCCGTTGTAAATACCATACGGCTCCTCCAAAATGGGCTTCAAAATAATTTATTTTGTTATCCGGTACGGAAATTGTATTTGTACCGGCCAGCAAAATAAATCGTAGTAAACTAAATATTGAAAACACTTATTTCAAAACACTAAAACCACATAGTCAATAGTGAGGTTAAGGTGTAAACAAAAAATCGCATACCAAACGCGTATGTGGTTTAAACGTAGTTGTTAGCCGTATTCGTCAGAAAACCCGTTGTAAATACCATACGGCTCCTCCAAAATGGGCTTCAAAATAATTTATTTTGTTATCCGGTACGGAAATTGTATTTGTACCGGCCAGCAAAATAAATCGTAGTAAACTAAATATTGAAAACACTTATTTCAAAACACTAAATCCACATAGTCAATAGTGAGGTTAAGGTGTAAACAAAAAATCGCATACCAAACGCGTATGTGGTTTAGGGCCGGTTTTTCAATCAGTTTTTTAATCAGTGGTTGGGGTAACCAAGGCTTTTACCAACATTGTCAATGTAAAATGTAGATGCAACCCAAACATATTAAAAATGTTTTTTTTTTTAGTTCAAACTAATTTTGTAGGCCTAAATGATAACAATTTTTAAAAAGCACAACTCAGTTTTAATTTATTGAATTCATAAGCCTGCATGTTTGAAAAAAAGAAAAAAAAAATAGTGTATGTATATGTTTTCCTGGTTGGCTATTATTGCTTGAGATGAGTGAAGTCATTTGTCAAGCTCACAAAGATATTAAATTATGCAACCTAAAAGAGGCCGTGGAAGTACCTAACCAGCCTTTGGTAAATTGATGGTCCATCCAGTGTTTAGACAACAATGATCTGTCTGTACCAAATTCTTTAAAATCACTGTTGGAAGGTGTGTTTTTTTACCTGAACAAAACACTATTGCATCATAATACACATGTTGACCAATATAAATTATAGCTATTTATTAGTTTGTATATAAATAGTATGATATTGCTGATTTGAACTTTTATACAATGTGGTTTACATACGAATTTAAAGTCGCTGGAATAAGAATTCTATCAATTTGATAAGAGTAATTAGGAGACGTTTGATAATTGGTTACTAACAGTATCACAGCATTCTCAAGTTGGTAATAGCTCTGGTTGATCTAATCACTGATTAAAAAACTGATTGAAAAACCGGCCCTTAAACGTAGTTGTTAGCCGTGTTCGTCAGAAAACCCGTTGTAAATACCATACGGCTCCTCCAAAATGGGCTTCAAAATAAGTTTTGATCTTCTCAAATGAGCGTATTTAATAATTGATCTGATAGAAGAAAAGCTACCTATATGAATGCACACTGGCAATAACATACTGCATAACTAGATCAATCAACGAGTTTTTTTTTTATGTGTTCTTTATGCATATTATATATATATCTTGACCCCGTTTTCAACATTAATTTATCGGGTAGGGGGGAGTAGCAGAGTACTCCATGTCTTGGGCTAATGTCTTCGTTGCCGGCTAGCCAGGCCTGACCTCAAGCTCCCCCTTGGGAAACTACTGTATCGACTCATAAACGAGTAACATCACGTCATTCCTATATATTCACGGCTTTTCATCCGTTTGGGGGTGTTGGGGTTGTTGGGAGTTCAGGTGGCAAAGAGGGCCGGTAAGTATGTAGTAAGAAGAGGAAAACAATACGACATCATGTGCATGACAAAAGACATACACGAGAACTCTCTTTACCGGCACCGGTCACCACTAAACCTCGATCAGTTCAAACAAAGAAATATCATAAAAGGAATGTGTATTTATTTTCACTCGGCTACAAGAATTGATTTTCAGTGAATTGAATATACACAATCTTTTATGTGCATCGTGGCTAAAAAAATCCCCATTTATACCTATAATTGCATGAATTACATCGATACTTTTAAGTCAATTTCTGAACTCCAAAAAAGAAACAAAGCGAACTGGGAATCGAACCCGGAATCTTGCGCACAGAAAGGACCCAGATGGCCGACGAATCACCCCCTCTTTGTTCCACACAATTATTCCAATACTTCCATTAGAGGTGGCTCAGCGGTAAGACGCGAGACTCTAATACTGGAGGTCACCGGTTCGATACCGGCCACCAGTCGTCCAAACTGAATTTTGTTCCGAAGTTTCCTCGTCATAAGGTGAATGCTGGAGTTATTAAGTCATACTAACAGATCTAGGACATTCGTTCCCAATTATTCCAAATACCACAATACCTAAGAGTAGCAGCCTCATGCACAAAGCTACTTGCGGACGCAACTGTTGACTTGCGTCCACAAATTGATTGAAACGGATGCACAAAAGGATTTCCCGGCGCAAGTATGCGCGGGAGCTCCGTAAATTAGCGGCCCAATCGACTATCCCACAAAACTAAAAATCCATCCGGATTTCCACAAGTTTATCTGCACCAGCAAGTCTGCCTTTTTTAATGAACGGTAAGTTTGCGTCGGCAAATCTTTGGGCATGAGGCTGTTATACTCGTCGTACAACATCTTCGGTAATGCTTCCGTCACGAGTGGGTGAGCGGCAACCAACCAGTGGCCGTGGCTAATTGAGATACCTAGTCGGGTTGACCGAGACCGTAAACACGTCATTGATTGATGACGAAAGCATTACCGAAGTTGTTGTACTAGAACTATAGTCAGTTGTCCCTGGGCAGGTTTCCTACGAATCATTATTTATAATTATTCTTTTCAATACCGCAACTATATCAAACCGTAGTTACTTCAGAAGCCATGTCTAGTTCCAACGTGACCGCAAGATGGCAGCGCTTACACACTGCGCAAGCGCGAGCGTGGGTTTAGCTACCAACGTTCTCTTTTCTGCATGATAAAACACAATTTTTATACATAACGCACTATTAATACCCCCCATGAATCACGCCTGAATGGCCGAGGTAGCGCAGGGACTGACTTACCCATGATGCACTATTAAATCTCTCCGACAATTACAGTGATTATCTCGGCAGGATTATGCGATGTCGTAGCGGATCGGACAAGACAGATGGACAGTAATGAAGTGGTTGCATTATGTGACTCAACACCTCGGACATACGAGTACAGGCTGGATAGAAAGTAGGGGTGTACAGTAATGAAGTGGTTGCATTATGTGACTCAACACCTCGGACATACGAGTACAGGCTGGATAGAAAGTAGGGGTGCACAGTAATGAAGTGGTTGCATTATGTGACTCAACACCTCGGACATACGAGTACAGGCTGGATAGAAAGTAGGGGTGTACAGTAATGAAGTGGTTGCATTATGTGACTCAACACCTCGGACATACGAGTACAGGCTGGATAGAAAGTAGGGGTGCACAGTAATGAAGTGGTTGCATTATGTGACTCAACACCTCGGACATACGAGTACAGGCTGGATAGAAAGTAGGGGTGCACAGTAATGAAGTGGTTGCATTATGTGCCTTAACACCTCGGACATACGAGTACAGGCTGGATAGAAAGTAGGGATGCACAGTAATGAAGTGGTTGCATTATGTGACTCAACACCTCGGACATACGAGTACAGGCTGGATAGAAAGTAGAGGTGCACAGTAATGAAGTGGTTGCATTATGTGACTCGACACCTCGGACATACGAGTACAGGCTGGATAGAAAGTAGGGGTGCAAAGTAATGAAGTAATTGCATTATTTGACTCAACACCTCGGACATACGAGTACAGGCTGGATAGAAAGTAGGAGTGCACAGTAATGAAGTGGTTGCATTATGTGACTCAACACCTCGGACATACGAGTACAGGCTGGATAGAAAGTAGGGGTGCACAGTAATGAAGTGGTTGCATTATGTGACTCAACACCTCGGACATACGAGTACAGGCTGGATAGAAAGTAGGGGTGCACAGTAATGAAGTGGTTGCATTATGTGACTCAACACCTCGGACATACGAGTACAGGCTGGATAGAAAGTAGGGGTGCACAGTAATGAAGTGGTTGCATTATGTGACTCTACACCTCGGACATACGAGTACAGGCTGGATAGAAAGTAGGGGTGCACAGTAGTGAAGTGGTTGCATTATGTGACTCAACACCTCGGACATACGAGTACAGGCTGGATAGAAAGTAGGGGTGCACAGTAATAAAGTGGTTGCATTATGTGACTCAACACCTCGGACATACAAGTACAGGCTGGATAGAAAGAAGGGGTGCACAGTAATGAAGTGGTTGCATTATGTGACTCAACACCTCGGACATACGAGTACAGGCTGGATAGAAAGTAGGGGTGCACAGTAATGAAGTGGTTGCATTATGTGACTCAACACCTCGGACATACGAGTACAGGCTGGATAGAAAGTAGGGGTGCACAGTAATGAAGTGGGAGCATTATGTGACTCAACACCTCGGACATACGAGTACAGGCTGGATAGAAAGTAGGGGTGCACAGTAATGAAGTGGTTGCATTATGTGACTCAACACCTCGGACATACGAGTAGAGGCTGGATAGAAAGTAGGGGTGCACAGTAATGAAGTGGTTGCATTATGTGACTCTACACCTCGGACATACGAGTACAGGCTGGATAGAAAGTAGGGGTGCACAGTAATGAAGTGGTTGCATTATGTGACTCAACACCTCGGACATACGAGTACAGGCTGGATAGAAAGTAGGGGTGCACCGTAATGAAGTGGTTGCATTATGTGACTCAACACCTCGGACATACGAGTACAGGCTGGATAGAAAGTAGGGGTGCACAGTAATGAAGTGGTTGCATTATGTGACTCAACACCTCGGACATACGAGTACAGGCTGGATAGAAAGTGGGGGTGCACAGTAATGAAGTGGTTGCATTATGTGACTCAACACCTCGGACATACGAGTACAGGCTGGATAGAAAGTAGGGGTGCACAGTAATGAAGTGGTTGCATTATGTGACTCAACACCTCGGACATACGAGTACAGGCTGAATAGAAAGTAGGGGTGCACACGTTGTTAATAGGTACATTATAGTTCGATATTCGATATGCAATAAAATCTCGAAAATCGATAACAAAATATGACCCCTTGAATGGTTTGTTTTCTAAAAAAGTGTATTCGTAATGCACTGTTTCGTTCTTCTTGGGCCTTTGTAGTTTTAAAATATTCGAAGATACCGCTATGCCATATCGATATGCGAAGTGACTGTAAAATATTGCTTCATGTTTGTTAATTTACTAGGAAAACGCTCTGTTTGACGCGTTGATAAGCGAGCGCGTCAATATCTACGAACTTTCTGGCGAAAAGTTTTCAATGCTAATACAAACAACAATTAACAACAATTCAAGAGTGCGCATTGCAAAAATGTTTCTAATTTCCATAGCTATTATACTTCCCGACATTGTTAGATGCAGTGCAATGTGCGTTGCTAAGAATTTTCGATGTTTTCGCCGCGGTCCGCCACCGTTCTAACAGTTATTGACAGCAATAGAAATGTAATTTCTGCCTCTAATATGTCTCAAATTGCGTTTACATTAGTATATTCGTGACCGGACAAAAATTTACTATAAGATAGCCACCTCACATTTTGCTGTTACTGTGTTTCAGAAATATATTTTCGAGTAACTTTTGTGTAACTTTGCCAATATTTATCAGATCGCCATTACATGAACATATTCGTGATCGGAAAAAGCATTTTGTTTCAGAAAAATATTTTGCAGTAACTATGGTGTAACTTTGTAACTTTTCAAACGATTTTGCCTCAAAACTATACACCTTCAATCCACATGGAGGCTTGTGGATGGTCCAAATTTCAATTTGTTCGGACTTTCTGTACGACCGCTATCGACGGACATAAAAAAAAAAAAAAAAACAGAACGAAGTGCCATAAGAGTCTCGTGGAGACGCTCGCTTCGCTCGCTTAATTATCGTTCAATAATGCAATACTCTTTTCGATTATCGATTACTTTTATTTTATCGTTGTGCATCCCTATAAAAAGACGAGACATATTGAGGAAACCATGTGTGGTGTTGGGAAAACCTTTCTTATTAGGTGACTCAATAACTTCAATGAGTTAAGTTGGCTATAAAAACGTTACGTGCAAACCGCAATGCGACAGAATGCTAATTGGACCCTCGTGTTTGGTCCAGTTCACGATATAGGTGACGCCTATTTTCACACAACGTTTTGTGTGTGATGACAATACCATAGACCGATATAAATAACAGGTTGAGTGTCTTATTTAAAATGTCGTAACCAAAAAAAATTATGAACTGCTCTTTAATAGTTCATTATCTAGATTAGTGTCATAGTTGACTAGCAAACGTTCCTATATTTCACATTTCCATTAATTGGATAAAATCAAACGCATATTGTTGTCTGCCCCAATAAAAAGATAAGAGCCAAATACTATTATTTATCCTGGAACAACCAAACCTTTGTATTAGGAAATTTTGATTTTTATGAATAAAGTAAGAACAAATAGTTTTTAAATTTTGAATACTATATTCTATGTTCATTACTATATGTTAAATGAGATCGTGATTTTCACGTATTATGTAGACATTAAATTGAACTAACAGCTTTATGTGATAACTATAAGCATCCAGGGTAGAATGCGTCTGGGGTAGCTCTGCCTGTATGTCACAAAGCAGCACATGCTAAGTAGGTACATTATTGTGACGTGGGTATACGTACACACTGCACACTGTACTGCCCCGTGGCTTGACGGCTACAGATTTGCATCATCATTATCCTGGAATGAATGCTTATTAAGAGTTTCAAAAACGTCCAGCTATACAGCCTTCCCGCGGGGGGTCCAACCCACAACAATATGCATATAAGAGTTCTTTCAATTTTTATACAACACAGTTATTATAATACTGATTAGAATCATAGGCAAATTTACATTAAATAATATATCTTTATACATAAAAAATATTAAGTAAAAATCTAAGACAAATCTCATAATGTCAGTTTAATTGTTGCGTTCCCCATTAGGCAGCGCTGCAGGCGGAATACCGTTGGCATCTTCAACGATTGATCACACATTCTCCTATAAGGCCACTTCTTATTGGTGAGTGGATCTATAAAGCGTATCATAATCTGCGCCGGCCATCCATGTTGACTGTGTGGGCCAGCTATAGAGGTTTAACCAACAGTCTATGGTCAGCCGGTCCTCTTAAGGGGGCAAGTGCACGGGTTGTGTGGGAGCTATGGTATCTTACCTACCACTGTTATGTTTCCAATACCAGAAGTGATGCAGATAAAGCTAATGGTCAAGTTACACACCTGCATCGTATAGACATCAGTGGTCTATACACGATCAATGCATTGTGGGCTAGAGGTTTAACCAACAGTCTATGGTCAGACAAGTGCACGGGTTGTGTGGGAGCTATGGTAACCTACCTACCACTGTTATGTTTCCAATACCAGAAGTGATGCAGATAAAGCTAATGGTCAAGTTACACACCTTGCATCGTATATACATCAGTGGTCTATACACGATCAATGCATTGTGGGCTAGAGGTTTAACCAACAGTCTATGGTCAGACAAGTGCACGGGTTGTGTGGGAGCTATGGTACCTTACCTACCACTGTTATGTTTCCAATACCAGAAGTGATGCAGATAAAGCTAATGGTCAGGTTACACACCTGCATCGTATAGACATCAGTGGTATATACACGATCAATGCATTGTGGGCTAGAGGTGTAAGACCAACAGTCAATGGTCAGACAAGTGCACGGGTTGTGTGGGAGCTATGGTAACTTACCTACCACTGTTATGTTTCCAATACCAGAAGTGATGCAGATAAAGCTAATGGTCAAGTTACACACCTGCATCGTATAGACATCAGTGATCTATACACGACCAATGCATTGTGAGCTAGAGGTTTAAGACCAACAGTCTATGGTCAGACAAGTGCACGGGTTGTGTGAGAGCTATGGTAACTTACCTACCACTGTTATGTTTCCAATACCAGAAGTGCTGCAGATAAAGCTAATGGTCAAGCTACACACCTGCATCGTATAGACATCAGTGGTCTACACGATCAATGCATTGTGGGCTAGAGGTTTAAGACCAACAGTCTATGGTCAGACAAGTGCACGGGTTGTGTGGGAGCTATGGTACCTTACCTACCACTGTTATGTTTCCAATACCAGAAGTGATGCAGATAAAGCTAATGGTCAAGTTACACACCTGCATCGTATAGACATCAGTGGTCTACACGATCAATGCATTGTGGGCTAGAGGTTTAAGACCAACAGTCAATGGTCAGACAAGTGCACGGGTTGTGTGGGAGCTATGGTACCTTACCTACCACTGTTATGTTTCCAATACCAGAAGTGCTGCAGATAAAGCTAATGGTCAGGTTACACACCTGCATCGTATAGACATCAGTGATATATACACGATCAATGCACTGTGGGCTAGAGGTTTAAGACCAACAGTCAATGGTCAGACAAGTGCACGGGTTGTGTGGGAGCTATGGTAACTTACCTACCACTGTTATGTTTCCAATACCAGAAGTGCTGCAGATAAAGCTAATGGTCAAGTTACACACCTGCATCGTATAGACATCAGTGGTCTATACACGATCAATGCATTGTGGGCTAAAGGTTTAAGACCTATGGTCTATGGTCAGACAAGTGCACGGGTTGTGTGGGAGCTATGGTAACTTACCTACCACTGTTATGTTTCCAATACCAGAAGTGCTGCAGATAAAGCCAATGGTGAAGTTACACACCTGCATCGTATAGACATCAGTGGTCTATACACGATCAATGCATTGTGGGCTAGAGGTTTAAGACCAACAGTCTATGGTCAGACAAGTGCACGGGTTGTGTGGGAGCTATGGTAACTTACCTACCACTGTTATGTTTCCAATACCAGAAGTGCTGCAGATAAAGCTAATGGTCAGGTTACACACCTGCATCGTATAGACATCAGTGGTCTACACACGATCAATGCATTGTGGGCTAGAGGTTTAAGACCAACAGTCTATGGTCAGACAAGTGCACGGGTTGTGTGGGAGCTATGGTACCTTACCTACCACTGTTATGTTTCCAATACCAGAAGTGATGCAGATAAAGCTAATGGTCAAGTTACACACCTGCATCGTGTAGACATCAGTGGTCTATACACGATCAATGCACTGTGGGCTAGAGGTTTAAGACCAACAGTCTATGGTCAGACAAGTGCACGGGTTGTGTGGGAGCTATGGTACCTTACCTACCACTGTTATGTTTCCAATACCAGAAGTGATGCAGATAAAGCTAATGGTCAAGTTACACACCTGCATCGTATAGACATCAGTGGTCTACACACGATCAATGCATTGTGGGCTAGAGGTTTAAGACCAACAGTCTATGGTCAGACAAGTGCACGGGTTGTGTGGGAGCTATGGTACCTTACCTACCACTGTTATGTTTCCAATACCAGAAGTGATGCAGATAAAGCTAATGGTCAGGTTTCACACCTGCATCGTATAGACAT
The DNA here is from genome assembly GCA_945910005.1 of Isoperla grammatica. Taxonomy (NCBI): domain Eukaryota; kingdom Metazoa; phylum Arthropoda; class Insecta; order Plecoptera; family Perlodidae; genus Isoperla; species Isoperla grammatica. Next base: position 54,431,603 of record OX246741.1, read on the forward strand.
CAGGGGTCTACACACGATCAATGCATTGTGGGCTAGAGGTTTAAGACCAACAGGCTTATGGTCAGACAAGTGCACGGGTTGTGTGGGAGCTATGGTAACTTACCTACCACTGTTATGTTTCCAATACCAGAAGTGATGCAGATAAAGCTAATGGTCAGGTTTCACACCTGCATCGTATAGACATCAGGGGTCTACACACGATCAATGCATTGTGGGCTAGAGGTTTAAGACCAACAGGCTTATGGTCAGACAAGTGCACGGGTTGTGTGGGAGCTATGGTAACTTACCTACCACTGTTATGTTTCCAATACCAGAAGTGATGCAGATAAAGCTAATGGTCAGGTTTCACACCTGCATCGTATAGACATCAGGGGTCTACACACGATCAATGCATTGTGGGCTAGAGGTTTAAGACCAACAGGCTTATGGTCAGACAAGTGCACGGGTTGTGTGGGAGCTATGGTAACTTACCTACCACTGTTATGTTTCCAATACCAGAAGTGATGCAGATAAAGCTAATGGTCAGGTTACACACCTGCATCGTATAGACATCAGGGGTCTACACACGATCAATGCATTGTGGGCTAGAGGTTTAAGACCAACAGGCTTATGGTCAGCATCGACATCGAACAATATGTTGCTGACATGTTGAACACTCACGTTTCACAGGCGGCAAGTTCATACGACATTCAACAAATTGACATCGCTAGCAATAATACTCAAAATATGAATCTTCTTTACTTTTCTTTAGCGCCAGAACTACATGTTTTACTTCCTACATATTTTGTTGGTTACCACAATTCGTGTATCAGCTCCAATTTAAAATGGATTTAACACGAAAACTCGATTGTGGTTAGTTTTAGTATTCATATTAATTAACAAACAACTCCTTCGTCTCATTAGTTGTACAGTCACATCATATCACGATAGAGTCTCACTCGGGTCCTCCCTTCCTGACAAACACTCGTCGCTGCCTCAACATTCATACATGTATTCATACTTTTCATACTCTTACTTTCAATACCATCCCAATCAGCACAGTCAGGTCCTGTGAAGTTAAACAAGGGGTACCCCTTGGGAATTCTTATCTCCATCCGTATTGTCCGTTAAACATGTAAACACCGGCTTCGACCGAGGTTGAAGACAAAAATGCACACACATGAAAATACTAGACATTACAACGTCATCCTAAAGACGATTTTGACCGAGATTGAAAGTCATACATTAAAAACAATAATAATAAGGATGAAAATGTTGACGTCCTAAGTCCATTGCGTAACAATACTTCAAGATAAATAAACACTTAAACTTCTGTGGAGTAACAAATTGCGAACGATAATTTTCAATACGCATATTATCTAAATTCTTTTACACACTCCGAGAAACCTGATAAAATCCTTCTCAGATTCCTTTTAAAAGTCTGAAACTGGTTCGTTACCAGAAAGCTCTTACTGTACGATTAATTAAGATAGTTTAATCAGTTTCTAGAAACTATAAACAACAAGAAGCAACCAATGCGGACGAACAAATAGTTGGCAGATTCACGACAACAAAAACACTATACGATGCCAAACTCAATCGTTTTCCGGTTACCCATAACATTTACATGTTACACGTTCTGTTCCCTCGAATGCAAATGACGCAATCCAAGATCCAGATCCAAATATACGGCCAACCAATCGGCTTCCAGCTAACTGTCACTGTCATGTTCCTAGCGGGGTGTTGCACACTCACTAATATATTGTCCCGGGTTCTAGTTCCTTAATGCTTTTCGGATTGAATGTGTCGAGGCCAGATAGCTAGTGGGATGGTTAGGTCGTTGCCTTGTACTGCAGACTTGCACCCAACCAGTAAGGCGGGATGCATCAATTAAATAACGCAGCGCCGAATATGTTGCATTAAAACGTATGCTAATTCCGAGACGCATAAATTCAAAGAGTGAATTTCAGTAAGATGTCCTGAGCACAGCTGCCATGTAAGGGCCTCGCCACGGAGGCAACGGTAAAAACTAAGCCGTCTCTAAATGAACTGTAACAGTATTTTAAAGGTACGTGCTTTAAATAAAGGAGTGACATTTCCCTTATTTCTTGCATCACTACAGCAAACAGTGGAGAGCATTTATGAGGAGAAAAACTAGATAAACTATGGTTTGTTTAGATTTTACACTTTCTGAAGAATCAGAACCAAAAATGTTTTTAGAATACGCTGGTAGCCGTTTTATTTCTTTCGTGACATAAATTTCGGTAAATTAATCAAACAGTCGGAGGTTTAATATAATATTTGATTAAAGTGGAATTAGAAAAATCATATTCATTCATTCATTCAAAATACTTTGAGAATAATGTCAATACATGTATGATCACACATTACTAACATTTTGAGTTTGAATTACGGTTTTGACAAACAAACGAAAAACGTTGCATCCCGCGAATGCTTTTAGGTAATTATTTTTGTCACAATTGTAAACACAAAAACAAAAATGAAAATAAAACGCTCATCAGAAACGATGTCAACAAGAAGACAAGACTATAATACAAAGTAAATACATTCATTCGCCATTTCATTCCCGCTTGAATAAACATTCTATTCTTATATAAAGAGCAATTTACATTCGTTTCAATATTGTTGTGATTTCAAAAATATAAATTCTAAAGCAGAAGCCAACCAAATAGAGAATGTTTACAAAGACATATGTGCGGGTTGACATTTCTAGATATACGAATACTTTCAACAAAAAGTATGCGATGAGGGTAGACCGCTAAAAGATAATAATTTACTTTACAAAGATGGGTGGCGGTCGCTTTGCAATGCGGGACAATTGTATGAAATAAATGAGAGAAGAATGGAAACGACATATTCAGATGACAAACACACAGACGTTATAGCTTCCATTGCGTTCAGACACCATCAGCCCTAACGCTCCATATCAACCATTGCAGTCACCAACCAAGGAACAAATTTAATTTTGGCATCACATCTTTGATTTATAGATCTAATTAACATTTATTTGTGTTGCATTGTTATAAATGTAACAAACAAAAATGAATAACAACGCCTGGTTAAAAATTGAATATCTCCTGCACGGCCAAACCTGCCTTGTTTTGGGCATGACAAGGTTGATGACACTACCCCCCTCCCCCCCCCCCCCCCTACACCATCCATACGTTAGTCAAGGTGCCTTTCTTAGTAATTAAACCGATGTTGTTTGAATTCCGGCAACAGTTCGGCGAATGGCCAATCACACTCAACCAGTTTGGCACCAACCTCGGTATTAAATAACTATTTTTAACCCGAAACTAATTTCGGATCCCTTCCTACTTGGGGGCAGGATAATTGCACACTCGTATGGTATGTAATGGTCTTCCTACTCGCTACAGCCATGCAGACGTATTAAAATATCGATGCTGCGTTTTATACTTAACATATAATTTTGATTTAATTGCAAGTCTCGCTGAGGTTATGCTAATTTAAGAAAAATACTTGAATGCATCGTAGAAGATTTGCAATGCGCAGTTAGTTTCTTGATTAGAGTTGAACGTGTTGAAGGAATTCATTGGTACGTGCGTGAAAATGTGATGAAACGTGATTTTTGTAAATATAAAAATGAAGAAAAAGTAAAATAAAGAAAAATAGTTAATACTTAATGATGTGTAAATAATTAAGAATGTTATCAAACGACACAGTTGATTATTGCCAATTACCAAAGCAAATAAGTAATATTAAAATGTTGCACCGAATAATTAAAACTGTTGAAATATAACAAACATGTGCACAGACAAGGTTTTATCATTTCATATCACTTCCGAAACAATAAATTCAATAACACTGACAGCTACAATCACCGTGGCCATGCAGTTATTGCAGTTTGTTGGCATATTATTGATTTTAGTCACATTTGCAGAATAGCTGGTCACATAAATACTAAATAACCAGATTTGTGTTTCCCAGTTCCACGTGATTTGTTTAATTGTGATTTTTGTATTACAATTGCATTTTAGACACCGTGATTGAACGTCAGTCATTTTTTTCAACTGCTTACTTACTTTATTGTAATTAAGACCAGTGTAGGGCACAACGCCCTCTTTAGCCTGATGAGTGATGATTGATGAATGATAATGAGGAAGGGAGGAGGGGAAGTCTGGTACCGGCATGTAGCCCACTCCTGTCGAAAAGTATCAAGGGGACCAAGGGGGCTTTAAGTCCCATCCGAAAGGACGATGTAACTTTGACCAGTCGTATATGTTCCTCCACTCTGGACTGCCGAACAGTTGACGAAAAGAACGAAGCTGTTACACAAGCTTTCGAACTCTCCAATCTGCCATAACCAACGGTAACTAGTGTTTCAGGGGTATGGACACACAAGGCGAACCATCACACTGTAGTTGTCTGAATGATAAGAAGCTCAGAAAGTGCAAGAGTAAAAAAATCTCCCTGAAGGATCACTTACATTGGACTCTACAACTGCGAGATTATCTGGACACAATGTAAGATGTTATCACAGGGCTGAAGTGTCTTCGTATGTACAATACTGGCGTACAGCGATAATTGTCTGTCAAGCTTGCACAAGTGACAGTTCGGAACCTTAGAACCCATATTTGGCGAAGTACTTGGTTAGTTACCTGAAAACAGACACACTTTAGATAAGTAAAACATACCCCACTAGAAAGTCTTCTGCATAAGTAATAGAGGATATTAGTGTGACGTCACGATTCACGTGTCCACCAATGAAGAGCCCTATTACTGACTCCAAACAACCACGACAGTCGACAGTTGACAGATAGTTTTGTGGTTGCAAACATTATAGCGAGGGTCATCCGTTCAGATATTTCTTTTTTCTTAATACCCCAAAGATACAGTAATCCTTGCTAAAGACCAAAGATTACTGCAGTAATCTTTGCTAAAGACGAAACAGTGGAAAAAAAGTTGATTAAATTGATAAGTCGAGTATTGTAATGATGTATACATTAAATAATAACTATACGTTTCAGAAAGTTGTTTGGAGTCAGACAGCTCGTCCGCCATTTAACCTGACGTCATTATCATCATATCATGGAGCAAAACGTATTTTATCCTTAAACAAAATTTAATTAACACCAACAATGCCGGCGATATTTTATTCCATTGTTGCGAAGAAATGAGCGCGCCTCGCAGCTAGCGGTCACGACACCAGCAGCCTGCGGTTTACGGTCCCGAAACAGCGGGCCCTGACGACGGGGTAGATTTATGGCGGATGAAAAGCTAATTTACCGCCTTGTTTTGTTTCCATACTTTCAACACGGGGGGGCCTAAGTGATACAAATGTAGTTTTCTATACCGTTTTCTCTGACGCGGTGTGAATTTAAATGCCGCATGGAATTCGCAATATCAAATTTCAAGTGACGAATTGTTTACCCCGTTACAAATATAAAAATTTATTACCTGCCTTCATAAAATACGCATACTTACATGAATTAGATGTGTGCAGTATTGCATACAAATATACTTCTTAGTAATGTCCGTGTATACAAGGGTCACAGTGTGATAACACTCGGTAAATGAGAAGAGTGGGAAGACCGAGAGGTTAGTGGGCGAGATTGTTTACGAAGAAGGTGATGGGCTCTAGTTGGCTTTTGCTTTATCGCTATGCTTTAGTAGGCATTACTCGGACACATAAGCTAAAGCCAAGCCTTCACCTATTTGCAGCACTCGACACTAGCTGTCTTCCCAATGTGGGCAGACTTACGAATAAATACATACATAAATATGGTTTATAATTTTATAGTGACTAGAGACCGTTTTCAAAATTGAGCTACCCTTAGATAGAATCAATCACGATCCTCTAATCTTCAATGACAACAATACAAAACAATGAAAAATGAACCTTACATTTGAGAACTACTTTTTATTGTGCATTGTTGTCATTGAAGATTTAAAGGACCGTGATTAAGGGTCCTAGATCAATTTTGAAAATGGTCTATTGCCCTCCTCAAGTGTGATATAAGTCTATCACGTGGACAGACGCAATAGCACAAGACTCAATTCTAAAAATAGCCGTGTAGCCGTGTTTTGTATCGGACAAACATTGAATATACACCAATCAAATAGAGATACGACGATGCAGTTGCCTAGCAACACATTGTTTGTCCGCATGTGATGTCACAACCTTCTCAATTGAGGCTTGTGCTATAGCAGACACGCGTTTACACAACACAAGGCTGTGGCCTTGCCGTGTACAACGGAAGTCTCATGTCTGTGTCTCAGGACATACATGCGTATAGCGTCATGGGTGACACATAATAGCGTCGATATACACATGTATATTGGTGTCTTCCTTCAATGCCAGGTCCCTCACTGCCAACGACCTTTTTATTCCTTCAACACCAACGTTTGTACCCGCTTCAAAAGTCACATGCATTTGTGGCATTCGAGAAGTTAATTGCAACCAGCAAATTGAATAATGAACACACAAAAGTCAAAATGAACACATAAAGGTTGTAAATTAGCTTGAGCCAAATAAATATTAGAGAAGTTAGAGTATATAGATGAGTGTCCTCAACTATATCTTTGATTTACGTATGTCTCGTACTGTACATTCACCTGTATAATAGCATAGTTTACATGGCAGGAGTGCGGTTGGGATTGTGTTGAACTAAGGTCCAGTCTTACATTGTCCCAATAACTAATAGCTTGTTTTCTCCATGGCAACGACCAATCAAAACCCTTAAAATCCTCCAAGCAGCTTAATTGCTACAAATAAGTTTCTTATTAGGAGATTGTAAGACCGACCCTAATTGGGATGTCAATCACTCAATCGATACAAAATCTATAGCTTTATCTTTATCTGCATAGAAACCTTACGAAGTAAAAAGTTATTTAATTATAAATACTATAGAGCGTACTTTGTATTTTGTAATCGGTGCGAAATTAAGTTGACCAAAACATTTTAATCGATTAAGGAAAACCCGATCGAATAACAAAATCTCTTTTTGCTTCATTTATAACCAACGACAACAACGTAATTTATTTTACGCCTCGGTTCCTGGAAAACCGCACTTAAAAATATTAACGATTCCCATAATTTCCGTACGCGAATATTAATTACGCAGCTTCGATATTTTGGCCACGTCTCGCCATTAAAATCCGGCTACAGCCACTTCACTTTTCCCTCTACTCAATACGACGACATAAATTCGACAGCGGCGCATAAAGCGTCTGGTGATACACGGAATGATACTTAGCACGTAATACGGATGACATGTTTACTATTGCTGATAGCTAGCTGCCTATTTACTTGCTCGCTAGGTGATCTTGTGTGACCAAGCGTCACAGGATCAGTGGCTATCGAATACTTTGCGTATAGTCAACAACCTCTCGAGGTAAGCTGGCTTATCAGTAAAGAGGTTCCTAATTATGTTATAATTTGCGAAGCTGTCGCTTACAGGAAGCGATTTAAACGATAGCAGATCTTGGGAGAGAAGTGCTATAGGTTTGTTTATTGAGTTCGACCGAAGCCGCATTGTGCTGCCAGATTGGCCGCCACTAGGCAGAAGATTTAGGAATTTGAAAAATTTAGAGAATTTTGTTTTTTGTGCAAGGTTTCGGAAATGTTATCACATCAGCAACGATATTAGAGAGTATTTCAATTATGCGTCATATGTCGTGGACCTTTTGTAGCCTACCGGAAGGGATATTTTTTAAACTCTCGCTTTTTTTCAGCGCTCTTCTGGATGTTAGCGAATAAATCCAAAGTATACTGGCTTATGAAGACCTACATGAAAAAGGCAATCTTTTAATTTAATAATAAATGAACCTATTACTGCTGTTAAACAGGTTAATTTAGAGAAGGTTTGATAAGCTCTTGATGTTTAAAATAATAATTCTAATTGTTCATAGAAATACCCGTTATAGGGTGCACACCAGCTTCACCTGATGTGCCCCTCTTCAGGTGACCAAGTAGATTATTAGGGTGTTTGAATAGCTGGGAAGGAATGTCCGAGGGCTGTTAGTAGGACTCAATCCCAGCATTCGCCTTTACGACTGAGGAAAACCTCGGAAAAAACCTTCCGTCAGGACTGCCGGTGACCGGAATCGAACAGCGACCTCCCGAATGAGAGTCTCTACGGCCAGTATGAGATATAATCAGGGGTACGTGAGCAACATCTTTATTGGGACTTGGAAGTCTTCGGCCAATATGATCACTAACCGTTGTCTCGTCAGCTTTGTTGCTACTGATTCGTAAATTATAGCTTAATAAGCAAAATAACTGAGTTCTGGAGAGTTGTTAGAGTAAGACATGTCCTCCAAGCTTCAATTTACTAACGTCGGCGAGTTTACATGCGAAACCATCATACGTTTACATATTATTATCTAATTCAATATTGTATAGGAAAAAGCCGAAGAAATAAAGTCAACACATTCATCATTTTTCAATTTCGTTGTGAATGACGCGGCGATTCAATCCAATCAACATCCTCCCCGTTGGCTCTCTACGTATTTGCGCAGCTTTAAAAACACAAAAGCCTCACCGAGCTCCGCGAATATTCCGGCTATCACAGAATCATCCCACCGCGAGACTGTCGATTATATTCCACCCATGCCGGCCGGAATCTGTTCTCTCTGTTTGCATTGGCGTTCGATTTCAATCAATCGCCCGAGTCAACACTGAGTGAATGATGGGCGGATGTCGGGCGGTATCTGTGGTGCTGCGGACATCTAATCTAATCTAATTATCTACGAGGCGCTAATTCGACCGCGGTTGTTGTTGTTGTTGTTGTTGTTGTTGTTGTTGCTAGGACGGACGCGCGGGCTATTTCCGTCCCGAGGGAGTCCCCGGACTGTTTGTCCTCGCTACGTCACGCGTGTAGCGTCATCAATCATCGCGGCCAATAGCAGCAGAGGGCGCTAATTGGCTGCTGCTGTTGTTGTTGTTGTTGTCGTTGTTGTTGTTGTTGTTGTTGCTGTTGTTGTCGTTAGGACGGACGCGCGGGCTATTTCCGTCCCGAGGGAGTCCCCGGACTGTTTGTCCTCGCTACGTCACGCGTGTAGCGTCATCAATCATCGCGGCCAATAGCAGCAGAGGGCGCTCATTGGCTGCTGTTGTTGTTGTTGTTGTTGTTGTTGTTAGGACGGACGCGCGGGCTATTTCAGTCCCGAGGGAGTCCCCGGACTGTTTGTCCTCGCTACGTCACGCGTGTAGCGTCATCAATCATCGCGGCCAATAGCAGCAGAGGCCTCTCATTGGCTGCTGCTGTTGTTGTTGTTGTTGTTGTTGTTGTTGTTGTTGTTGTTGTTGTTGTTGTTGTTGTTGTTGTTGTTGTTGTTGTTGTTGTTGTTGTTGTTGTTGTTGTTGTTGTTGTTGTTGCTAGGACGGACGCGCGGGCTATTTCCGTCCCGAGGGAGTCCCCGGACTGTTTGTCCTCGCTACGTCACGCGTGTAGCGTCATCAATCATGGCGGCCAATAGCAGCAGAGGCCGCTCATTGGCTGTTGTTGTTGTTGTTGTTGTTGTTGTTGTTGTTGTTAGGACGGACGCGCGGGCTATTTCCGTCCCGAGGGAGTCCCCGGACTGTTTGTCCTCGCTACGTCACGCGTGTAACGTCATCAATCATGGCGGCCAATAGCAGCAGAGGCCTCTCATTGGCTGCTGCTGTTGTTGTTGTTGTTGTTGTTGTTGTTGTTGTTGTTGTTGTTGTTGTTGTTGTTGTTGTTGTTGGGACGGACGCGCGGGGTATTTCCGTCCCGAGGGAGTCCCCGGACTGTTTGTTCTCGCTACGTCACGCGTGTAGCGTCATCAATCATGGCGGCCAATAGCAGCAGAGGGCGCTCATTGGCTGTTGTTGTTGTTGTTGTTGTTGTTGTTGTTGTTGTTAGGACGGACGCGCGGGCTATTTCCGTCCCGAGGGAGTCCCCGGACTGTTTGTCCTCGCTACGTCACGCGTGTAGCGTCATCAATCATCGCGGCCAATAGCAGCAGAGGCCGCTCATTGGCTGTTGTTGTTGTTGTTGTTGTTGTTGTTGTTGTTGTTGTTGTTGTTAGGACGGACGCGCGGGCTATTTCCGTCCCGAGGGAGAACCCGGACTGTTTGTCCTCGCTACGTCACGCGTGTAGCGTCATCAATCATCGCGGCCAATAGCAGCAGAGGCCGCTCATTGGCTGCTGCTGTTGTTGTTGTTGTTGTTGTTGTTGTTGTTGTTGTTGCTAGGACGGACGCGCCGGCTATTTCCGTCCCGAGGGAGTCCCCGGACTGTTTGTCCTCGCTACGTCACGCGTGTAGCGTCATCAATCATGGCGGCCAATAGCAGCAGAGGCCGCTCATTGGCTGTTGTTGTTGTTGTTGTTGTTGTTGTTGTTGTTGTTGTTGTTGTTGTTAGGACGGACGCGCGGGCTATTTCCGTCCCGAGGGAGTCCCCGGACTGTTTGTCCTCGCTACGTCACGCGTGTAGCGTCATCAATCATGGCGGCCAATAGCAGCAGAGGCCGCTCATTGGCTGTTGTTGTTGTTGTTGTTGTTGTTGTTGTTGTTGTTGTTGTTGTTAGGACGGACGCGCGGGCTATTTCCGTCCCGAGGGAGTCCCCGGACTGTTTGTCCTCGCTACGTCACGCGTGTAACGTCATCAATCATGGCGGCCAATAGCAGCAGAGGCCGCTCATTGGTTGCTGTTGTTGTTGTTGTTGTTGTTGTTGTTGTTGTTGTTGTTGTTGTTAGGACGGACGCGCGGGCTATTTCCGTCCCGAGGGAGTCCCCGGACTGTTTGTTCTCGCTACGTCACGCGTGTAGCGTCATCAATCATGGCGGCCAATAGCAGCAGAGGCCGCTCATTGGCTGTTGTTGTTGTTGTTGTTGTTGTTGTTAGGACGGACGCGCGGGCTATTTCCGTCCCGAGGGAGTCCCCGGACTGTTTGTCCTCGCTACGTCACGCGTGTAGCGTCATCAATCATCGCGGCCAATAGCAGCAGAGGGCGCTAATTGGCTGCTGCTGTTGTTGTTGTTGTTGTCGTTGTTGTTGTTGTTGTTGTTGCTGTTGTTGTCGTTAGGACGGACGCGCGGGCTATTTCCGTCCCGAGGGAGTCCCCGGACTGTTTGTCCTCGCTACGTCACGCGTGTAGCGTCATCAATCATCGCGGCCAATAGCAGCAGAGGGCGCTCATTGGCTGCTGTTGTTGTTGTTGTTGTTGTTGTTGTTAGGACGGACGCGCGGGCTATTTCCGTCCCGAGGGAGTCCCCGGACTGTTTGTTCTCGCTACGTCACGCGTGTAGCGTCATCAATCATGGCGGCCAATAGCAGCAGAGGGCGCTCATTGGCTGCTGTTGTTGTTGTTGTTGTTGTTGTTTTTAGGACGGACGCGCGGGCTATTTCCGTCCCGAGGGAGTCCCCGGACTGTTTGTCCTCGCTACGTCACGCGTGTAACGTCATCAATCATGGCGGCCAATAGCAGCAGAGGCCGCTCATTGGCTGCTGCTGTTGTTGTTGTTGTTGTTGTTGTTGTTGTTGTTGTTGTTGTTGTTAGGACGGACGCGCGGGCTATTTCCGTCCCGAGGGAGTCCCCGGACTGTTTGTTCTCGCTACGTCACGCGTGTAGCGTCATCAATCATGGCGGCCAATAGCAGCAGAGGCCGCTCATTGGTTGCTGTTGTTGTTGTTGTTGTTGTTGTTGTTGTTGTTGTTGTTGTTGTTGTTAGGACGGACGCGCGGGCTATTTTCGTCCCGAGGGAGTCCCCGGACTGTTTGTCCTCGCTACGTCACGCGTGTAGCGTCATCAATCATCGCGGCCAATAGCAGCAGAGGGCGCTAATTGGCTGCTGCTGTTGTTGTTGTTGTTGTCGTTGTTGTTGTTGTTGTTGTTGCTGTTGTTGTTGTTGTTGTTGTTAGGACGGACGCGCGGGCTATTTCCGTCCCGAGGGAGTCCCCGGACTGTTTGTCCTCGCTACGTCACGCGTGTAACGTCATCAATCATGGCGGCCAATAGCAGCAGAGGCCGCTCATTGGCTGCTGTTGTTGTTGTTGTTGTTGTTGTTGTTAGGACGGACGCGCGGGCTATTTCCGTCCCGAGGGAGTCCCCGGACTGTTTGTCCTCGCTACGTCACGCGTGTAGCGTCATCAATCATCGCGGCCAATAGCAGCAGAGGCCGCTCATTGGCTGCTGCTAATGTTGTTGTTGTTGTTGTTGTTGTTGTTGTTGTTAGGACGGACGCGCGGGCTATTTCCGTCCCGAGGGAGTCCCCGGACTGTTTGTCCTCGCTACGTCACGCGTGTAGCGTCATCAATCATCGCGGCCAATAGCAGCAGAGGCCTCTCATTGGCTGCTGCTGTTGTTGTTGTTGTTGTTGTTGTTGTTGTTGTTGTTAGGACGGACGCGCGGGCTATTTCCGTCCCGAGGGAGTCCCCGGACTGTTTGTCCTCGCTACGTCACGCGTGTAGCGTCATCAATCATCGCGGCCAATAGCAGCAGAGGCCGCTCATTGGTTGCTGTTGTTGTTGTTGTTGTTGTTGTTGTTGCTAGGACGGACGCGCCGGCTATTTCCGTCCCGAGGGAGTCCCCGGACTGTTTGTCCTCGCTACGTCACGCGTGTAACGTCATCAATCATGGCGGCCAATAGCAGCAGAGGCCGCTCATTGGTTGCTGTTGTTGTTGTTGTTGTTGTTGTTGTTGTTGCTAGGACGGACGCGCGGGCTATTTCCGTCCCGAGGGAGTCCCCGGACTGTTTGTCCTCGCTACGTCACGCGTGTAGCGTCATCAATCATCGCGGCCAATAGCAGCAGAGGCCGCTCATTGGTTGCTGTTGTTGTTGTTGTTGTTGTTGTTGTTGTTGTTGTTAGGACGGACGCGCCGGCTATTTCCGTCCCGAGGGAGTCCCCGGACTGTTTGTTCTCGCTACGTCACGCGTGTAGCGTCATCAATCATCGCGGCCAATAGCAGCAGAGGGCGCTCATTGGCTGTTGTTGTTGTTGTTGTTGTTGTTGCTAGGACGGACGCGCGGGCTATTTCCGTCCCGAGGGAGTCCCCGGACTGTTTGTTCTCGCTACGTCACGCGTGTAGCGTCATCAATCATGGCGGCCAATAGCAGCAGAGGCCGCTCATTGGCTGTTGTTGTTGTTGTTGTTGTTGTTGCTAGGACGGACGCGCGGGCTATTTCCGTCCCGAGGGAGTCCCCGGACTGTTTGTCCTCGCTACGTCACGCGTGTAGCGTCATCAATCAAGCAGCACAGGGCGCTCATTGGCTGCTGTTGTTGTTGTTGTTGTTGTTGTTGTTGTTGTTGTTGTTGTTGTTGTTAGGACGGACGCGCGGGCTATTTCCGTCCCGAGGGAGTCCCCGGACTGTTTGTCCTCGCTACGTCACGCGTGTAGCGTCATCAATCATCGCGGCCAATAGCAGCAGAGGGCGCTCATTGGCTGTTGTTGTTGTTGTTGTTGTTGTTGTTGTTGTTGTTAGGACGGACGCGCGGGCTATTTCCGTCCCGAGGGAGTCCCCGGACTGTTGGTCCTCTCTACGTCACGCGTGTAGCGTCATCAATCAAGCAGCACAGGGCGCTCATTGGCTGCTGTGAATGGTCGACGCCATCCCTGGGCTTTAGCCATACACGCAGCGTAGAGTCGTGGCCCTTTATCTACATAAACAATCTATATAGGTCGCTACCTTTTTATCTGCAAATGGCTCAATCAATGGCGGTGGTCAATCTATAAAGAGTGTATGTACAGTCGCCGTTATTACTCAACTTATTTAAATAGAGGCCAATACTATTTAATAACAGAAAATTGCAACTTATATTTCACGAATTTCCTATGATTAGTACATACTATATCATAATCTTATTTTCAGGATGAGGGACTGCTTTTAAACGTGTTTCACATCGTTATTGTGTCTACATCTCCTTAGGTTTGAAAACGACGTTAGAAGCGTATGTTGACGTCAACATACTCACCCCATGTGTGAACAATATTAATAATAATGTTAGAGGGAAACCTGCCCAGGGACAATCTATATGCCTCTTCAGGTAACTATTATAACTAGGCATTGCGGTATTTGAGAAGAAGGGAATGAATGTCCGCTGGTTGTTAGTACGACTCAATCCAAGCCTTGAGACTGAGGAAAATCTCGGAAAACCCCTTCTGTCAGGACTGCCGATGCCGGTATTGAACCGGCGACCTCCAGGATTAGAGTCTCGCATCACCGCTCTATCAGTATTCTGTGTGAATCGATTGAAGCAACATTCACATGTGAAATTACCGTAATATATTTTGAAGGGGTAACTCCCTAGTGAATGAATCTAGGAAACTTTTAACAAGCATGAAAAAGTTCCTGGTAATTTGGATGTGGTTTTGGGAGGAGTGACTATAGATAGGTTTAATAAACCTTCCACAGACAATTATCCAGAACAAATAAAAAACGCGCATAGAGAAAAAACTGCTTGATTAAAATCCCCAATAAATCATAATCAATTATTGACGTCACGGCCACAAATTAGTTCGGACGGCGTCCGCGTGGGGCATAATGAGTGCGAGCGCTGCGGTCGTTCTATCCAACAGGGCGTGGGCTCGAGTCCAATTAGCCATGGTTGGCAATTATCTATTAGGCATACAACGTGACAAGTGTGTGTTTGTTTTGCAGGGGTCATTGTGAACACATGCTCGGTTCGCGCGCTCGGCGTGTTCGGTGAACAAGGGAGGGAATCAGTTACAGCTTTACTGCGTGGATTAGTTTTGAATGGGTGCGCATATAACTTGCGACAAAATGTATTTTTTCCTTGCAATAACTCATCAAATTTTAAAGTTAGAAACTGAAACATTTTAATTTTAAAAAACATGAACCCACACTAGATGATTGGAGACTCTATAATCACATGTTTGACAGAACCTAACGTTTCTTACTTATATTGCTTCTCTTTCCTTTTGTTTGATTTTCCTCCCATTGAAAAATGCAAATTATATATAGTTTTGTTGGAATTTACATTAAAAATAAGTATACAACAGTTGTTTAATCCTATTATGTGTAATTATGTGTACGAATAAAAGATATAATATATATAAACAAAAATAATAATAAATATATATATTGCCACGTTCACATCTGGCAATTTGTTCTCTACAGGAAGAGTCTTACTAAAATACAAGTATTCCCGGCCAAGTTAACAAAGATTACAATCGCATTCGCGTGTGTTTTATTAGCTCTGTAAGAGTTCGATCCGATGCCAAAGAATAGAGCAAAGAATAGACATGCGACCGTTTGGTCATGTTGATTCAGCGGGACAAGTCCTACAGTTGTGGATACAGCCGTGGGCCGATGTGTACAAGGAAACGAAGTCCCCCACAGATAAACGAACAACTACGAGTTGCACCGAACAATGACGTCACGATACAGGTCGTCCACTTGTTGGACACTTGACAAGTTACAACAACTGATTATGTTAATGTTGTTTGTAGTTTTACAATTACGGAGTTTTAAACTATCCGATACAATATAGGTGTGATTGTTGACGATGAAGGACAGTTATAATATGCAAGTCTTGATGTCGTATTCGAAGCAATTCCTACTTCAAGTCAAGCTAAATTCAATAAGGAAAGTAAATAACTACATATTCAAGGGGGTTTAGAATGGGGATTGTCGTTATTTGTGTATGGACTGTATTTCTTGTCCAAACGCCATTCTGCACGGTCAACTATCCGTTCAAATAGTTGCATACAATCTTTAATCTATTGTAGAGGTAAAATTTCATAAAAAAAGTTGGATGAAATGTATTGAAAAATCAAATCTTATAAAAATGTCCCTTTTCTTTTTGTATGCTAATAAAATTGTTTAGTGTGTGTATTGATGTAGCTGCAAGGAATCTACACCACGTGCGTTCGCAGTCTCCCATGCAAAGTGTTTTATGCCTAAAAAGGAAGGCCCATGTCATTCTAAGTGCACACTTCAGTTACTTGTAACTCACGGATGACAACCAGGCCAAAAAGGTTGAAATTAGCATCCGTGGACCAAAGTCCGGCCTGCAACCTATGTACCGGGTTGACTAATGGCAGAGATTGGTCTCTCGAAAGAGGAATGTGTTGTATATTGAAGTCAACCACCGAAATACAATGTCAGTTCAATGAAAGGCCGTAGAACCTCGACCTCAGGAGTCAGGACTACCAGTTGGACATTCCTTGTAAATTACTAGAAACAACAACTAAAACAGCAACATGTATCCGGAGAGGGTAGTAGCCTGTACGCCATGTATGAGTCGCGTACAGAGAGTCGACAAGAAGAAAGAAGTTAATGAGTTGAAAAAAACAAATCTCAAACATAAATACAACTCCTTTCTCAAATGTCTCTGCACATAAAGCATACGTTGTTCTGACATAAAAGCTACTACAAAATATATAAGTTCATCATCTACTCATTAGTCCAAATAGCGTGAGTAAATTAATATCAGACGTTACGAAAAAACACAACAAAAAATACCTTCGGCTATGCATTTCTTTAAAATACTGCATCGCTACATCAGTTTATTCATCGTTAAGATTATCCTCGATGCACAAAACCACGCCCGACCGCAGCATTCAAGTCAACCCAAGCGCACATTAATAGTTGTATTTAAACGTTAACGGATGGAAATTATAATTATTATTTATCATCTCGCTTGGGGTGTCTACGCAACGTATGATGGATGTATCAAGACGTTTGGACAACAGCTGTAACTCTTGCATTTATCCACTTGACTTGCGCGCGCACATAGGCATACAGCAAACCTGTATCATTAGAATATAATCAACACCACACACACTTCTAAGTTACTCCTCGCGGTGCAAGTGCAAATAAAGCTAGTCATTGCAGGGACTTCCAAGCCCATGTCATTCCCCTAACAAGTTATAACATGTCTATTCTCTAGACATTCCACGCTAATGTCCAGATCGCAGCACCGTCGTACTCGTCCGTGAGAATAAACAAAACTGCAACACACGTGAGATCGCTATCTTAATGTATCATTTGTCAAATGCAATCTAGGTGGAGAGAAAAATGTGTACAAGGTTTATGAAGCATGAATATTTATATAAAAGGTGAACGTTCGCATAAAATGCATTTGTATTAAATGAATTCTCTGATTGGTGTTTACTGTGGATGTGTAGGTTTTCATTGTGTTCAACACACATGTCCGGCAGGTTTCTACTTGCTGTCTGTCTGTATAGGTGCGTGCATGTACTCTGAGTGTAATGGCACGGGTTATGTGTGACGAGGAAAGATAGCTATACACCACACATGCAAGTATGCACCATTAGGCACTTGCAATATTCCATCATGTAAATCGCATGATATTTTAAGGCCGAGCAAAGGTTTCGAAAAACTTTTGATATGTCATATAAATGTCACATCATAATGTTAATCGTTGCCAAAATATGAGATCTTAATCAAAGATTTCGAAATCAAAGTTTTCGAAAACCTTTTCATGTCATGTAATGATCTGTTAATCGTTGCCAAAATATGATATCTTAATTCCAATGTATCAGAATCGTTTTCAAGCCAATTTAACATTCTAGTTTAATAATAGTACAACTCCAGCGCCCTCACATGAAACATGTTTACAGTAGACCGTTTGCTGCACATCCTATTTGGTGACAGCATGGTTTTATGGTATCGCTGTTTTATTGGCTTGCTTGATGCGGATTGCGGATCCATAAGATTTACCATTGGTGGATCATTGACATACAAGTTTGGGCCATGCAATGTGAAGTCATCGCTTACTTTAGGGTTAAGATCGACAGTAAAACGTTTAGAGATTTACTTGTGTAATGACGTAACGCTGTATTATTGCACTGTTCACATTAAAAATATTATTTGAATAGTAAGATATATTATTTACAAAATAGATGCAACTTTCTGTTCTGCTTCAATTTCACTGGCAAATATGCCCACTAATTTAAATTGTAATTGTTTCTCATTGTTTGAAATACAGACGTACAGGGACAAAACTCCACGACGAAAGTCACCAATTTGCAATGCGTTCTACAAAATTACGCTTTTTACTTTATTGAGACACAGAATGTATTTTTTCTTGCACAGTGCCAACTAGGGGCCGGATTCACAAGAGGTACTCAAAGTATTTTTCAGGTCTTAACTCTAAGACCGGCGCAACTTTTGACCTCTTGTGAAACTAGACCCAGGTCATATGAAGAACTAAGAAGTTACTAATAATTCCTTGTCGGAACAAAGAAGTAATGCACATTCAAAAATCTGTTTGTTTTAAAAATCTATTCTCAGATACTGACCGGGATTCTCAAGAGGTTCAAAGTTCGGCTGGCCTTAAAAGAGTTAAGACCAGAAAAAGACTAAGGAATACTTGTAAATCCAAACCTTCAGTAGTATAAGATTTGTTATCCGTGGTATAAGTCAATCTTAGGGATGAATCATATTTTACTTTTCCCGTAAAAGCATATTTTATAACCACAATTCGGCTAAAAATACCCCAGCTTCTGACCGAGTCATAAAATATACAACTGCAGCTGCAATTACGCGAGTGTCCGCGCGTGTACGTGAGTTCACTACCAACCTCAGAGTTCAACAGATGTCATCTCCTAAATCTCGCTAAAATACAGCCAGTGTTTCTCTGTTTGACATCTTCGCCGGATGTGAAGACATACCATTGCACTGCCCGAAATACATAGCAAGGCTGCGAGTGATGCAAAGCTAATTGCAGCTCAGCTATCGCAGGTCCTTGCTACAGATTTATACAGACAACATATCAGAAAGGGGAGGAGCCATCTAGAAGATGGGTTGTGTAAAAATTGTTGCGGTTTTCCTGCAAGTCTGGTGGCTGATGTTGCTGTGAAGCTGTTCACGCTTCAGTGAATCACTAGAAAACTGCAAATATATGATTATTGACTCTGATAAAGATGGTCGTGTATATTTGTTCCATCCAATGAGGTATCCTAATGGTGTGAGATGTAACCACAAACACAACCGCGCCTGAGAAGCAACAGGTGATAATTTTAATTGTGTACTACAGAGTACATTCACATAATATATATAAAATAAATCAATGTAGCACAATAGTGTTAATACATCATGATCCACATTTCAAACAATCAGATTAAAAATGTGATAAACAAGTAACGCAATGACTGCTTAAATCTGTAACAATACAAATACACTAATTACCCATGACTTCATTCGGTTTCAGTTAATGTAAGTAAAGAGAAATACCACTGTTGCTCGCAAAGAGTGGAACATTATTGCATAATGTGTATGCGTGCATTATAAATGGTCACGAGTTACATAACACCCTACCAATATTGTTCTCAAATCTCCCCCTACAATCAAACCAAAGTGAATGCATTGAGACACTGCTCTGCTTTATGTCTCTCTCTTCTTCGTGTCTCTCCCACCTCAGTCACTCTTATCATCATCATTCATTATAGATGGTACTAGACAAGGTGTGATCGTGCGCCGACGAATCATCGTTCAATCTCACTTCTCACTGTGACGTAAGCAAGTCCACTCGTTCAGTAGGGATGTCGGATACCCTGTTAATACAGTAGCGGTGGATTAGGTGACGCACAGATGCGCGCGAAGCCCGGGGCCCAGATTCACACGAGGTCCTAAGTCTTATTTTGGTCTTATCTCTAAGACCGGCCTAGCTTTGAACATCTTGTAAAACCAAACCCAGGTCACATGAAAAGTAACTAATTCCTGGGGAGAACAAGGACATAATGAGCATTCCAATAATATGTTTTAAAATATATGTTCTAAGATATTTTCCTGTTTTTTTTTAAGAGGTTCCAGGTAAGGCTGGTCTTCCGAGATAAGACCAAAAAAAGACTTAGGAATCCGGGCCCAGGGCGCTATTCTGTAACTTATCTTATATCTTACAAACTAGGAAAACGCTCTGTTTGACGCGTTGATAAGCGAGCGCGTCAATATCTACGAACTTTCTGGCGAAAAGTTTTCAATGCTATAATACAAACAACAATTAACAACAATTCAAGAATGTGCATTGCAAAAATTGTTCTTATTTCCATGGCTATTATACTTTCCGACATTGTTGTATGCAGTGCAATGTGCGTTGCTAAGAATTTTCGTGGTCATGTTTTCGCCGCGGTCCGCCACCGTTACTAACAGTTATTGACAGCAATAGAAATGTAATTTCTGCCTCTAATACGTATCGGATCGGGTTTACATTAGTATATTCGTGACCGGACAAAAATTTACTATAAGATAGCCACCTCACATTTTGCCGTTACTGCGTTTTAGAAAAATATTTTCGAGTAACTTTCGTGTAACTTTGCCAATACTTATCAGATCGCCATTACATTTACATATTCGTGACCGGAAAAAGCTGTAAAAAAATCTGGCTATCTCACATTTTGCCGCCATTTTGTTTCAGAAAAATATTTTGCAGTAACTATGGTGTAACTTTGTAACTTTTCGAACGATTTTGCCTCAAAACTATACACCTTCAATCCACATCGAGGCTTGTGGATGGTCCAAATTTCAAGTTGATCGGACTTTCCGTTCAACCGCTATCGACGGACATAAGAAAAAAAAAAACAAAAAAAAAAAAACAAAAAAAAAAAAACAGAACGAATTGCCATAAATAAATAAAAAAAAAAAAAATTCACATTTAGAGTCTACCCACTCAGTAACTAAACTGATTTGCAGTGGGGGACTTTAATTTAAAGTGACTAAACCAACCCTGTAGGCTTCAAACACCATCGACGAGTGAGCGATAACCAATCAAAGATCGATATTTCAAATACGAAACATATGAATCAGTGATTGGACAGTGCGAACACCTGCGGACAAAGCCCAGAATCAACCAGGCCGATTCAGAACAACTTTGAATTTATTGAGTGCTTCGTTGCTAGGACGGCTCCAAAGTCACCGTTTACATATTCCTAAGCCAAGAAGTAATGGAATTGAATCCACAATAGAAGTTAAAAAACTTCTGCCTGCACCGGGATTTGAACACGGGACCTTCTGCATTGGAAGCAGGGATGCTAACCACTGGACCAACGAGTCAAGTGGAAACGCTCGCTTCGCTCGCTTAGTTACAATAAATTCTGCATAAATTCGGCCATTTACATATACATTACTTTCTACATAACAAGTTTGAAGGAAGAATTCGTTTCAGGATATACAATAGCGAAGTTAGAGAATAGGGCCCCTGATATTCCCCAAGTGTAGCTCGACTCATACGGTCTACGGTGTGCTACCTCACAACCAACCATGCAGCTACTCTAGTGACGGTGAATGCCCCCATGACGTAGCCTACCCCTGCTAACACAACTCAGCGAGGCAAGGCAGGGGTTGCCAACATACCCACGTCAAGAAACCGGTTATTACGTGAGTAGCTATATATTTACATTATAAAAATCGTATTTTTGTAGATTGCGAAAACGATGAGCGAAATAATTACACATTACGGCGGAATGTTGATTAATTGTTGTATGTAATGTACGACCTTGACATTGTACTTGTCATGTAGCCAGCTGACTCGGGCAGTCTTGTTTACGGCTACCATGCACACTCGCACCAATAACAAGTATATCCTCCGTACACTGACTTTATAGACATTGCCAGAGAAGACACGCCAAGTGTAGAGTAAGATAGCATACTTTTTTCGAATCAAGACTTAATACAATACAA
This sequence comes from Isoperla grammatica, assembly GCA_945910005.1. Classification (NCBI taxonomy): domain Eukaryota; kingdom Metazoa; phylum Arthropoda; class Insecta; order Plecoptera; family Perlodidae; genus Isoperla; species Isoperla grammatica. The sequence continues at coordinate 54,453,195 of OX246741.1, forward strand.
TACAATACAATACAATACAATACAATACAATACAATACAATACAATACAATACAATACAATACAATACAATACAATACAATACAATACAATACAAAACAATACAATACAATACAATACAATACAATACAATACAACACAATACAATACAATACAACACAATACAATACAATACAATACAATGCAATACAATTCAATGCAATACAAAGTAAGCCGCATAAAAGTTAATTCATCATTTCTAGTATGTCAGATTGTCAGCAGTGATATATGGTCCAGCGATGCGACGTTTGCAAGGAACGTCCATGGCTATTTCTAAAATGGTGAATCAGTTATATAAACCGAAAACTATATGAATGAATAATTGATGATATTTCTTTGGGTGTATCTACATTTTAACTATAAAATCTAATACATTATTCATTTATGAGATTTAACGCTTTTAGTTATAAATGGTCGAATCAAGACTTGTTTTAATAACAGTTTTTGGCATTCACAGTGTCTCTAGGTTGGGATAGGCGCAGGGCAGGTGTCATATGGAACCGTAGACGTGGGTTCAAGTCCCGCATAAGGCGCGGGTTCTGTGACCATCCTTTGTGTCCAATTGTACACTCCTCCCTTTGAGCTATTTATTAGGTAGGTAAAGAAACAAAAATTAACAAAAACTTATTTTTTTCTGTGGCTCTGGTAACTGTATTTAAGAGACAAAATTTAGAAGGATGGAGTGAAACGAACAGCGAAATATGTATGGAGGTCAATACAAGAAAGGGGGGCAAGAACAGACAGTGGAAAATGGAATTCATTGCAATCAGACAGTTTCGAAGAAAAAGAAAATATGACAGATTTTGAAAAGTGTCAAAAAAGAAGTGAAATAAAGGAATGTTTTGTCTTAAATGAATACAAAATAATTGTGAATAGGGATCTTGCCACGGCGTGTGCCACTCATGTGTAATAATATATAAATAAACTAAATTGGCAAGAGCAACGATTCTATGAGGCCTCGACATTTAGTCGGGGCCATATTTTATTATCACTAACACTACACCATTACAAAGAATATTCAATAATATAATTTAAGAACGAGGAAAATGAAAAAAAAGTAAAGGGAAAAGTAAAAACAGTAAAGGCAGGTACATATGCAACAGATATTCCAGGTAATGAAACCAAAGAAATGAAGATGACTGACGGAAAACAGAAAACAAGAACGAAAAGCTGTTTCAAACCGATTAACAGATTAATAACATTGTCCTTCATCAACTTGTCGTTCTTGACTACTTTAATTGAAAGGAAGACTTAAAACAAGAACAAAACTATAATCTAGATTAATTAATTCGCTCGCAGCAACCACCGCATTCGTACCTATAAGTGAAGTCAGTTCCCACCAGGCTCTTAACTCTAGTTCTAAGTGTATAAGTGTATGGATGCGCTCTTAACTCTTGTTCTAAGTGTATAAGTGTAGGGACGCGATGAAAAATGGCGCGAAAATGCGTTCGAAATTAGTTCCGCGCTCACTCGGTCTAATTTCCGAATGTAAAACAACAAAACCCGCCGCCCTTGCCCGTCCAATCCACCACCCATACCCGCAAACAACTCATCCACACTCAAAATGCAAATGTTCACACCTTCGGGGCACGCGGGAAATAACAACCACCAACACAACCAAAGCTTTGACAAGTGCACTGTGAACTTATCACATTTCCAAACTGTAATTTATGTAAAAGAATCTAATCCGCCAGAAGGCTTTTATAAGCGTGCCTCTATATCTGGGCAGGATTAGCGCGGGAGAACACCATTCTCTTACACTTTACGATGCAAATTAGACCGAAGGATATGGATCAGTCATCGATGAGAGCAAAAATACTCCTCCGATTCGTCACGTGTGATCAAAACCTTGAAGAATTCATTTGTGAGTCAAATTTGTGTAATTAAATAGTTAATTTTTTGTCTAAATCTTCGCGTAAATGAAGAGTTTTCCTCCATTGAAACGGGTTTTTGCAGCGGATGCTCGTTACGAATCGCGATTTGTCTCGCACCCTTTAATATCGGTGTGCAAGAATGCTGCTGCTTAATGGGGCCTAACGTCGCAGGCAATTAGGCTAATCGCGACGAAGAGTGGTGACGCAAGTCGGTGTATATGAGGGTAATTACGCGGCGTAATGATTGGTGGGGCTGTTATTATTACGCGGGCTCTGATTCCATGCTGGGCTTCATCCCCCAGGTGAAATAATGTTACTAGCAGAAATCAACTGTCTTGCAGACTTAATTTTTGCTAATAACTCAATATGATAGCGCGTGGTATAGCTAGTAGCTACCTTGTGTGCCAAAACGACATGTTTATTAACTAGGGCGGGCCTAGGGGGTTACTTTAGACAAAACAAATCATTTCAGCATTGTAACAACAGCACATTCAGCATTATTATTGGATTATTTATTGTTTTTAAATTTGTTATTAACTAAGGGGCGTTCTGCAAAAAGGGGGTAGCTAACAAAAAGCAGTTGTGAGATAGAGTTTGAGAGAGAATGTATTTGCATGTAAGCCAACATCTTTTGGTGTAGTGGATGCAACAGAAAGAGGGGTGTTAAACGCTCAGGTTTTCACCCTTGTCTCATAAATAAGGATGATGTTTAATAACGTCCAATGAAGAAGACTGTCTACTACACCGCGATGAACCTCGGACAGCCAAAACTACTTCAGAATATACAAACAGCCCTCCTCTTGCCGCATGTTCTTAGCCTTCATAACTAATGTTTGCATGTAGCTTACAACTAGATTAACTGAACTATTTTTGATAAAAGTGCAAAAAGGGGGACGCCTTTTTTGCATGACACTCTTAAATTAAACAACGCATTAATGATAATCATTAAACAGTTAGCCCCTGTATGTAATAATGTTATTATTGGTCATACATGAGCAATGAGAATGCATCTGTGAGTCGTGTGTGCGGGTCTATATCTTACCGTGTGCGGACTATATCAGGACTATGTATGTGTAACATCTCCTAGCTAGACGATAGGAACCATAAAGCTTTATGATATTTGGAGCACGCCGTGCATAGAAATCCACACATCAATGTCGCAATGGAATAACACTGTGTGGGAACGTCTTCCACTTGTACAATTCCCACCGGAAAACGCTTTCGAATTCGATAAATAATCGACTGTCTTTGCTGCGGGATATTCAAATATGTTGTAACACCCGTTTATTAAACAAACAAAAAACAAAACAAAAAAAGATTGTCTAAAGAAAAAAGCGTTGCATAAATTAATAGTTATGAATAAGATATAAATGGTTTCCTCTTCTGAACCAGTCCGGATGGTAATTTTAGACGTCTCTATATTCAAAATATAACTCAATCTTAATAGATCTTGATTTATGAAGGAAAACGTGTAGAAATGTTAACGTATAATATAGATATACATATAATTATAAATGGCTAGGAACGAATGTTGCAAATAAGGTTCCCCTCAGGCCCATGACGAATTCTGAACACCCTTGAACATTCATTCCAACCATCTTACTATGTGCTCTAAATTAGCTGCAGAAGTTATCTAAATATTTTATACCGAATATGTACAAGATCAAGAACCGAAAATGGACATATTATTTGATTTTGATTTATTTATTTTAGTACTGAATGTGAAAGGGATATTTTGCCCATGTATTTCTGTGACCACCCTGTATTGTTTTGTGAGTAAATACTAACATGATAATTTATTTCATCTCACAATTAATCATGTAGAAAATCTGATTATAAAAATTAGTTCTTGTGTGAAACCAAAACTACCCGTCAAAATTTGAAAGTAGATCTATTGGTTTTAAAAACGGTTCCAAACGTCTCACAGTCCAAATTAAATTTGCTGCAAAATAATAACATACACGTATATCAACCGAGACAAACTAATTTCTAGCCAGTAAGTCAATTAGATCGGCTTGGGGAATTGATATGTAAATACTCTCTTGGGGCGTCGGACCTGGCGTGATCTATGCGCCGTGCAAACATGTTTGGACACGTCGGCCCGTCAGCCTCAAGCAAGGACAATTGTTGTAATAATAAGTATCAGTGTTCACGGCTTCATCGGGCGCAGATGTGTGACGGTTTAATAGGCAGGGCGCGTGCTTGATGGGCGTGGGCGGGTGCTGGGTCTGTAAAGGTGGCCATACACGCTACGGTTTGCCGGAAGGTTTACGTCCGGCCAGGCTTGCCTTCCGGTAAACCGTAACGTGTATGGGCAATTCGGCCGGAAGGTTTGGCCTCAAATCGAGCCTCCGAAAAATCTGCCGTCGCTTGATTTTTTACCTGGAGGCAGGCCTTCCGGACAGCAAGCCGGAACGTGTGTGGGCGATCGGAGGGAAGGGTTCAGGTTTTAGCATGAGTCACCATACCCCAACAGTGATCAGTTTGCGGGGAATGTATCTTTCTTGCTGATAATTGGAGAAACTAATCGCAACAGCTCCAGATAAGAGTCCTCGTCCATTTTCATATAATTTCGCCAATCACTGGGTTCCAGCGCAATTCGTTCAGTAGGTTTGTGTGAGAATTTCGCGGTCTATCCAACCAATTTTAAATCCATTTTGAACGCCTTTTCTTTTTTTCTGCATCAATGCAAGAGCAAGGCCAATTAATATCGCATCTTTTTCCGATAACATGATGAGATCACGACTGTGAATGAGAGGGATCCTTAGTCGAGAGGCGCGCCCTTTCGGCAAACCGTAGCGTGTATGGGCACCTTAGAGGGTACAGGTTTACCTTACGGTTTCTTCGTCTGGAGGAACGCCTTCCGGCAAACCGTAACGTGTATGGCCACCTTAACACCCACAGAGCGGGACATACCGTAGAGGTGACGGGTTAATAGGCAGAGCGCGTGCTTGATGGGCGTGGGCGGGTGCTGGGTCTGTAACACCCACAGAGCGGGACATACCGTAGGGGTGACGGGTTAATAGGCAGAGCGCGTGCTTGATGGGCGTGGGCGGGTGCTGGGTCTGTAACACCCACACAGCGGGACATACCGTAGGGGTGACGGGTTAATAGGCAGGCGCGTGCTTGATGGGCGTGGGCGGGTGCTGGGTCTGTAACACCCACAGAGCGGGACATACCGTAGGGGTGACGGGTTAATAGGCAGAGCGCGTGCTTGATGGGCGTGGGCGGGTGCTGGGTCTGTAACACCCACACAGCGGGACATACCGTAGGGGTGACGGGTTAATAGGCAGGCGCGTGCTTGATGGGCGTGGGCGGGTGCTGGGTCTGTAACACCCACACAGCGGGACATACCGTAGGGGTGACGGGTTAATAGGCAGGCGCGTGCTTGATGGGCGTGGGCGGGTGCCGGGTCTGTAACACCCACAGAGCGGGGGGACATACCGTAGGGGTGACGGGTTAATAGGCAGGCGCGTGCTTGATGGGCGTGGGCGGGTGCCGGGTCTGTAACACCCACAGAGCGGGACATACTGTAGGGGTGACGGGTTAATAGGCAGGCGCGTGCTTGATGGGGCGTGGGCGGGTGCTGGGTCTGTAACACCCACAGAGCGGGACATACCGTAGGGGTGACGGGTTAATAGGCAGGGCGCGTGCTTGATGGGGCGTGGGCGGGTGCTGGGTCTGTAACACCCACAGAGCGGGACATACCGTAGGGGTGACGGGTTAATAGGCAGGCGCGTGCTTGATGGGGCGTGGGCGGGTGCTGGGTCTGTAACACCCACAGAGCGGGACATACCGTAGGGGTGACGGGTTAATAGGCAGGGCGCGTGCTGGATGGGCGTGGGCGGGAGCTGGGTCTGTAACACCCACAGAGTGGGACATACCGTAGGGGTGACGGGTTAATAGGCAGGGCGCGTGCTTGATGGGGCGTGGGCGGGTGCTGGGTCTGTAACACCCACAGAGCGGGACATACCGTAGGGGTGACGGGTTAATAGGCAGGGCGCGTGCTTGGTGGGCGTGGGCGGGTGCTGGGTCTGTAACACCCACAGAGCGGGACATACCGTAGGGGTGACGGGTTAATAGGCAGGTCGCGTGCTTGATGGGCTTGGGCGGGTGCCGGGTCTGTAACACCCACAGAGCGGGACATACCGTAGGGGTGACGGGTTAATAGGCAGGGCGCGTGCTTGATGGGCGTGGGCGGGTGCTGGGTCTGTAACACCCACAGAGCGGGACATACCGTAGGGGTGACGGGTTAATAGGCAGGTCGCGTGCTTGATGGGCGTGGGCGGGTGCCGGGTCTGTAACACCCACAGAGCGGGACATACTGTAGGGGTGACGGGTTAATAGGCAGGGCGCGTGCTTGATGGGCGTGGGCGGGTGCTGGGTCTGTAACACCCACAGAGCGGGACATACCGTAGGGGTGACGGGTTAATAGGCAGGTCGCGTGCTTGATGGGCGTGGGCGGGTGCTGGGTCTGTAACACCCACAGAGCGGGACATACCGTAGGGGTGACGGGTTAATAGGCAGGGCGCGTGCTGGATGGGCGTGGGCGGGTGCTGGGTCTGTAACACCCACAGAGCGGGACATACTGTAGGGGTGATGGGTTAATAGGCAGGCGCGTGCTGAATGGGCGTGGGCGGGTGCTGGGTCTGTAACACCCACAGAGCGGGACATACCGTAGGGGTGACGGGTTAATAGGCAGGGCGCGTGCTGGATGGGCGTGGGCGGGTGCTGGGTCTGTAACACCCACAGAGCGGGACATACCGTAGGGGTGACGGGTTAATAGGCAGGCGCGTGCTGGATGGGCGTGGGCGGGTGCTGGGTCTGTAACACCCACAGAGCGGGACATACCGTAGGGGTGACGGGTTAATAGGCAGGGCGCGTGCTTGATGGGCGTGGGCGGGTGCTGGGTCTGTAACACCCACAGAGCGGGACATACCGTAGGGGTGACGGGTTAATAGGCAGGGCGCGTGCTGGATGGGCGTGGGCGGGTGCTGGGTCTGTAACACCCACAGAGCGGGACATACCGTAGGGGTGACGGGTTAATAGGCAGGGCGCGTGCTGGATGGGCGTGGGCGGGTGCTGGGTCTGTAACACCCACAGAGCGGGACATACCGTAGGGGTGACGGGTTAATAGGCAGGGCGCGTGCTGGATGGGCGTGGGCGGGTGCTGGGTCTGTAACACCCACAGAGCGGGACATACCGTAGGGGTGACGGGTTAATAGGCAGGGCGCGTGCTGGATGGGCGTGGGCGGGTGCTGGGTCTGTAACACCCACAGAGCGGGACATACCGTAGGGGTGACGGGTTAATAGGCAGGGCGCGTGCTTGATGGGCGTGGGCGGGTGCTGGGTCTGTAACACACACAGAGCGGGACATACCGTAGGGGTGACGGGTTAATAGGCAGGCGCGTGCTTGATGGGCGTGGGCGGCTGCTGGGTCTGTAACACCCACAGAGCGGGACATACAATAGGGGTGACGGGTTAATAGGCAGGGCGCGTGCTTGATGGGCGTGGGCGGGTGCTGGGTCTGTAACACCCACAGAGCGGGACATACCGTAGGGGTGACGGGTTAATAGGCAGGGCGCGTGCTGGATGGGCGTGGGCGGGTGCTGGGTCTGTAACACCCACAGAGCGGGCCCGACCGTTAGGGGGTGCCCTCGCGAATATGCGTCACTGCATCCGCGACATCGCATCCGCAACATCGTATCCTCAACACATCTTCCGCAACACCTCATCCGCAGCATCTCATCCGAACATCCCGTCCATAATATCTCACCCACAACTAAACACCTTATCCGCAACACCTCGTCCGTAACATCTCATCCGCGACACATCATCCGCAACATCTCATCCGCAACACCTCATCCACAACATCTCGTCCGCAAAATCTTATTCGCCACATCTCATCCGCAACATCGTATCCGCAACATCTCGTACGTAACATCTCATCCGCAAAATCTCATCCGCAACATCTCGTCAGTAACATCTCATCCGCAACATCTCATCCGCAACATCTCGTCCGAAAAATCTTATCCGCAACATCTCATCCACAACATCTCATCTGCAACATCTCACCCGCAACATCTCATCCACAACATCTCATCTGCAACATCTCACCCGCAACATCTCATCCACAACATCTCATCTGCAACATCTCATCCACAACATCTCATCTGCAACATCTCACCCGCAACATCGCATCCGCAACACATCATCCGCAACACCTCATCCACAACATTTCATCCACAACATCTCATCCGCAACATCGTATCCGCATAATCTCATCCGCAACATCGTATCCGCATAATCTCATCCGCAAAATCTTATACCCATAATCTCATTCGCAACATCGCAGAGTTCCGCCATGAATGAGAATGGGAAGAGAGACAGACACGAAAAGGGGGACAAGTGAGCAAGATCATGACAAATGAGAAATAGGGTGATTGTTCTATTTGCAGCACTGGTCACCATGAGAAGGGACCCACCTCGACCGACCAGTGTCTCATTTATAACACACAAATGTTAATTCTTCTTGTATATTCATAAAACTTCTTAAAATTATTGTTGATTTTCAGGCGAAAACATAGTAATAAGATAGTGTATTATTTTTGTTTTTATTATTTTTATTGTACCTTCTAGTTCTAGCGTATGACCTCTGCATTTATAGTTTGTAACTCCAACAACCAACCTCTGCTCAATAGACTTTCATTCATCAGCGCACCGTAAGTAATTAACTAGACAATAAATAATTATGTAGGAAGTTTATGAATGAGAGAACACAACTTCTTGGCTAAATATATACGATACAAGAAATAAACAAGAATCTGGTGTATCGTTTACCGTGGGGGGAAAACCACAAACAAGTTGAATGGTTGTGCACATAAATAAATGTGCAATGTGAGGTCAAGATATCCGGTAAGGCTACCTGAGTGTGGTGTGGGTCTTATGGGGTCATCCTGCTTCATGCAGGAGGTCACAGCTTTGATTTACTAGAGGTGACAACACTGTAATATCTGTACTTACGCTTGAACTTCCCTGTTAAAACAATGTTAGAATACTCCACACACAGGATCCCGATCTTGGGTGGGGTTTCTTCCTTTTTTTAAATGTATTGTGTACATTTTAAAATGTTCTGTATTTACTATATTTCAATACTGTTTTCACTTTGTTTTTTAGCTGTATTTCACTTACGTACAAAGAAGAAAATAAAGTCCTATTATTCCATTCCATTCCATTCAATTTGATTCTATTCTATTCTATTCAATTCTTTCTATTCTTTTCTATTCTATTCTATTCAATTCAATTCAATTCTATTCTATTACATTCTATTCTATTATGTGGCTTTTGCATAATGACACGTTACTTCATTGGAGCGCATTATTAATAATAGCTCGAATAACGTTTTAACCAATCACAAAGATACTAACCGAAATAAGTACTTAGCCAGATAGACAATTGTCCCTTTAAAAAATACAAATATTAGTTTTTGTTCAATCTACTTGTTACTATTGCAGGCCTTATGGTACGTTTACAGCTACGCGTTGCGAGCGAAGCGAGGGCGCGAGCTCCAATCAGTGGCCGAGTTTCACGCAAAGAAGTTAATAGTTTCAGCAAACTCGGCCACTGATTGGTGCTCGCGCCTTCGCTTCGCTCGCAACGCGTAGCTGTAAATCGACTATAATCATGTGCTATCGTATTATATTAATATATTTATATGTAGAGTACTAAGAGTATCTTATATTCGACACAAGATTTTCTATAACTGGCTTCGTTCTCAACTATCATCAACCGTCTCCATCACCTCATTCTCTTGAATAGTTTCAAATCATTGCATACAATGAACTGTAAGACAACAAACAAGATACGGAATGTGTTATAATGTTCCTGTACCACCCACTTATCACATTGATTAGCATCGTTCTCTTCATACGAGGTAAGGCGTTGTCATATAACCATCGTGTCGTGGTAGTTGGTAACAGTAACACTGTTGAATACAACACTGCAATGTATTGTGTAAAACACTGTATGTAAAGAGTTGGAACTTTATGGGCATTAGGTTCGTTTGTTTCACTTACACTAACCTACACTTTACACTAGTGTAGGCTCAATCTCTGTAAAAGGCATTTGGGTATTAAGTGTAGCTTAGTGAAGGCGTTTGTTTTACCTCAGTAGTGTTATTACACTATGTTTAGCACTTTCTACAACTGCTTTTCGGCTCATGCAACTAGTGTATTGTAATGAAAAGGCGCCAAACCATTGTGTTAGTTCAAAATAAGGAGATCACTAATAATGGAAAACACAATCACTTACACGTTACACTACACTGCGCATGTAAAACAAACAAACCCACTTAGTGGCGAGGCTACTGGTTTTTTATTACTACGTCTCTATTATTGCAATCACGTTATTCGAGACGATGAGGGGTGATACATGAAGATCGAAGACAACAACAATAAAATCATGTCTTATGCGGGAAACGAACCCACGTCCCTAGATTCCGTACGCTCAGGACCTGCGCTCTAACCTCAAGACGCCGATAGAGGTGGCTCAGCGGTAAGACGCGAGACTCTAATTCGGGAGTCACCGGTTCGATTCCGGCCACCGGCAGTCCTGACTGAAGGTTTTCCTCAGTCGTAAAGGCGAATGCTGGGATTGAGTCATACTAACAGCCCTCGGACTTTCCTTCCCAACTATCCAAACACCGTAATATACCTATACTTAGTCACCTGAAGAGGGGCGCATCAGGTAAAGATAGTGTGCCCACCCTATAACAAGGATTCGTATGAAACACTATTATCATTATATCAAGGCTAAAAGACATCTCTTTACTGTTATTCGTGTCGTGTGTGTGGTTGTTGCATGCCTGGTGCATCCACTCTGGGACAGCTACGTTCTGACGTCACTGTATAACATGTCAATCATGTTTTGTTAGCCAATCACTGTCTCGTATCATGTGTGTGGTTGTTGCATGCCTGGTGCATCCAGATGTTAAGCACAGTGACAGCTACGTTCTGACGTCCCTGTATAACATGTCAATCATGTTTTGTTAGCCAATCACTGTCTCGTATCATGTGTGTGGTTGTTGCATGCCTGGTGCATGCTTAGCACACAGTGACAGCTACGTTCTGACGTCACTGTATAACATGTCAATCATGTTTTGTTAGCCAATCACTGTCTCGTATCATGTGTGTGGTTGTTGCATGCCTGGTGCATGCTTAGCACACAGTGACAGCTACGTTCTGACGTCACTGTATAACATGTCAATCATGTTTTGTTAGCCAATCACTGTCTCGTATCATGTGTGTGGTTGTTGCATGCCTGGTGCATCCAGATGTTAAGCACACAGTGACAGCTACGTTCTGACGTCCCTGTATAACATGTCAATCATGTTTTGTTAGCCAATCACTGTCTCGTATCATGTGTGTGGTTGTTGCATGCCTGGTGCATGCTTAGCACACACTGACAGCTACGTTCTGACGTCACTGTATAACATGTCAATCATGTTTTGTTAGCCAATCACTGTCTCGTATCATGTGTGTGGTTGTTGCATGCCTGGTGCATCCAGATGTTAAGCACACAGTGACAGCTACGTTCTGACGTCACTGTATAACATGTCAATCATGTTTTGTTAGCCAATCACTGTCTCGTATCATGTGTGTGGTTGTTGCATGCCTGGTGCATCCAGATGTTAAGCACACACTGACAGCTACGTTCTGACGTCACTGTATAACATGTCAATCATGTTTTGTTAGCCAATCACTGTCTCGTATCATGTGTGTGGTTGTTGCATGCCTGGTGCATCCAGATGTTAAGCACACACTGACAGCTACGTTCTGACGTCACTGTATAACATGTCAATCATGTTTTGTTAGCCAATCACTGTCTCGTATCATGTGTGTGGTTGTTGCATGCCTGGTGCATCCAGATGTTAAGCACACACTGACAGCTACGTTCTGACGTCACTGTATAACATGTCAATCATGTTTTGTTAGCCAATCACTGTCTCGTATCATGTGTGTGGTTGTTGCATGCCTGGTGCATGCTTAGCACACACTGACAGCTACGTTCTGACGTCACTGTATAACATGTCAATCATGTTTTGTTAGCCAATCACTGTCTCGTATCATGTGTGTGGTTGTTGCATGCCTGGTGCATCCAGATGTTAAGCACACAGTGACAGCTACGTTCTGACGTCCCTGTATAACATGTCAATCATGTTTTGTTAGCCAATCACTGTCTCGTATCATGTGTGTGGTTGTTGCATGCCTGGTGCATGCTTAGCACACAGTGACAGCTACGTTCTGACGTCACTGTATAACATGTCAATCATGTTTTGTTAGCCAATCACTGTCTCGTATCATGTGTGTGGTTGTTGCATGCCTGGTGCATCCAGATGTTAAGCACACAGTGACAGCTACGTTCTGACGTCACTGTATAACATGTCAATCATGTTTTGTTAGCCAATCACTGTCTCGTATCATGTGTGTGGTTGTTGCATGCCTGGTGCATCCAGATGTTAAGCACACACTGACAGCTACGTTCTGACGTCACTGTATAACATGTCAATCATGTTTTGTTAGCCAATCACTGTCTCGTATCATGTGTGTGGTTGTTGCATGCCTGGTGCATCCAGATGTTAAGCACACAGTGACAGCTACGTTCTGACGTCACTGTATAACATGTCAATCATGTTTTGTTAGCCAATCACTGTCTCGTATCATGTGTGTGGTTGTTGCATGCCTGGTGCATCCAGATGTTAAGCACAGTGACAGCTACGTTCTGACGTCACTGTATAACATGTCAATCATGTTTTGTTAGCCAATCACTGTCTCGTATCATGTGTGTGGTTGTTGCATGCCTGGTGCATCCAGATGTTAAGCACACAGTGACAGCTACGTTCTGACGTCACTGTATAACATGTCAATCATGTTTTGTTAGCCAATCACTGTCTCGTATCATGTTACCTGGGCTGGACGGACGTTTACACATGTTTTAAGCTCGATCGAGTATTGTGACATATTTGTATGGATCGTGTTACACTTTAGCTGCAGCGTCGTAGAGCGAAACGGGGCTTATTCTGCCATCACATCTGAGACCCCCCCCCCCAATTCATATTATATTTATTACTATATTGGTTGAAAGAAGTAGGAAAGAATTAAAGGAGTAGAAAAAGAAGTGGACAAAGAGACATGACAGCCTGACAAGCCGATGTCAGCAAATTATCTGCCCAAGAAATTGGTAGCTAACCACCCCCTTACCCGATTTGTTTTGGAAATAAATGTATGAATATATACATATATATATATATATGTCGATGAAATATTTGCTGGTTATTCCGCCACGTCCTACCTCCATATTGTGCCGACGTTTCAGGAACCTTATGGTCCCTATCTTCAGGGCGTCGAACCCACAAATATTTTAATTTTATTCACATAAATCCTGGCCACGAAAGTTTGTGTTTTAATATATATTATTATTATTATTTTAGCTCACGAATAGATAACCTACACACTTTCTTAACCCGGCACATATACTCGTAATACTAATACTACTTTCAATGATGTGTGAAGGTCGTTTCTCAGTATAATTTATGTAGCAACATGAAACGTAAGTTCTTCAATTAAATTCACCGTAAAAATCTAAAAATCTCTTCAAAACAAAACGTTTACGTGAAACAAAACCAAAACTATTTTCTACATTTGGCTGCACTGCATACTAGGTACGTGCATGGCAATTTACCCATCACTGTATTGAGTGCATGATTACAGTCGATATACACACAACAACACATCACGCTTCTATCAATTACTGCAATCTTTGCTCTGCATCACGATACTTGTCAATAGGTTCACGCCCGTATTTAAATAATTGCACGTCTGGTGTAGACTTCATTTTTACTAGTTTTCGACTTCACATACGTTGGTCATGCACCAGCCTACAATGATGCTTCACTATTATTGTTATAGATATTTATTCAGACCATAAGATCTATACATATAAAGTGCATTCACACACACAAAGCACTGGCAACAATTTTCATTTTTAGATTATTTGTCTTTAACAACGTACTCGACCACTGTGATCATATGACGTCGGGGGGGGGGGGGGGTTTAAGAGCGAAGGGTAGTCTCTACGTCTAAAACCGCACAAAATTTTCATTATTTAATTATATCTTAAGATTGCAACAAGATACCGAAAATCTAAAGCAACAGCACACAGTGTTTTGGTAAGCCCTGTGACTGACTGAATAAAATATTATAACCATTAGTGTAGTTATTTTGATTATTGATTTGATAATTAGCAATAAAATGAATTATACATAAAACACATACGGATTATAATGTAAAACACAACTTAGAGCTTTCAGTGTGTAGGGCTTACTAAACCACAGTGCGCCGTTGATTCAGATTTTCGATTTCGAAGCCCATTCTTGTCATATAATTTAAAAATGAAACTTTTGTGCGGTTTTTGACGCAGAGGTATCGTTCACTGAAGGAAAAAGACAAGTAGGACACAAAGGGGAGGAAAACGGAAAGGGGAGGACGTTGACTGTCTTTCACCTGTCTTCTCCTCCTCGACCTGTTCGGCTACAATGGCCCTACGCTTCCGCCGGCATAGCTCTCAGGATCACCAAAGCACGCAAACCTGCCCACCACGATAAGGTCCCTGGGCAGGATTTGCATACAAAGCACAAAAATAATAACGAACAACAAAACACAACAAAGAAATATACTAATGTAAAGACTTTCGGTCTTGACTCCATGTTTTTGCAGTAACGGGTGTTACCCATCCAGACTGATGTCAGATTGGACTATTGCACCAATGGAGAATCATGCGGTGTCGCAGTAGAGCTTCAAGTCGGAGTTCTCTAGCATATACCAACCTCTCAGTGCGAAGAAGGCTATGCAGCACCGAAATGCGTTGTTATCAATACTACATGCTAGCTAATTGTGGCCAACTCCCCTGAGCATCGCTCTGAATGTGAGGTTGTTGTTGTTGTTGTTGTTGTCGATGCGGGCTGGGAGGTGGGATCACGTTGTCAACGTTTAGCTACAGGAGGAGTTCATGTCGAACATTTGAGCTGCTACAGTGAGGTCACCTCTAAGAGAAGAGTTGCGCCTCCCAGTAGCGGTTACAGGGGGGAGGAGGCGATGGTGCGATCGTCCCCCCCGTGATTGTTTAAAAGGTCCATAATCATCAAACCATGTACGGTACTGATACATAGGGGTGACACCTGTTCGCCCCCCCCGCCTTCCTTCTGAAGAATATTGAATTAATTTAAAGTAATTTTCCGGGCACTTGTAAAGAAACTAGACTTGAGTTTTTCTTAGTTTGACGCTCCCCTCCATTTCTATGTGACCACCCCTTACCCCCTGACAACCCGACAATGATATCATATTTATTTAATATATTATATTTATAGTAAGTTACATTTGTCATCACATGACGGGGGGGGTGGGGGGGGGAAGCTTCATCAAACTAAGAATATCTGCACTATACTAACTTAAATTAACTTGGCAATAAAAAAAACAAACTATAATTACTTAGTTTGAAGTGAATAACCTAGAACTATCCTATAACGAAACCCTTGGGGTCACTTTATTGAGCAAGATTTGTCTTAAATTAGTATTTAATTATTTATTTGTTATGAAGGTCGTATTATTTCTTTTGTATTCCATGAAACGCATATATAATATTAATGGAAGCTGTATGATGTGGAATAAACATCAAATAACTACCGTTGTCTGGGATCCAACCCGCACCCACTCAACTCTAGTCCAGCAGCTCCCGCCAATGGGAGGAGCAATGCCCGCTGCCACTAGCCGCACTCTAGTCACCGTAGTCACTGATGGACACACCACACCACGTGCTCTGCGTAGGCTCGGCGGAATACCCTTAAAAATCCGCGAGCCACTCTTCAACAAGTGCGATAGCTGTTGTTTTTTTTCTCTTTTTCTCTCGGCGTGATACATTTTTCCGAGATGAGCCGACGCCACGGTGACGCGGTGGTGGGGGGGGGGGGGGGGGGGTCCACCGTATAAATACGAGTGCGACCCTGACATTGGTATAGGAAGTCAAGTCAGTTATTGGCCGCACGACAATGGCTACGAAGGTATTGGGTTTGTTCCTGGTCGTAGTCTGTGCGTCGCAATGTCTCATGGTGACGGCTCAGCTCGTAAGACGGGGGACGCAGAGGCAAGGTAAGTGAACATTGACATTCTGTGTGCATGGATCTCTCCGGTAGCGGTTAGCGAGACCACGGGGGAATCTTAAGGCCAGTTGAGGGAAAATAAATAAATAAATTGCGTCATTGTAAATGTACGTAGTACACAATGTTTCATATATGTAGATATCAAGGAACGTTCAAAAGATATTATTAATACAAATCGTTAGGTTTAACTAGTACACTAGGCATTCAGTCATGAATCAATTTCTTGATGAATGTTTGATTTTTAAAGATATTGTCAATTGTTTGCGGTATGAACATTAATTTTTTCGAAAAAAGTAAAAAAATTATGGAAATTGTACAATATATCTCGAATTAAACAGTTTGTTTTAAATTTAATGATTGTAACTACTAATTGTAAGGGTTTACCCACCGGTACATATTCTAAGATAGAATTGCTTTTAGTACATTTCGTTGCAAGTCAATGGACCAACTCTGTGAGACAAACCATTTCGGTAACATGGCAATGAAATCAAGTTTATTTTTCTATTTTTGTATTACTTTACGAGAGTTCTAAAAGATTGTATTTGTACAATACAATCAGAGGTAATAGTAATTACTAATCAGTACTAGTCTTGACAACATTTTAGTTACTGAGTATATCTGAATTTTATAATCTAACCTTGAAGGTAAACACACGTAGTTTATTCGACACCTCCACAATCATGTGACAAGAAGTTTGATAGTACTTGAATCAACATCACTCTTAACGTTATACCCTCAACATACTGTGTTGTATTTATTTATATCTACGAAATACAAATCACTAAAATAAGCTGTTCTGTTATAACAATTCTATAGAGTAAAAGCTGTTCATGTTACGATGGTGCGGATCATGGTGATAATGAAGTACGTGTATTACTAGGTAGCTGGTAGATGAACATACTGGAAACAATTACAACAACACACACAACAATACTTACACAACAATGACACAACAATACTTGCAAACTGTTCAATTCAAAGGTAGGCCTATCTATCTGGATGAATATCCAAGTAATAATATTTTGACATTTGAACATTATTAGAAACACACTCTAATGTTCAATGGAAAATTTACTGTGTACGCCGATAATAAATTATATATCTACAATATTTTAAATGTATCATTAGCTAATTGAAAGTGCGGGTTATTAAAACCATGGATATATTAGTTTTTGCAGAGCAATTTATCCCAGTGATCTCCAAAGGTTAATGACCTATCTGCAATTACAACTAAATGCATCATTAGTTAATTTAATTTCACCATTATTAAAAACCAATTTTAATTTTCACTGCTAATAACCGACCAGGATTGTAGACCTAAAATTGTCATGTAAATCTGCGTATGCCCCCACTCGTGCATGGTCGGTCTATACAATTAGGCGTCTTCAGGGAGCGTTTTCTCATGTAATTGCAACTCACGGCCTTCTTGCCTGGTATGTAATTACCTTCTCGGACTTGGAACGAATTCCAATATCCCATCAACAAGGCGGTGCTCGTCAACGACATATCTGCGCAATCCTCCTTTTACGCCAGTCAACATCATTTATGTGCAGATTTAGGGCGCCCGTGGGTAGCAAAACAAAAACCCAAAAACGATTGAGATTTACATAAGTTTGACGGAAAGTATCTCAATACGACAAACAATGGATATATGATTCACGACAGTTGAATGACGCGCGCAAGAGAAATGCAACATTGTGAAGATGCATTCGAGGTCAATGACCTTGGGAATTCCTAACGCATACATTTGTCAAAACAAAAAACTGCAATTCTTCGCGTAAGGGTTCTATGACATTACCTATCGTTATTTACTGTCAGGCAAACAAAATTTGTCTAGTGTACACTCATAAATTGGTGTACGCTGAATGTTTGCTTGGGTCAAATGATTTTTAAAAAAATGTTTATAATAATTTCAAAAATGTTTCTGCATAATCTTTTATTTTGACACCAAACTATCCTAGGTAGATATTCAAGCACACAATAGGGTTAGCATCTACGAGCTAAGAGTTTGTCTTTTGTGATTACAAAATTGACGATTGCTTTGGACTGTAGATTTACATAAGTTTGATTACTGAGTGGGTAGCCTCTAAATGTGAATTTATTTATTTGTTTTATTTGAACACCGAAAAAAAGCTCTCTAAGCACTGCGTTTTGTGCTTTTTGGGCCAGACAAACTCTTGTAATTTGTGACTTTATTACTTAGAGTTTTCCTAGAACGTGTAAATGAAAGTAATAATTACTTTAAAAGTGCGCAAAGCGATGAATGTACGCTGCCAGTATATAGCGCAGTACACTGAGTACGGTAACACATGCATACCTACACGCCTTTGGTACCACACAAGTTGAAATAAAACCTAGTGTTCTACAAAGAACTATACAATTTGGCACCGATAATTATTGATAATTGTCTCTTAAAACACTATTTAACTAGAGTAATTACATTGCGAGATAAACACTTCAAATGTGCCTGACAATTAGGGAGCGATTAATGGCGTTTTCCACTGGCCGCACTGGTGCGCACTCAGTGCGAGTCGCATGTTCCACTGGTAACGATAAATTGCACTCGTGCGGGTTTCGCGTATTCCACTGGCGCTCTTGCACTGACGCAGTGCACTCGAGTGCGCACTGAGCCGCACTGGCTTCGGGGGTCAGTGCGGTGTTTTCAGTGCAAATATGGCGGCCATAGACGCGGGAAAATTGTACGTGGAAATGGAATTGCCAAGTATTTTCGTCAGATAGTGAAGCTAAAATCGAACAAACATCTAAACCAAACATAAAAACACTAATGGAAGATGTTGTTTACCACTATTCTGATATAGACGCAGTACGGCGTTATTAAGTTTGAGGTTATGTTCACCCTTTGCCTACGCTATTTCATGGAACTTAATTTCTAGTACTTCTTATGTAGTCTAGTTAACGACTGTACCTTCTAGCTACAGTAACTTGAGTGAAGTTGCTTTGTTATCCTCTAAAATGCCTTTCATATCGTTTAAACATCTTGATTTTTATCACTTTTACCGCCAATTTGTTGCACTGAAAAAATAAATATGTTCCACTGGGAGTTGCACCGAGGGCAACACTGGTGCCGTGCATCACGTGACTGTGACGTTTCAGGGCGCACTCAGTGCGGCCCAGTGGAAAACGCCATAAGACTTCTAAAGGGAGTTTGTCACGAGCATGATAACAATCAAAACGGCTGATGACGTCACCATCTGCCAGCCAATAGGACCATTAAGGGGTCACAAGCCTTGAAAGGTCACACGAAGGACGTCTTACCTTTGACCTCAGCTCATTCTACAGCGGTTGGAATCAAAGGGATAAAAGATAAAATAGAAAGATTTAAATGTGTGAATCTTTGCAGAAGCTTAGATGGAAAGACTTGGCAATTTGTTTTAAAGACATTAATAACCACTAAAAGGTGCTAAAAGCCACTGTTGCTGGGCCCTCTCTTGATATCGTTTAGGAGAGGTAGTAGTTACCTCATATTATGGACGGGGAGAGGGAGGGGGGGGGGGGGAGGGGGATTTAAGAACAGTTTTTA
This sequence comes from Isoperla grammatica, assembly GCA_945910005.1. Classification (NCBI taxonomy): domain Eukaryota; kingdom Metazoa; phylum Arthropoda; class Insecta; order Plecoptera; family Perlodidae; genus Isoperla; species Isoperla grammatica. The sequence continues at coordinate 54,472,859 of OX246741.1, forward strand.
TAGACGGTGCTAAATAAATTCCTACATTTTCTTGTTCTTAATGTGAATCTATATCTTCATTGTTAAGATGTACTAAGTTTTCTAAAATGCCCACACTCTCTTACTGAGTTTTAAACTAATAATACATGAGTTATAATGAGTGAGAATATATGAGTAAGATAATAAACTAACTACTTATATTTATTAATTAAAAGGACATAAAAATCATAAGTTCAACGAAATATAAAATTTGTAACCCGAATATTGAAATCAACAACGAAGGCTTTACGTTTAAAATGAAAGTCACTATGTCCTACGTTTTTTGTCTTGTCATAATCTAGTTGCATTTTTGGTTTATACAACCATTGATAAAGACAGATAGCAAGCTGTATTATTTTAATAATCATTTAACAAACACTAATGGGTTGTTATATTCATTACCCACGTTAAATTTTATTATATGAACACTCGTCAAAGATAATTGATATAAAAAAAAAAACGTGGTATTGTAAAATTCCATCCAACTGGTTTCGTTCGTAAACATCATCATCGACGTAACAAACCATTAATCCACCATATTAATTCAAAACGGTTTTTGTAATAACAAAAAAAAAAATCTCATTTTCATTTTCGCTTTTGTGTTCAAAGAATCCTTTGATCCACTGAACGTTTGCCTGCAGTATCATTTTACAAGCGTTGATAATGTACAGCCTAAATGTCGACGCTGACTTTTACGAGTAGGGGTGATGATATTGTAATAACCTCATTCTGAAAAACATTTCGCCCTTTTGTTATTCTTTCATGTCACTACCACAATATCGTATAATATACTTTAATCTATTTTTTTCTGCTACGAGCGCGGATTCCGCCGACACTTATAAGGGCAGAGTCGTTTTAGATGCCAAACTATGGGAGTGTATTGCTTATAACACAAGGGGGGGGGGGGGGGGGGGCTAATAACACATCAAAACGCTTGTCCATTGTTCTCTGAAGGTGGTGCTACTCGTATGTTGTGCAGGACAATCAAAACTCTACATCAATGATATAGGATAATAACCCGAACCATAAACACGGGAGACGCGGATGTAGTTGATGCGATAAGCATAAATTGGTTCTTCTGTGTTTGAAGTTGCCCGTTATGGAGGTTTCTTATGGTGCGATCGCTTGAACACGTGTCTATATACCCTTGTGTTTGCTTCAGATGATAATCTAGATATCCGAATAGTTTAGGAATAGTTTTAGACTCCTTTGAAGAAGTGAACCCCGCCATTGAAATATAAATCTATAACGAAGATTGCTGGCCGCGGGAATTCAACCCACACCTTTTATTTAAATTTTCGTAATTTTTGCTTCATCAAATCATATTAAAATTTAAAATGTTTTCCATTTTACTTATGTTGTTTTGATGGTGTAGTTTTAATTTGTAGTCTATGCGGTTATTTGAAGAACATAGAACAGAAATAATTAACAATGGCGATACCTATCACATCTATTGACCAATGGTATTCGTCATGCGCATAATGTGTTAGGGGGCATCGTACTGATACACATGATAAAGCGTATTGGCACTTGTAAAGAAATATTTCATATTTAAACTTTATTTTATTTTATTAATTAATTAATTAATCAGTCACATTACTCTACGAGTTTGATGAGACCACTATAATACCATCATACGAGACACCTGGCTTAAATCGTTTTCACTTTTATACTTACATTTTAAGTTACGTTTCTCTACTAGTCTATACAGTGTATCGCCTCACTTCTGATTCACCATATACGTATATGTATACATTTCTGTTTTATTAATTTTATTTTCATTTAGTCAGTGATTGGGAATACAATCAGACTAGTATGATTGCGTCTCAGCTCACGATGGCTCGTGGTGGGCTCGAACCCGCAGCCTCGAATGCAAAGCGCGCACGCTGCCCGCGGGCCAACTACGACAAACTACAGGTCCGAATCACATCTGAGTATTCTGCGTGTGCGATGCGACACAACGAGTCCACTGGTTTGGATGTTTTTATTGCTTCTCAGTACCCGAGTAGGAAATAACAAACTGGGAATCATTATAACATTATTAAATCACCGTGCATAATTCGAGATATTGTGAAACTGAAGGTATAGGTTTAAAGCGTGACGCCATTTCAATACCAGCCCAGCACGTAGCGGATTGCGGTAGAAATGTGAAAAAAATGTCAACGAAAACAAACTACAAAACAGTTTGTTCCGTGCCCCTAAAACATGGGACAAATATCTCAGGTGTTAATAACAAAGTCTGCTTTAATGTGTAAACTTTAATGGGGTTTAAAACTTTAATTTTAATGTAAAATGATTCAAAAAGCCGTCCATGCTTCTTATTATGGCCCCCTGCATATATGATGACAGTACGTTTGTACCATTTTAATTTGGTTCAATCATTATTTAATTTGTAATTGTTCTTTTATAGCTATAACCACACAAAAGCAGACCTGAATCATTTTAAAAATAGTCCATTGATAATACCACAATTTACTGCAAACTCATTTTGAATATTGATAAAATGCAAATATAACACGAGGCATACAACTTATTATTTGTCTCAACGGAGCATAATTTATTTCGATTATAAATTCAATTACCTCCCGTTGTAGTAAAATGTTAACTGTGACAACGGTAAAAATTGTGGAAACTTTTGTGACACCTTAAAATTCAAGATTAATTAAGACGTGAAGTGTCTTGAGATGAAATTTTCATCTTCTGATATCCAGTTTAGGGTACAATTTCTTATAGGAACTACATACAACATCTTTAGTTACACACAATAATGAAGCACAGTGTATTTGCATTACATTGGCAGAGAACCGTCACATAACGGTCACAATGTAGTTAATGAATCACTAAAGACTTGTGTGATGTATTGTGTAGGATTATCTTCATGTGTCTCCTGCTTGTGCTCTACAACAATACTAGAGCATAATTAATTAGTTTTCTATCTTAAATCACCGCCTACCTGAACTGTCAGTTGTATCCAGCAGAGCTTCATCTATTTGGTCCGACAGGAAGCAATGACTCCAACACATCAACAGTTGGCCAACCTAGAAAACAAAAAACATCCATATGATCGGACCTTATAGAGAAACTAGGCAATTCATAATTATTATAATAATGATTTTTAATCATTTTTCGTAGGAAATCTGCCCAGGGACAACCCATGTCTCTCTTAGGTGACTAACAAGATATTGCGTTATTTGGAATAGTTGTGGAGGAATGTATATTAAATATGACTCAACACCTTCAGTCAGGACTGCCGGAGGCCGGTATCGAACCGAGGACCTCCATAATTAGAGTATCGCGTCTCACCACTGAGCCACCTCTATCGGTCTCCTAATTATTATATTTGAAAAATCTGTCAACCGTTGGCAGAAGATTCCAAGACATCTTCAAGGTTGGTTGATGACTCGACAAGCTGTGGAATGATCGGCGGGGAGAGTTCCAAAGAGGTTGTGAAAGATATCAAGCATTGTGTGTGTGTTCTAAACGCCGCTGCGAGACGTGTATTAAATCTAAATCATTTCGCTGCCGTCAGTTGGTCGAATGGAACGCGTCCGTCACACTCATAGCAATGGAGACGTTTACGTTACACATTATCTGTCCCTCTGGGCGACCGGTTCAAACCGTAGGACAAGTCTTTAATATTTCAATCGTATCAGTGAAAGAAAGAAGACATTAGTGTACATGTTTCATTTTTTATATATAAGCGTATACATTATGACATTATTTGTCGACTAGGCCGATTATTAGTTTTTTTAATGAGATAAAGTTTTAATAGGTTGTGGCTCTGCACAAAATACATGGGAAACTTTGGTAATTTAACTCAGGAAATAGCTTCTTGTGGGGTTTCCCGCTATCATGGCTGAAAAATATTGAGGAAAAGTATAAGCAATTTATTACTGTTATAAAAACTTGTTCTATATGGAATTCTTAAAAGCACAGTCACAAAACTGAAAATGATATTTGTAAAAAAAAAAAAACTATTCAAAATGGAATACGCAAACGTAAAAGAAATATGAAATTTGAAATTTGAAACTATTTCGATATTGCTAATTTTATCCACGGAAGTGTGATTGCAGAAAATAAAATATTGCAACTGTAAGTTACGTCAACTATTTTCCTTTTTCTGCGATTTATCAAGATAAACTAATTTTATTTTCATGATTACAATTTTTTACATGTGTACTTTTGCATAAAACACACTGTCACTTGATAGTTTGAGACCTGTATTCAAGACATCCTAGTATGTAATTAATAGGGCAAGAAAAGGTTCATCACCCTGTAAAGTTGAAACATTTTTCCCTAATAAGCTATAGCGACAAGATTACTGCGAAATTCTTAGTAGGAAAGTTGATACGCAAATTGAAACTTGATCGAATATTAGCGGCATCAGCTTTATAGATCTCCCCTGAAAGTCTCCGCTGGGCTTACACGAATATTTGTACGAGAAACACAATTTTGATCTTAGTGAGTTTGAGAGGATTAGGAAAAAATGTCACTTGAACATTTCGCGGTCGCTGAAAACCGCATCGTCAGGTTACTCAAGTTCAAGGATACAACGAAATGCGTTCGTTTTGCGGAGAAAGTTACAGACGAGCAACTTTGGTTTTACTCGTTTTATAAATTGAACGTTTTAGATAATATCAGCTGTTATATATATATATTATTAACTCTCAGTTAATTACTTGTGTTCGTGGTTAGATGTGTTTATACGAGAAAAGTTTCAAAGAAATGTTGTTCTGGATAATAAAGATTTAATGAATGATGAAGGTTATAAGTGTATGACACATAAAAATGTGCATAAACAAGATCAAAGAACTGTTTGAAGACGGCCTGATTGAAGATTTTCTTTTGTCAACGTAATTCAATAGACCATCTAACTAAAGCATATTCTCCACATGTGATGACAATTCACTATCCTCTGGATTTCCAACTACAACAATTACAATTTTAAATCTCAATTTGTCGTCAACAAAGGTTTTTTAATATCTTGAGATTAATTGCTCTTCCTAATACTCAATTACGGCACAATATTTAAAAATTACAACCAATAGGCAAATTTTTCTCTCACAATACATTCTATCAATTTTGAAAACCACATGGCAGTACCCAATTAAAATTTCGAAATCCACATATTGGCTCAAAATAAAAATATATGATATCACTTTTGTTACATAATGACGTCACATAGGGTCGAAGGTCTACGACTCTGCGCGGATACTTCGCACGTGCCAACATCCACCCAACATGTCACACCCATAATAAGTAGGACAATCATTGGTCTATTCAGTTCCCTGGCCTGATTCATCTAAATAATCGCAACGTACATAATACAAGGCGATAAAATATCCTCTATTATGGCCGAGCAAGTTTTTTGTGAGTAACCTAACAGTAGCTGAGGTGGGCCCAAGAGCCGGTCATGTGTTTGTGTGTGACAGTACGGCCAATCACACACGTCACACATGTGTGACAACGTGTGCCAGCAGAGAGAGAGAGAGAGAGAGAGAGAGAGAGAGAGAGAGAGAGAGAGAGAGAGAGAGAGAGAGAGAGAGAGAGAGAGAGAGAGAGAGAGAGAGAGAGAGAGAGAGAGAGAGAGAGCGTGTTGTCGTAGGCCAAGCGGCGGCGACAACGGGATCGAGTGCAATAAATCGCAATAGCTCGATCACCGCGCGTCGATCTTTCTCTACTACGGTCGGAACCAGTTTCGTTCGAAACTACCGAATTTAAAAAAGAAGAAAAACAAAACGATTTCCGCGAGGCGTTGACATTCGTGACGCGACGTGTGGACTGCGTAACGTAGCCGCGCACATTATGCACGCTTCGCGCTTTGCATGCTGGGACATTCCTTACCAACTATCTAAATACCCCAATATAACTTGTTAGTCCCCTGAAGAGGGAAGAGGGGCACATTGTGCACCCTAGAGCACAGATTCCTAAACAATATTATTGTCAGGAGTCTTCTCTCCTCCTTCTATGGCCACATTATGCAGATCCTCAATATTGACTCTTAAAATGCACTTCTGTGCTGTCACCGAGTACGTTTGTTTAGCCCGGCACTTCCACCATATAAGGAGACTCCAGACAGGGAATATTATAATATCTTTGCTCCAGACTATTAGCAAACAACCTGAGACTCCATATCGTTGTCCTAGTACACTATAGACCCAACGTAACATCTACTGCCCCTTTTTATGCACTCTGTCTCAACGAAAAACAACAGACTCCTGCAGGCGTTCTTTCGCACATTCCTAAAGGTAGCATTACGCTTATTGGAGGATCGTACATTACCTCTAATGGACCAGTTTTCAACTAGATGGTGTAGGAACTAGAGTAGTAAACAATTAAGTTGGTAGAGGAGCGCTTAGTAGAGGATCTTAACCTACCGATAGAAGTAGCTCAGCGGTGAGACGCGAGACTCTAATTCGGGAGGTCGCCGGTTCGATTCCGGCCACCGACAGTTCTGACTGAAGGTTTTTTCAGAGGTTTTCCTCAGTCGTAAAGGCGGATATTGGGATTGAGTCCTCCTATAACAGCCCTCGGACATTCCTTCCCAGCTATCCAAACACCCGAATAACCTAGTTAGTCACCTGAAGAGGGGCACATCATTCCTATTCCTACGGGTATTCCTACGAAAATTAAATTAAATTATCGTAAACTATCTCTAATGGACCTGTTTCAAATAGATGGCGTAGGAACTAAAGATTAAGTTGGCTATTTCGTAATCATAAGACCAGCTACGTTGGACCACGATAGCGGGTAAACGAGTGATTATCACATATCACTGCTGCATCGCTAGACAGCCAGGTCGGATTAGAGCTGGACTCACTTGTGCCCAGTTTGGCAACCTGAGAACTTGAAGACAACAACTCTTGACAACCGCGTCGAGGTAGATTCAGATCTTACGAAACAGGAATTGTTTCGAAGATTGGGAAACAAAAATGATGATGTCCATTTGTGTTGTATACATATTGAGCAACCTCGCTCACTTGAACCGTAAGAATGTGACGTTTAAAAAACGCATCCTCGTGTTTTGGTCGGATGCTCTCATCTTTCGGACACGTGTGCGTGAAAAACACGCACGTTAATCCACGTGGTTTGTTCGGAGATGACATGAGCGTGTTGCGACACAACATGTCATGTTAGACGAGATGTGCTATGCTTTGCGTTGTTTCGTCATTACGTATATAAAGATTGTTTCTTTACGATTGGTCGTAGAGTTCGTTTGTCAGGTATGTTTTGTTTGTAGCTTACAGACTAGAAACCAACATGACATTAAAACGGCATCTTTGAACACTTACGACATTGGATATTCTAGCCATACAATGTGGAAACAAACAAAGGTTGTTGAAAATGTAGAATAACTTAGGCCTAGCAATATACTTCCATAGTGAGCTCTGAACTACTTCACATAATTGATACATTTACCACTGAAACCACCTCGGTATTTACACCGCCATGAAGTTGGCCCCTCACATTTGCCCCATACATTTTTTTTAACTTCATGGAGGTGGTATTTACAACTGATTAGACAATGAGACAAAAATTATCAAAATAATTGCAAGAAAATGTGTATTATATCTACGTCACAGCAGGGGGGGGGGGGGGGGGCTCGGTCACGGCCTGGTGGATGAACACCGCGTCCTATAAGGCCTCGTCTCACCCACCCACCAGACAACACAACTCAAACCCACCAGAAGAGAAGTAATCCCGCGTCTATGCAGCTAATTGCTGTTAGTGTTGACCCCTGTTAGTGGGCGCGACCACAGTTAACTCACTCCTACACAACAACACAGCACAGCTCATGTAGAGCGATACGGCGCTTGTAAGGGATAGGAAAACAAATGTCCGGCCCTGAACTGACACTATACCTGTTGCATGTGGCTTACACTTGTCAGCGACGTCACAGTGTCTGTCGTGTAGACTGACAACTGAATGACAACACAAACAAGCAGGAGAACAATAAACAAACACGGTCACAACACCAACAAACAACACTCACCAAAGTACGTATACGCAAATTTTCGGGAGCTTTGCACTCACTTCCTCAGACGTGCGAAATAAATGTGCAGCGCACTTTGGTGAATGTTTTTTGTTTGTAACCGTGGCTTGTTTAATTCTATATTCTCCCGGTCTAAGAGTTTTGGGGGCCGTATGCAGAGTCAAATGTTAAGTTAAGTACAGGATTTGTTGCTATGGAATTGTTTTATTACATGCTATTTTCCATAAGAAGAACAAACTTTATAGCAACCATAAACAAATCACGTCAGTCCCAAACGTTGGCAAGGGGTGTTCAGCCATTTCGGTGGATTAGTGGGCTGGCCTCGGTAGATAGACCGCGGGTACAGGGACCCATCGGTCTCGGTGCTGTAGTCGCGATAACCTCGTTGCATGACTGTAGCTTCTCAAAGTAGTTTTCAACACAAATGTATCAAAATTATGGAATTACGTCGGCTAGATATTTCCGAAAAAGGATTCATATTTGTTTTACTCTTTAAAACACTAAATATAATTTGATGAAACGTAATCACTTTTTGGTATTTTTTTAGAATATCTGTAAATTTTGATAATATCTAGCCCTAAACACTCCTAAATTATTATACAGAATGTCATTTTAAAAATACGAACAAAAAACTTCGCAAAAACCTTCAATTTTCAAACTTTTTTAACTATTTGAATTGAACACACTGAAGTTATACAGTACCGTATTTTTCCTTTGAACACTTTTTATACACATTCGTTATACATTATTTACTTACAGAAGATTTCGGTTAAAATTTGCCACTTTTATCTTTGTAATTTGCTAAAACTAGATTACATGCTATTGTACAGGCCTCCTTTAGTAATCGCGCTCAATAGGTATAATTGTCCCGATCAACCTTACACCCAGTGCTTACTTTCAAATGCATTTGAAGACATTTACATCCACATTTCCTGTTTGATCATCAAACCACCCATCTACCGTCTCGATTACACTAATTGCTTCAACTCAATCACGTGACTATCCAAGTTCACGAACTTCGCGGCATAATTTGTTTTCACAATCATAAATCGTCATCTATTTCCGTAAAGAACGACAGAAATTATCTCGAATAGTTTTTTGTTACGCGTACAACCTATAATAACATGTAAATCAATCCCTCTAATAACACACATTCCAACCCAAACGATCTCTGAATATGAATAATAACAGATATCATGAACGTAGCCAATAACTAAACCACACAAGACCAGAGATCAGTATTCTCAACTATGCTTATGTGATGTCACACGTCGCGTTGACCTCAGGGTCAATAAGCTACTAACGAAATGTCGACGCCCAGTGCAACAAGTGTATCAGCCGTTTAAACGTCGGTATTTCTACGCGGCGGACTAGAAGCTATTAATCCTATAAGGAAACTGGAATACTGTAGTCACGTCGAAGATGAGCGAATATACACAGGCGTGGGATTAGATACAAGATCACGTGACTATAAAAGTGCATCTTAATGATGTAGATCCATTCACAAGGTCAACGGCCTGAATATGTTGCAGAAACATATTTCCCAAAGAGCTTTTTGAAGTGTTTACGATGTTTGTGGTATGTCCGTGAAATGAAGCCGATAAGACGGCGAAGGGGATTAATTAGAAGCGTCTTGAGCCGTGTGGCTTGGATATATTGGCGAAACTGCTTCACATATTCGATAACAACGATTCATTAGAGTGTTTCGTGTTCGTTAGTTGGTATAATTAATTCAAGACGAATCAGCCAATGGTAGGTTGGGGATTTTAGCGGGAAACCTGATCTTGCACAAGGAAGTGTTTGGGTGACCAATTATAGATCGGATAAGAGTGATCAAGCAAGCTGGTTAGATTTTGTTTAGGGTAAATAAATTTAAATCTGTCTGGAAGTATTTGACTTGATTGGGAGATGTAGTGAGTTTGAATATATTTAGGAATGTTTACGTGATCAGCAGAATCGATAGTTTAGATTAGATTGGACCATGAGGAACACACACGCGCAAACAAATACACTCAGAAAAATTCACAAGTAGGCTATACAGCCATGAGTACACTTATACATTTAAAAGGTATTTTAAAACATGTATTCTGAAATACAATTTTTTGTCACAATAATATATATAGGGTAGGTTTCGAGTAAATGTTTATTTGTTTATAATCAATGCGATTACTGCTAGAAATTAGTTGAGTACATTATGACAGTACAGGAATAGTAGGCCTAAGACTTGTGTGTATTTCTGTTACAATATCATATCAATATTTCATTTTTTTCTTTATTATATTATTATCCAATTTTAAATGCATATAATTCTTGTTTTCCAGTCAATTATTATTGTTATGTTCTAGTTTGTTCTGTTGTCGTGTAATCGGTTGCTATTTTATTTTTTTTAGTATTTTTCCTAGTAAATAAGTGTTAAAAAATGATAGATATACATTAAATAAATACATTTGTATCGCAAACAATCGCCCGTATGAGTTTGTAAACCTATAGAAAATCTTATGTTGGTGTTTTCGGTGTCGGGCATCGAACTCTTAACCCCTCGTATTACGGTGCCTCGCGTGCTGCCTCATACTTTTACAGCCCCTTTCGTCGGTCTTTCAGCCGTATATCTGCGCCATTCCATTGCCAAATTGCTTCATTGACACTTGTTAGTACGTTTTATCTCAACACAAATATTCGCAACGCTTTTATTGACGCTGAACGCTAAACCTATAATTAATACGATTTCTTGTAAAACAACTGCTTCATGTTATTCCCCTTGTATGAGTACCCGTTTAACGTTTAACAATGTCATAAAATTAAGACAACTGCACTCTTAAAGTATCGTAAAAAGAAAATTGTTTTCACCCAATGAAAACTCCAAGTTTCGTTGCATCTTCGCTCTGAAATAAAATACCTTCATACATTAAAATTATTTTATTAGCCCATCTAAACAGGAAGCCCATCTCACTTATAAATAGACTGTGTTTATTGGCATTGCGTGTTGGAGACATGTATAGTATACCCCGTGGCATGGTATGTAGTGTCACAGCACAAGTGACTGTTATTGCACTTGATTACAGCGGGTATATTAACTAACGTGCAATTAATTAACATAGTTTAACGTACAAGACCAGTACAACCAGTTTTATTACATAAAATTAACAACTTATCAATAAAAAGTACGACTACGTGAGTTTTTTGAACTCTGTATTTTTCTATAAATAGAAATTAAATTGTACGTTACTCTTTTGTCGTGTTGCTGTTGCATCCGCTGATTTAATCAGTCTTCACACTTATGTGATAATGAATGGAATTGATATTTTAATGAAAGGAGACAAAGAGGAGTTGATGCAAAACATCGTATCGACACTTTATCTGGTGTTCATTAGCTACATTCATAAATCCAGTTCGAGCTGACAGAAGCACAAAGAATAAATATAGAAGCATATTATATATTCTGTAGTCATTTATTCATTTCAAAGAGAAATTGTGATTAATCTGCCGAATTCAAATATAAGCACGGCACATTGAAAGAAAAAATTAATTCATAATTGTTTAACTTTAAACTTCCGCCTGTTTGATCAAACTGTTTTTCTATTACTCACTTCAGTTGCGTCTACACTAATACCATCATGTCGGCATTTTTCGAAACAATTCTTTATTTCTGTCTTGTGTGTTTTTTTCACATACACCCACAGACGAAAATAAGGGGATCGTTTTCAAATGTAAAGGCTGATTTTTTTTAAATTATCACGACAATTTAGATATAATCCTACACATCGTATTCTCTGCTCTGCCAACAGCATCCGCCGCCCAAACAGCCGCCCAGCGTCAGTTCCAACAGCTGCAGATCGCTCTCCAACTGCCTCCCGGCACTCAGATCCATCAGGGTAGCAACCCGCCCCCCGCCCAGCCGGGCATGGTGTGGATACAAGTACCCGCACAGGGGTCATACCCGCCACAAGGAGGCTACCCGCCGCAAACACAACAACCCGGGAACTACCCGGCTGGAGGCTACCCACCTCAAACACAACAACCAGGCAACTACCCGCCACAAGGAAGCTACCCGCCACAAACACAACAACCCGGCAACTACCCGGCTGGAGGTTACCCCCCTCAACAACCAGGCACCTACCCCGGTAGCAACCCTCCTAAACCCCCACCACAAGTCGATGGTGATACCCAACAGCCGGCTACCCCTGCCTACCCTCCTCCCTTCTACCCCGCCCCCGTCCCCCCCTACCCCGGCAACCAGCCCATCCGCCCCGACAACGGCCCCGACAGCGACACCGAAACCGCCCCCGAGCCCGTCGACGGCGTCTCTGAGGGAGGTCTGTCCCCCGGCCAGGAGACAGGAGGGTGGGAGGTGCCCGAGGGACAGGCGCCTGTCCCCCCCTCCCCCCTCCTCGTGCACTGCCGCGCCCCCAGGGGACAGTTCCCCAGCCCCACGTCGTGCAACACCTTCATCAACTGCTGGGATGACACTGTCGTGGAGCAACAGTGTCCGGGAGGAACCGTCTTCAACGAGCTCGGCTTCTGCGACTACCCCGAGAACGTGGACTGCTCCAATAGGGGCGGGGACGGGGGTGCAGTGTCGCCTGGTACGTATTACACACACGCGTAGACTTGGGGTGGCTCACTGCTCTGTACCACATCAAGGACGAACCTAATTCACGGGCCAGACCCCCCCCCTTCCCCCAAGCATTAAGGTTCAGGGTTGAAAGTTGATCTAGGACTAACTCGGGAGGTTGTGAGTTTCATCTTCGTCACAGGGTATATTCCTCTGTGATCTTAGTGGAAGAAATGCCCGGACGATGACTATGAAATACAACGAAGAAATTCCTTTACAACATTGCCTAATATTCCTAGAAAGTCTCCTGAATAGCTTCCTTTCTCGTATATATTTTTGACATCAATATACAAGGAAATGTTGACAAAAACATCATTAAAGATATGGTGCAATAGAAGATCTGAGAATTAATCGAATCATTATTTTAGTTTTGATATTTGTACTCTCTATAATGTTTTTTATTTTCTAGCCCCAATATTAATAGTTTGATCACAATATAATAAGTATAATATGTTATATACATTTCATAATGTGAACTATATCGATATTTATTGTGGGTGTTATTCACAAGATGATCGCCCATTTATTGGACTGGGATAAATATTATATTATTATTATTTTATCGTACTTCACGGTACGTTTTATTTTTATAATATTGTACTTATAACAAATTTCTCGGTAACAATTTGGAACGTAAATTTTAAACTCGATGTAACTTGAAATGTGATATGATAAGATACCAAGATGTAACGTCACAAAGCAAAGCTAACCCTTGATCACTAACCATGTTGCTTGTGTTGTCTAGTGGTGGAGGGGATGGGCGAGGAGGGGGCGTGCCCTACCCCCTACGGGGCCTACAGAAGCAGCACCAGCTGTGGGATATTCTACGTCTGCAACGCTGGAACGCCCAACAGATTCGAGTGCCCGGAGGGTCTCAACTACAACACTGTACGTATACTTCAATCCTCATCTCTTAAATTGATGTATCCATATAATATGTATCTAAGCACCACTTTTGCATTTAGCCTAACCTTACGACAGCAACTTGGCTAAATTAACTAACTGATCTTTTTGAAATGAGAATTTATCGTTTTATCCATTAGATATTAGCATCGTACACATTCAATCTCAATAAAACAAGTATTTATAAGTATAAGTATTTCAGCAGCCTCAGTGGTAAACGCGAATCCTGAGATTGAGTCATACTATCAGCCCTCGGACGTTCCTTCCAAACTATTCAAACACTCTAACATACCAAGTAAAGTAAGTCACCCCTAGGGCCCTCATTCTTGTATGCAAAATGCGCAACCGGTTCCAACATGCACCTGGGTTACGGAATAGGGGGCGCCACTCTACAACCGCTAGAACTGTTGTGTAATGATGGCCTAGAAGAGGGGAACATCAGCCCTCTAACAGGTACTAATCAGAGATTGTGTTGTAGAACCTGGGGGTGTGTGACTACCCCTACCGCGTGGACTGTGGCGGAGTCTCCTCAGAGCGTCCAGTAGCCCCGGAGCTTCCAGGCCCCGATGTGAGCGAGACGGGAGAGTTCGACCCAGACACCTCGGAGCAGAACAAATACTACGGCGGACTCAAAAAGATCCCAGCGAGTAAGTTCGCTTACGTCCTACTATTCATAGTTCCCACGTGAGGTCACAGTGGCCATGATTGCGACACGATTGAGGAGGACCAATAGTAGATCATTGACAAATACTATTCAAATTTAATAAATTAGCCCAACTTTGAATTTAAAAAGTAAACATAAGTAATACAAAAACAAAAAATTACAACACATTTTAATTTTTTTTTTAAACAGGCTGGATTTTAAAGAATTAAGAATAAAGGTGTTCTACCACAACAGGCTTCAATTGTTTCTCTATGGCAACGTCAAAGTTTGGTCACAAATGTGAACGCCACGCGCATAGATGTGACGTACGTGCAACCTATGAATAGCAATGCCATTAAACAAGTAATCATTAATTGGTTTCGCTAATGACAACAGTAATATTTGAAATTTGGTTATCGTTCTCGAAATATAACTAAAACGCATTAATTTGGCGCGGTTTTCACAGTGAGCCTTCCATTGTTGCTAAATATTCAGTATTTGGTGGAGGCGCCGGGTTTTCCAAAAATAAAGTTTATTGATCTCAGTGTATTGGTGGAGGCGCCGGGTTTCCCAAAAATAAAGTTTATTGATCTCAGTGTATTGGTGGAGGCGCCGGGTTTTCCAAAAATAAAGTTTATTGATCTCAGTGTATTGGTGGAGGCGCCGGGTTAGTACATAATAAATAGTGATTATGTTTATTCTAAACAAAATTTCAACATTTACGGTCGTTAATTTTATCATAAAATTATTCAAATTTTAACAAAGATTTCTTGTTCGTATATAACTAGTTATATATATTCAAATGTTAATGTTTGTACCAATTGTTGATTGCAAGTTCCAGAGGGTGATAACAAGTTAATAGTTAAATTATAATCAATACCCAGACTAAAGACGAAAAAAATATTGTATCGTCCATGTTTTTATAGTTTATAACAATGTTAGGCATGCATTATCTTTGAAAACATCGAGATATATACCTGAACGCTGTAAAAGCTGAATTGTAAATTTATTTATGTATGAATTTAATATCTTTTTTATCAAGGTTTAAATACGGTTTAGAACGTTACAAACTAAATAATAATATTGCATGTCCTAGTCAACATTTCGGATTATGTAATGTTACTTTTAACGAAACAAATGTATTATTAAATGCTAGGTGTCAATTTGAAGTAAAGCGCCTGTTCGTGTTTTGTGTAGCCTAACACATTGTGTTGTTCTCTTGCTTGCAGACATGGTTGACTCAAGGGTTCCCTGTGACTTCAGGCTGAACCCCTCTTGTACATCAGTGTCGCTACGTAGGAACAAGCGGGGCATAGCCGACATAGTACTCAAATGCCCGACCGGCTCCGCCTGGTACTCAAAAGCAAAGGAGTGCCGTTGGCTTTAAAATATAGATTTTAAACCCAATGGAAGTGCCTTGATGTCTACCAGGCTAGATGGTAAGAATACAATAACGTGCTGCACGTGGTTGTTTCTGTAAACCCAATACAGACATTAAAAAAGTTTGCTTTAAATGTTGATTTGGTATTTTGTCTACGTACTTTACTTTGAGAGCAATTGTATATAGAATATTTGATACCAGGGCCTGGATTCACAAAGATGCGTAACTCTAAGTTATCCTAAGTTAGGCAAATACTAGCTAGATAAATCAAGATAAATCATGTCTAGGTATTAATACACATTCACAAATCAAATATTATTAGTTAAATTGTTCATATTTTACTATATTTTATCTGTATGACATTGCAGAACGACATATGCGTGATTTATATCACTAAGATTTGCCTAAACTAGGACGTCTTAGCACTTAGGCACCTTTGTGAATCTGGGCCCGGCCGCTTAACAATCATAAGTAGTGAAAGAAAAAACAAACTGTGGTATGTCCTCTTGAAATACGGGAGCGTACTTTGAAGTGCACAATACAGATTCAAATAAAATCAATACAATTAGCCAAAGAGACGCAAACAGTTTTTGAACAAATTGTTGCACTTACAGTCAGTAAAAATGTGGTAGTTATTTTCAAATAATATTTTAAAACACTTGATCATGTACATAAATCGAGCAATATTAATATTCGAACAGACACTTTAGATCGTGGACTCAAGATCCACGTAGACTCGTATGAGTGTAACAGAGTAAGTTTCTTCTTATTTCGTTAGTGCTTATAGTTTTCTAAAATTAAAGTGTTGACCATCTTTGCATCTTTACTCTCATTTTTATTTCTTGCACTTCTTCGCCTCCAATTAAACATGTTTCAACCCACATGACGTATCTTGAGCGTGTTTTAACTAACTGAAAGCAACTATAACATTACATCTAATGGTTACTATACTTTTTTAATAATTATAACATAATTAATTAAATTATTTTAAGTGATTAGTGACAACTTATTAAACAATGTGTCTATCTCTTGGATGCCATGCTCGTGTGTGTCCACACCCATGTAGACCAATCACCCAGGAATGTAATGACTCTCACATATTATGTTTTGCTTCCAGCTAAACACGGCGCACGAGCTGACGGAACCACGCGACGCGACATCGTGACAACTAACAACAACCCGGCAATAATTCGGTTCTTGGAATCAAGTTATCTCACCCAGGAGATCCACACCGTCCACAACGTCCACAACGTCCACAACGTCTACAACGACTGTGAAGACGTTAGGAGATCTCTTGTCAAGCCTCTAATGAGCGACCGCGGGTGATACTACTAACACGATACTTGGAAGTAATCTCAAGTATCTGTCTGGATCCAGGGATTACAATTAACCCATAATATGTGACATTTAAAATGAATGTATTGAAGATTCGTATCATCACGAAACACTAGAAAGAATGTGAAATTAATGAAAAATGCTTCAATAAAATTATACCAAACACTTTCATATTAAAAGTGAACACTGTTGTATTTTGTTTCATTGACAAACCAAACTCAAATACCACATCCTGATATCTTTACTATAAATAACTCATTCATATCACATTGTGAGCCGTTAAAATACAAACCCCTGCTTTGTATCCGACTGTTTTTATAAATTTAGAAAAAAATGTGCAACTAAAATAAGTGGAAAAAATTCCAGCTTAATTGAAAATACAGTAAATTGCTCCTTCTTTACATATTAGTTAACATTTCCTGATTCACATTGTTATCAATACACCCAGAACTAATGTTTACAGCCCATGGGTGAAACTATAGTGTTAAAGACACTATAGTGGCCGTTATTAAACTGTGTTAGCGACACAATATCAGTATTAACACGACATTGCTTGGGTAAAGAACTAGTCAACTAGATGGTTGTTTACTTGGACGATGTTATTAGTAGTGTGTTGCAATGATTGTTTGTACGATTATGTGTTGGAACATCTAGTAAAAATAGTCTTGGTTTAATATTATAATATCTGCTTTAAATAAAACATTATTTGAATGAATGAAAACCTTTGCGTGACTTATTAAATCAAAAAGAAATATGATCCATCCTTCGCTGATTCTTTTATAGTTAATCACGTCTTTATATTCTTTATTAAGAATTTTGTAACATGCTTGAAACTTCTGCAGGTATTTGAACTGAAATCAAGGATTGAAAACAACAAAAACGCAGATAGACTGGAATCGTATTCGCTTAACATGAATAATATGAAAACAAAGATAGAAACTGCACAAAGCAACAACTCTATTTTATATTTTATTTACTTATTTACTAATAGTCTTGTCGTTCAACATAGAGAGGGATGCACGAGTAAGTATGAAAACACTTGGTTCTCTCATGAAAAGACAATAGACACAAACAATAAGAAGCGATGGTGTTTTGGTTCATCCTTAAAACCATTCAACTAAATCAAATGAATAATTCGCAAAGCCCTCGGGTTGCGCATCAAATGAAGCGTAAAGAAATAACGATCATAAGATATATACATACATAACGGTGAGCGGCAACATTATTTACACCGTTTCATTTTAAATCAGTTTTATATCTGCTGTAAAATTAAATGAATGTTTAAAAAACGGTTTCTGGAGAATAATGTGGAAAATAAGAGTATATATATTTGTAGTGCGTGCAAGTATTAGACGAGAGATGTAATGTAAGACATTTATTAATTACATTACATGTACAAAATCAAATAATATAACATGGCCTTGTCCATCACTAGTCCAGCCAGATGAAACAAAAACAATGAATCCCCAAAGCCATTGTTGTCGACCAAAGATAGCACGATCCATGGAAGGCTGTGAGGAACGAAAAGCTTTAGCAGGCGTACTGTCTGACACGTACATGAAGGCTGTGGAATCCTCCACAGGACCCCCCTTCCAGTTAACGAGTGTTAACGAGGCGAACGAAATTCAAGTGCCGAATCGCGATGGCGCGTGTATCTGACGTCCTGCTCGTGTCACCGTGGGTAGGGCGGGGCGTTGAACATCGCGTAACACCGGTGGGAGGTTGACGTTGGTGCTGGATGTAGTCGATGTCATGGGTAGTCCTGATGTGCTTGCTCCTGTATTCGGTTGGAGGATGAGTGGGGAGAGCGTTGCTGGTGGTTGAGTGACTACAGTCTCGTCGGCGAGGATGAATGCCGGTTTTACCCGGTCAATCGACACTACCACCCTCTTCCATTGACGGAGGATTTCAAAATACTTTGCATGTCTCTCAATGATCTCAAAAGGTCCGTCGTACGGTTGTTGCAAGGGAGTTGTTACTGCGTCATGTCGAACGAAAACGTGTGAACAGGTTGCAAGGTCCTTGAAAATGAAAACCGAGCGCTGCCCATGACGTGTGGGGCGCACTGGTCGAATCAACTCGAGGCGTCGCCGAAGCTGATCGACGTACGTTGACGTACTGTCCGCCGTTGGTGTTGGAAGTGACAGGTACTCCCCAGGAAGACGAAGCGTTGTTCCGTACACGAGTTCGGCTGGAGTAGCCTTGACGTCCTCCTTCCATGACGAACGAATACCTAACATGACCCATGGAAGGTGGTCCGTCCATCGCTCCCCCTCGTGACACTTGAGCGCTGCCTTAAGCTGTCGATGGAGGCGTTCCACCATACCATTGGCGGCCGGGTGGTATGCAGTGGTTCGAATGAGAGTAGTGCCTGTCAGGTGGTTCAATGACCTGAACAGACACGACTCAAATTGACGACCTTGGTCGGAGGTGATCCGTAGGGGCGTCCCGAAGCGTGAGATCCACCCGGAGACGAGGGCGGATGCGACGGTGGCTGCGGTGATATCAGCAATCGGGATGGCCTCGGGCCAACGCGTGAACCTGTCCACACATGTCAACATGTAGCGAAAACCGGCCGACTCTGGAAGAGGACCGACCAGATCGATGTGGATATGCTCGAATCTCGCTCCCGGGACCTCGAAGTGTTCAACGGGCGCAGAGACGTGGCGCGTGACCTTCGACCGTTGGCACGCCATGCAAGTGCGTGCCCACTCCCTACAATCTTTCCGCATGGAAGGCCACACAAAACGGTGTGATACCAAGCGAGCGGAGGCAGCGATGCCGGGGTGGGACAGACTATGGAGACTGTCAAACACTTGGCGTCGGAGTGTGGTTGGGACGAAAGGTCGCTCCATCTGCATGGACGTGTCGCAGAAGATCAACAGGTTTCCGTCAGCAAGAAACCGCTGTTGGAGCTGGAGTGAAGTGGTGCTCTGCCGGAGTGTCTGGAGCTCGGGGTCATTTGTCTGGGCTCGGGCGATGTCAGCGAGGGTGACTGCACCCGATATGGCTTCCACTCGAGACAGAGCATCAGCAACGACGTTCTCTTTACCGGGCACATAGCGAATGTCCGTGGAGAATTGGCCAATATAGTCCAAGTGACGAAATTGTCGTGGCGAGCACTTGTCAGTCTTCTGTTTAAATGCAAACGTCAGAGGTTTATGGTCAGTGTAAATGACAAATGTTCTCGCCTCCACCATATGGCGGAAGAATCGTATGGCCTCGTACACGGCGAGCAGTTCTCGATCATACGCACCATAATTCCGCTGGGCCGCGTTCAACTTCCGCGAGAAGAAAGCAAGTGGTTGCCATCCTCGGCTCGTCCTCTGCTGCAGAGCGGCTCCAACACTAGTGTCCGAAGCGTCCGCGATGACGGCAAGCTCGGCTTCCGGGTCGGGGTGAGCTAGAAGAACTGCCTCTGAGAGACTGCGCTTGCATCGTTCAAACGTAGCCGTGAGAATCGGTGTCCATGTGATTGGTGTCTTACCCTTGCTGTTGGCGCCGGCAAGGAGGTCGTTCAGAGGAGCCTGAAGTCTGGCGGTGGAAGGTAAGAAACGCCTGTAAAAGTTCAGCATTCCCAGGAACTGTCGGAGTTGTCGGAGATTACTGGGTTGAGGGAATGAGGCGATTGCATCAACCTTGTCTTGAAGGGGTCGAGTCCCAGAAGCATTGACCATGTACCCGAGAAACCGGACCTCTTCAGCCCCAAACACGCACTTCGATGTGTTCACAAGTATTCCGTACTCGGAGAGTCGTGCGAACAGTAGGCGCAGATGTTGCTCGTGTTCCTCGGGTGAATTTGAGGCGATGAGGATGTCGTCAATGTACGCGTATGCGAAATCGAGTCCTCGGATTGCTTCGTCGATAAAGCGTTGGAACGTTTGGGCTGCGTTGCGTAAACCGAAGCTCATGTAGGGAAACTCGAAGAGACCAAACGGAGTGCAGATGGCTGTCTTCGGAATGTCTTCTGTTGCAACGGGGATCTGGTTGTACGCTCGAACCAGATCAATCGTTGAAAATATTGTCTTGCCAGCGAGGGTTTGGGCAAAATCTTGAATGTGGGGGACTGGGTAGCGGTCGGGGATCGTTCTGTCGTTCAGAGGGCGGTAGTCCCCACATGGTCTCCATTGATCCTCTTTCTTAGGAACGAGATGGAGAGCTGCAGACCAACTGCTTGAAGACCGTCGTGCCACGCCAGACGTCAACATGGCGTCGAATTCTAGTTTGGCGATGCGTAGGCGATCCGGTGCGAGCCGTCGGGGTTTGCACGATGCTGGGTGGCCAGGCGTAGTATGGATGTGATGCACAGTCGAATGTTTCACTACCTGCTGCGTGCCGGCAGGACGCGTGATGTCTGGAAATTCCGCCAAAATAGTGTGATAGCGAGAACCTCCGCAGACTGCCTTGACGTGTTCCTGTGTGTCGTTCGACGAGCGGCCAGCGATGTCACATGACGTGACGCTGTCGACAAGTCGTCTTGCTCGAGCATCGACGAGCAGGCCGTAGTATGACAGGAAATCTACTCCGATAATTGGTTTCGATACGTCGGCTATCACAAATTTCCACACGAAATCACGACGGAGACCAAGGTCGAGGTTGAGGGTGATGGTGCCGTAGGTTGCTATGACGGAACCGTTGGCAGCGAAAAGCTCGTACGTCGTCGGAGCGCGAGGTCCGCTGACCAGCGTGCGAGGGTACACGCAGAGATCGGATCCGGTGTCGACGAGGAACTGTCGGCGTGTTGGAACATCCATCACGAAAAGGCGGCGAGAACGTGGGCAGCCGTCAGCCGCGTTTACGGACTGCCGTTGGAGTTTTTTTTCTTCGGATAGGCGGGATAGCTACATGGCGGTCGGCAGCGTCTGGCGTTCTCTCCGAATGTGCGGTGAAACCAACACATCTCGTTGTCCGAAGCGCCCTGAACGGTATCGCGCCCAGCAGACGTTGTTGCTCGCTGCTGGTTTGCTGAACGCGTGCGAGTTGTCGCTGCGCTGCGGCCTGCGGAGAGGGCTGCGACTTGCTGTGTCAGCTCCTCAATCTGTACCCGACAGCTGGTCAAGTCGGCCGGATTGTCGACTGCCGCGACACGGGATGGGGCAGCCGTACTCTCGTAGATGCGGTCGGCAATGACAGCTAGCGCCTCGAGGTTGTCTGGAGGTGACGAGGCAAGTATGTCGGACATCCGTTGTGGCAATCGGCCGAGCCACAGAACGCGCAACACGTCATTGGACACAGTCGTGCCACCAAGAACGCGCATATGGCTTAGGCACTGTGACGGTGAACGATCTCCCATCTCCTCGTGCTGGAGCAATTGTTTTAGTCGTGCTTCCAACGAGGGTGAGAATCGGCGAATAAGTTCAGCCTTTAAGCTGTTGTACTTGCCTTCCGCTGGCGGGTTGAGAATTATGTCTCGCACTGCAGCGGCGTAGCGTTGGTCAAGCGCGCCTGTCACGGTGTGG
Source organism: Isoperla grammatica (assembly GCA_945910005.1). Classification (NCBI taxonomy): domain Eukaryota; kingdom Metazoa; phylum Arthropoda; class Insecta; order Plecoptera; family Perlodidae; genus Isoperla; species Isoperla grammatica. The sequence goes on from OX246741.1 coordinate 54,495,203, forward strand.
AATTTGGTCGTGTCCTGTGTGATCCCGGCCAAAACAAACTGGCTGTCGATTTGCGCAAACCAAAGCACCGGATCGTCTTGCCAAAATGGCGGAACACGCACGCTCACACGGGCAACTGTATCGGTGGCTGCCGTGACCACGGGGTCTGTCATTGCGAAAACACAATTATGAACGTACAAAAATAATGTTCAATTAAATCTCTAGGCCTAGTACTCACACACAAAAATACTCGAACACGCGTTTGTGGGGTCACCAGATCGGTCGGTAGCTCGTACAGATGGAAATGTCGCTGCGTGTTCATATCACGTCGGGGTCACCACTGTAGTGCGTGCAAGTATTAGACGAGAGATGTAATGTAAGACATTTATTAATTACATTACATGTACAAAATCAAATAATATAACATGGCCTTGTCCATCACTAGTCCAGCCAGATGAAACAAAAACAATGAATCCCCAAAGCCATTGTTGTCGACCAAAGATAGCACGATCCATGGAAGGCTGTGAGGAACGAAAAGCTTTAGCAGGCGTACTGTCTGACACGTACATGAAGGCTGTGGAATCCTCCACATATTGTTCGAGGGAAATACCTTCCTCAAAAGAGGACTTGGTAGCCATATAATCTGAGAGATACAGACTACATATTGAAATGAGAATAGTACAGTTGCTCATCGTCAATAGGAACATAATTCCACATGGTTAACACATGTTCATGATAAAACAATCTCTTATTAGTGGATCATGATACATGCCCAATGTCCATCGCTCCAGAGCAGAGCTAGACTTCCTAGTTTACCGTTCCATTGAAACAACTTGGTACCAACAACATGAATATCTAACAAAAAATCTGAATTACTTTTGGCGAAAGAAAATAATTGTGGTCGTTGTTATTCCATTCCTCGAGATTTCCTGATTTTTAATGTTTGGGGTCATATATTATTTCATTCACTGTACGATAAAATATTCTATTATATTCATAAATATCCTGAAGCAAATATGTGCGAACTTTTTTATAACATCCAGCAAGTAGAATACAATTTGAATTTATAATAAACCCATTTATTTACATGCTAAGTATTCATACATCCAATGTTTGATGTTTACATTACACACATAATAGTCTCAATCACGTTTGATGGATAATTATGTCCGTTTCAACAGCTCGTCCTGTCGTGCTGGCATAGCCAACAGGTAACAACATGACACTTACTTTGTTTACATAACCTCAATTGAGATGTAAATTTAAACAACAACGTTAGCTAATGACAACACTCCCATATTCACACATGAAGCAACTCTGTTGATAGTTTTTCCATAACGGTACATTACAATAAATGGTAATTTAAAAGCGATTTGTATAAAAAATGTGTTTCCTGCATAACCGTGCAATACTTGTTTGTTACAATACTAACTACAGTCATCACAATGTAAAACTTGACACGGTTGCCAAACCAACAATGTTTCTTGTAATGTACCGTATTTCAGTCCACAGTTCAATTGCTGTATGACAATGTAAGATTAATAATATCCCTTTGTGAGCCACTTTAATTTACAACATCGGCGCGAGAGAGAAAAATCAATATGAAAGTAAACAGCAGCACAAACACTACCGTATATGGATCACAAACTGTATTATGTATAATGTTTTGGGGATTTCAATCCTGTATTAGATAAATAATAATAATCGAATGTTTATGCTAATCACCCCTTATCGCGTATTAATGTGAGTAAAAGTAAAAGTAAAATTAAGATTTTCGTTCAACAATCAAAATATTTTGTATAAGACAAACATTGAGATACAATTTAAGACAGAATCGGGAAGAAAGTACTTCTTATCATCGTATGGCAACATTTGTACATAATATGGTATAGTTTAAATAAGAAATATGTTTCTCAACACAAGGACGATGAAACGCAATGCAATCTTTGATACCCATGATTCTTCAAATTAGTATTGAAGTTTGCACATATATTTTTGGCTGCAAATATCTCCAGTCAATAAACATACGAAATAAAATTTAGGGACGCCAACGAACATAGCTTGAGAAGCCCAAAGCTATGCAATTTTAGGAGTTGACGAACCCATAAAAAAATTCTTAAAATTGCATCCAATAAACAAAAACTGTTTTAAACTGTACAGTATAATAGATTTTACAACATAGCACGTAAAAATCATTTTCGAACAAATCCTGCAACAAGCATGTTCAAGCACCCGTATAACGGAAAGGTATTGTAGACAGCTGACTGCTCTCTACCGGCCATGTGAGGAACTAGACAAGCCGACCGGTCGCCATTAGTTGCTGCTTTTTAACACTGAGAGCGACACTAACCAATCCGACAACACTCGTTGCGTTGCGAGGGGTTCTACCGCCGCGAGAATCAACGACGACGACTACTATTGGCTACAGCAGAAATGGTTACACCAGTTCTACCACATCTAGAAAGAACTCAAAATTACAAAACACTGAGTATTTTAGCATAAAAATTCTACCATCCACTAAATACAAATAGGCCTAGCAAAGTGGATATTTTGTACATTTTGGGAATATCTCACCATTGAGTTTGTTAGTGTACTCAATGATGTCATGGTTTGGACAAAAGGTGCAAAAACCTGCCTTTTCATGACAGTCTTTCTATGTTTTCTATCAATGCTGAGCGATATATTGTTTACAATACATGATTTGTACGTCAATAGATATCATGCAGGACGAACACTAGAATCAGTGAATATTTATTATAAGTATTTCTAGTCCGTTATAACAACATATTTTTAACATACCTTAAATATAAATATTTATTTAGTGGATTGGAAAATAAAATAGATCTTTATAAAAATAAAATATGAAATTGTAACAGAGAAGAAAGGGAATAATTCAGAAGTGGGATTCCAGCCCCGCCTTGGTGTACAATCTTGATGTTTCGCTCTAAAGTCTAAACCAGATCGCTGTGAAGCCACGGTTGTTTTAATATGTGTTAGGAGGTGGATGGGTGACCACTCTCCTCTGAAACACTAGCTACCGTTGGTTAGAGTGAATTGGAGGGTTCGAAAGCTTTTGTAACAGCTTCGTTCTTCTCGTCAACTGCTCGGCAGTCCAGGTTAGTGGAGGAACCTATATGACTGGTCAAAGTTACACCGTCCTTTCGGAAGGGACGTAAAGCCGATGGTCCCCTTTGTACTTTTCGACAGGAGTAGGTTACATGCCGGTACCAGGCACCTCCCTTCCTCATTACCATTCATAAATCATCCCTCATCAGGCTAAAGAGGGCATTGTGATCTACACTGGCCTTAATTACAATAAAATAAAATAAATACATATGTGTTTACAATGGTGTATTGCATACAGTTGTAATGTCTTTGTTTTTTTCAATGCGATAGTTATATATTGTATTTACAGTTTAATATTATGAATATGTACAAACTTTACAATTATTTCGCAATAATTTTCTGCAATAACATAAACATAGAAACACTTGTTTGTTTATTTGCGTGCTAGCGTGTCTTGAATTATATGAATATTTATATATATTATTTTGATATAGAATTCATTATCACCTTGAAAACGACAATTCTTGAATATATTTGTCGACATCTCTGGAGAACTTTCACCTCCAATTTCACTTTCAAACCGTTACGATAGATCCAGATTCCATAATGTTGTTGTTTAGCATCCTTTAGGTTGTTTTCATGTTGTTATTATACTGTTTATTTTCGTTCTGGCACATAACTGAGAGTATATACAAACTTCACATGACGGCAAACCTACTAATCACGACCCACAGGTATATTTCCTTTGAATTGCGCATTTATCAATCATTCATAACATTAAAATTGAGTGCAATGTGTAAAACGCGCCTACCATCGTTATCGCTGTGTAACAATGTCGTTAGCATTGCACACTTGTATGGGACAAACTCACATTAATTACTGTTAGTTATACTTGACAGGATTTTCAAAGTAAAGCCACTATATGAAGTTTCATTTAATTGTGTCAAATAATTGTAGTAAGGTATTTGATTGTGTATCGAAATACAGAAGAAATACGTCTGTACTTTAGAGTTTTTCAAGATATGGTACTACAGAAGTAGTAAACACAATCTTCTCAAACATAAATGTGCATAGTTCTAATTTAGAACGTGTGGAAATCATTCAGATGAATTCACATTACGAGATGAATGCACCCTTAATTAGTACGTGAGAAATCAGTATTTAATTACGGTGCTATTCAGACAAAAAATAATTGTAATTTCTAGTGAAAATCCCACACATCAACTCAATTTGAAAATGATACGCGAGCCATACTGTAGGCCGACTATTATATCATTCCAAATTGAGTTGATCGCAATTACAATTTCACGTGCAGTGGTAAAAGTTTATTTATGGAGCTTTCAGTTTAATGCTATACTATGCTATGCTATACTATATACTCATTCTATTCCAATATAACTGACAAATACAGACAGACATCCACGACAAAAGAAAAAAAATATTAGTTAACATACGAAAATTAGTGTACATCAATGGGAAAAAATGATAGAAACTTGCGGTATCTATACTTCGATACAGATTTCATATTTTGCCTATGGAGTATGGGGGGGGGGTTATCGTTTTGCGAATACGGGAGTAGACTACGTCTCGGCGTGGCAACACCGCTGTATGTACTGGTTTGCAATGAAGTCACAGCGATGCACGTTGCACCCTGGGTGTACACCAGGGTCGATGTGGTAATGAGACCCGGTTTGCGATGACGTCACAGCGATGCACGTTGCACCCTGGGTGTACACCAGGGTCGATGTGGTAATGAGACCCGGTTTGCGATGACGTCACAGCGATGCACGTTGCACCCTGGGTGTACACCAGGGTCGATGTGGTAATGAGACCCGGTACGCAATGACGTCACAGCGATGCACGTTGCACCCTGGGTGTACACCAGGGTCGATGTGGTAATGAGACCCGGTACGCGATGACGTCACAGCGATGCACGTTGCGCCCTGGGTGTACACCAGGGTCGATGTGGTAATGAGCTGGGCGTCGCGTAGGTTAACAGAGGAACAATAGTGTGGCCACATCCGCGGGCTTGCTTTCAACCTACTGAACGTGCTCGGCATACTATTATGTTCTGTATTATGGTAAAGCTTTGGTGAAATAGTGATTCAACGGATAGGTTTTTAGAAGTAGCAATTTTTTACATTTTAAATCATCCAAAACGTAAAGAATTATGCCACATAATAGTTTCATGTTGAATATTTTCCAATACGGTATCTTGGACGGTATCCAAGCCTAAACTAATTATTTTTATATTTAATTTAAATTTAAATTTTTTTTTTAATTTAAATTTAAATTTAATTTAAATTAATTTTTAATTTTAATTATTTTTTAATCTATTCTTAAATAAATATAGGGGGATTGATATCATTTGGACTTACGTAATATTTTGGCAAATATATTCACAGGGAATCAGAAAACAAATATCTGCAGTTGTCAGAACTGAATAGGCCTACACCATGATCTAACAATATTTCGAGATATTATTAGATCATGGGCCTACACGGGGCTAGATGCCGTGTCATAAATGATGTGTACGTTAGTATTGTGATGGAAGTGGTACATTAGAAGCCGGCGTAGCAACGAGGCATGTAATAGTGTGTTGTTGTGTAACGCCTCCCACTGCAGATCACAAGTACTGGCTAAATACGTGATAATGTACAACTAAGTATACTCATTACATTGTTGTATCGTGTTAGCATTAGACCACATTACCGCAATGAAATCAAGATAGAGCACAAATATGTACAAACATGTCTGACTTGATTTGAAGGAATTGATTCTCTGATTATAGATTTGAAAAATATTCGTTCACCTTTTTAGGTAGGTCATTAAATCCTCTTCATTCTGTTCGCTGTATAGGTTACTAACTTGATTATAGAGTCTATTCTTATGTAACACAACAACTAGGAACGATCAGTGTTTAAGAAGCATACGGCAACATTTCAAAGAGAAACTTCATTCATCAAATTGAATGTGATGTAGAGGAGTGAAAAAACTTGTTTGAATTTTAAAAACGTTATGAAAGAACAACGTATACACATTCAATATCGTGTATAACAGTGTAAACACATTTCGCAAGATGTGTTTGTAAAGACAAATAGTGTAGAAGTACTTTCTTTTTTTCTTTTTACAGGAAGTACTTGAGAGAAAAGACTATAGAATATGAAATTGAAGCATATCTGTCACAATTGTTTTGTCAGAACAATATTGCAAAAAGCCACGAACCAAATTATAAGTAATTAAAAATATCGCACACATTTACTTCAATAGTTGTTTTTGCAAATATTTGCCGAAAACATTAAAAAAAACTTCCTACAAACATAAATTTAAGTATTTTTTCTTTTTATTGTTACTGTGAAGTAGTTAAAAGTAGTAACGGTAATATATATGTCGTGTAGTGTAATTGTTTTCCTGTATAAAGCGTATTTCCTCGTGTGTAAATCAATTTAATGCACAATAAATAAATACAAACATTACAACCACAACAATAATACGACAAATCAATTATCTACAATGTTTGTGAAGAAGATGTGATCGTGACTCCTCCTAGTTCCACTTTCTCCCGCAGGAGCGACGCGAGCGCCACCAAGGAAAGTGTCTTAAACACTTTAAGGTAATGGGTACTCCCATCAGTCGGCCCCTTACATAACACTACAGCAGAGGTCATAAGAGGTCAAGCGTAGCGGACGTTCTGGTCAAAACAAACAGAGATCAAGAGATGGGGGAACAATCGAGATGATAAGTAGCCACATTAAGTTGTTAATTAACGTCTTATCTTTAAATGCTTGGCTATTATTCGAAGTTGTATTTCAATTTATACGCAACGTACGACGCTGGAAGGTTAGACACGGACAGTTTTAAAGTAGTAAGAGAGAGGGGGGGGGGGGGGGGGGGGGGTGAAAGACGGAGCCAAAAGTAATGTGTGCTGGTTATTCCCCATACCTTGAGAATGTCAGCTTACCACATCACAAGTGAGGAACCATTATGAATCTAGTGTGATTTTAAGAGACCTTCAAATGATGTCTCAATGCTTTGTGGTCATCTAAATAGTTGCCCAAACAACAATGATCAACAATGAAAGTGACGTCTATTGAAGGCGGCAGTGGAGCTGTGACTGGCTGGCAGTGAGTTAGCTGACCACCAATATTTAGTCCATACTTGAAGCTCTGAGTCTTTCCTCTCATTATATCCACCATAGAATACGTTATTTCATTGAAACAGGACGCAAATTGTGTTATTCTGCAACAACCCCCAACCAGAATCGCCCCCCCCCCCCCTTACAAATTCTTTAAGGGATGGTATATATTTCGGTTTAATTTTTGAGAACTTAAAACCTTTTTAAAGCAATTTTTACCAACCAAAATCGAGAGTTCTGCAAGGTAGACAGCCTTAATTTCGTCGAAATGTGTACCTGTCTTATATTCACTTGTTAGCCAAGCATGTGTAGGTAACCAAAAAGCAACATTCGACCTACGTTCGAACCTTGTGCGGAGCAACGCTGCAATGAGATCTATCGCCAGAGACAATACTCAAGAGAGAGAAGTCATTCCAAACATCTTAAGTAGTACAGATAGTCCATTGTGTGTGTGTACTGTGTACATTAGGCCGAGCGCCAACAAGAGTGAAAATGAATTTTTTGACCCTGAAACTTGGCAGATATCTATACATTGAGCTACGAGCTTAGAAAGTGATATTAAGATCAACATATGTGGAGGGAAACGATAGAACGATAGACATTACTCTGATAGTTTTCTATGACAGTTGTTACTTCTGAAACAGTCGAGTATCGCAACGAGAGGTCGAAGTCGACGCTCGACCGATCGATTAAAACTCTCATTTCACTAGCCCGGTAGGAGAGTACTTTTACGGATTGACGTTCAAAAGATGGAATTGTTTCTCGCCGACAACCTAACGAGTATCAAACAGGAATACTTTTATATTGATTTGAATTGAACAGGTTCTTAAATCACTAAAAGTAACATTAGAAGAAATGTAGAAGTAAATACATAGAATAAAAAAGATGTCCAGTGTTTTGTCTTGAAATAACTATGCATGATCATCCTAAGGGCTGGTCCACACAGATTTTTAAGCGCGTAGTCGTAAAGTTAACTCATAGGAAACACGTACTGGCGTTCACACAAAGTTTTAGTTTTAAGACGTTGTTTTCATTGTTGTTTTTAAAACAACGTCTTAAAACCTTATGCATTATGTCTTAAAAATCTGTGTGGACCAGCCTTTAGCAGGAACGAATACTATACATAACAAAATAGTGCGCTTTGCGGCCATATTGGAGGCCACAATGCCAGTGATTGGTATAGTTCATTGTTACTATGTTTCAGATGGCGTTTGGTGCAAATTCAAATGTTCTCTAATTTTGGTTTGCTAACATTTAGTTGAAAGCAACATAAATAAACTCTTATGTCTCGATTGCTCTTTTAATCGTTTACAAAGGCATACAATAATCATTTCCGTAAACTTGATCGGGGGATATACGTGTTCAAACGCTCATGTTTCCCTGTAAACATATTCGTCTTGTGTTGGCAGCTAAAATGTCAACATACATTCCCAGAGATGTTGAAACGTGAATCCAAATGGGCGTCGTGACGTCACGTGGATACTCCGTACAGAGCAGCGAGAGGGCAAAACAGAGGCGAATCATGATTGTAATAGATGCAACAGTTGATACAGGACAAGAGAGCCGATAATGTAGTTTCGCAGATTAGATATTATTTAGTATATATGCTAATTAATGCTTAATAAAGAAAACTGCGAAATTTCTAACAGGCAATCGTTGCATATCTGTGAGAATTCCAACAATCTGTATCTTATTCAGCAAAATAAACACAATCAAATTACGTGAGTTCTAACAGTCTATTGACTATTACACAAACTTCTGTGAAACGAAAATATTTTAAATAATGAGAAAAACTTCTCTGTGCATCTCAGATGGAACCGAAAGATCCGGGTTCAATTCCCTGTTGAGACATCAGACCTGGGCCGCGTTTCACACGTGCGAGGAGTAAACGTACTCGGAGTAAACGTGCGAGGAGTAAACGTATTCGGAGTAAACGTGCGAGGAGTAAACGTACTCGGAGTAAACGTGCGAGGAGTAAACGTGCGAGGAGTAAACGTGCGAGGAGTAAACGTGCGAGGAGATGAAATCGATCACATGTTTTTACTGATCTGCCAACTACTTTCCTACTTCACAAAAACAAATGCAAAGAATCTGTGAATGTTCTTTAGAGGGTATTACTATCAGTTCACAACGTGAGGGAGAAATCTATCTTTATTTGATTCTCTCGATTAGGCTAATCGATACTACATTTTTGGAAGGAATTGTGTGCGACAGTGGATAGTCAATTTTGGTTCCTGGTTTCAAAACAGAATGCGCGTTCCTGTATTCTGCAATTATACATTTACAACTTTCGAAATATTGGATGTTGAATTGTGAATTGTCTACCATAACACAATGTAATATTATGGCTAAAATTAATAATGAACATTATTATTATTGCAAGTGGCTACTTTTAAAACGTATATGATTACAAAACATTAATGGAGTGTTTATCGCAAAACTTTTCTTGTTTTTATTTTAAGTGCAGCGTGTGTCTGCATGGCTAAGCTACAAAGTGTGATGAACATAGTTTCATAGTGAAAGATAGTAGAATGTCACTAAAAGATATGCAGAAGTGATATAAATCACACTCTGGCTGAATACAAATTGCGTTGCATTGCATTGTATGCAAAACTATATCATCAACATCAAGTCGTCCCATTTTTTCTTTATATACAATAGTAATACATGGAACATATTCAAAGAAGAAAGTTTTACTAGGAATTATCAGAAAGAAACTTTAAAGATGAAACAAGTTACGCAAGAAGGGGGATTGAGACGATGTGTGGAAGATACGAACAGATGATGAGGAGAACTGAATCAGTTGTATAATACTATGAGAGTGTTAATTAGTTATCTGTGCTATGGAAAAGATTAAATATAATGACAAATACAGAGATTTAATTACAGAGTTTTGCCATTATAATACGAGGTTCATCAAACTCCTAGCGGGGGTTTAGTAAACCTCAAATTCGATGAGCCCCCGCTAGTAGATACTAGATAGACCTTGATTATAACAGGCCCACTATATGAAATATGAAATACTGGTTCCCCCCCCCCCCCCCACTCTTATCGTCATGACCAAGTGAATTGGGTACTAAGTGTAATGAATTGAATAATATGCGTTTATGTGTTAACAAACATTATACTGAACCAATGATTGGTTAGTTTAAAACGTACAGTATGACGCAACACCTCCCCTTAATGTCTTCACGCATCATCATTGGTGTTGAAACGGTAACGGAAAACAAACCACATCGTAATGTCACGTGATGTCTCATTCAACCATAGACAAAAACAATTCCCCCACACGTGACGTGAGGAATATTGGAAAATGACATTACCAACCCATTGTGTCGATCAGTGAGTGAGTTTTTCCTCCAGACAACCAACCATAACTGTATGTTAATCGATAGATGTGTAACAATTTCACCTGGCACAAGATTACATAGGCTCTGTCAGAGTCACTTTCCCTTGAATTGAAATCACATTCCAGCTGATGGTTTGGGGAGCGGTCCACGGCCGGTACACACGGTCTGCGGTCTCAGTGAGGTTGGCACACACGCTCTAGAGTCACATTCAAGCTGATGGTTTGGGGAGCGGTCCACGGCCGGTACACACGGTCTGCGGTCTCAGTGAGGCTGGTACACACGCTCTAGAGTCACATTCCAGCTGATGGTTTGGGGAGCGGTCCACGGCCGGTACACACGGTCTGCGGTCTCCGTGAGGCTGGTACACACGGTCTAGAGTCACATTCCAGCTGATGGTTTGGGAAGCGGTCCACGGCCGGTACACACGGTCTGCGGTCTCAGTGAGGCTGGTACACACGGTCTACAGTCTGACAGTATAAGGCCGGTACACACGATCTAGAGTCTGACAGAATGAGGTTGGTACACACGCTCTCACTCTCAAGATTCGCACACTGCGAGGCAGGTACAAAAGCTCTGTCTTCATCAGCCAAGAAGCGGATTTTTGAAAGAAAATTATAAAATTTGAAGCAAAACGTACACACAAGTCAAAGGACTGATTTAGCTGTCGCATTAATTGATTTTTCGGCCTCTTAACGATGATTCGTGTTGACCTTTATGTAATTATAGTTCATAGAATATTTATTCATGCCATTTCATAGTGCATAGACTAATTTACAATGTTACGAACATGCAAACTGATTTAATCGTAGTCAAAAGTGTTGCTGCCGAAGTGTGCACCAACCTTTATTAGGAAATAAATGCGTAGGTGGGGGTAGATAATGACTTGATGTGAATGCAAGCTTTGGAGTTAATATATATGTAATTTTGTGCTCCAGTCTTTACCCCGTCTAGGCTCGGGTTAGAATTAGGTCCAGGGTCATCCACTCTGCCAGTTGTACGAGGCGACGAAATTAGGACCTCCAATTCCCCCCTTCCACTCATTAACTCCTCCCATCCTTTCCTCCAATATCCTCCAACGTCATATGACCTAGTTATGGAGTACGTCGTTCAACCCAAAATAATAAGTGTATCTGTCTTTGGTTGACAGCTGATGTTGTGGTGTGTTGTGTGCACCAGCCTCGGGTCGACACGTGATCGTGTGTACCAGCCCCCGGGATCTACATGTGATCGTGTGTACCAGCCCTCAGGATCTACATGGGCTCGACACAGTAGGTGTTGCTTTCTTAGCAGACAACAATGACACGACAATGACATTCGACTTGGCAGACAACGTTTTAAACGTTTTAAACGCAGAGTAAACTACCAATTAGAGATCATTAAACAAGGCTCAAATTACCCCCTTTCTCCGTCCGGGCGGGGTGTTTACACGGAGCCACAAGCGCTGGGTTTTATTATTACATTAGAGATGAGAGTTAAGAGTGCACTTCCACTTCCGGTTCCATGTTTACACCACTGGGAGGAGCGCGGGTGTGGCTGGGAGAAAGGCTGTGCATGTTCGGTGCAGTATGTCACTTGCATGAGAGGGCGGTGCATTTATTTACTGCTGAAAGGGGTTGGTGGAAATGGTAACAATGAATCTATTGATGTAGGAATACACGTGTAGGATGCCTATCTCAGTGTAATTCGTTGACCAATCCAATAAGATAGTGACCGATTGTTAAACCCAAATATGCAAATATTATTCTGATCCTGAAGATACCTACATTACACTCAATCAGGTACTAAATTATCAAAATTAATCCAATAACGTACATAATGTAGTAATAATGAAATATATGTAATGTATTTATGTAGCGACAGCGCTATTTTGTTACACATACATTATTCTTATCAATACATCAAATTATTAAATACAAAATGTGTGTGATCAATAAAAAGCTAAATGTACGTACAATCAAAGACATGGACAAAAGTGTAGACCATGAATTCACACCTGATCCTCATTTCTACTCTTTATTGACAATATAACTTTCCTTAACATTTGTTTTTGTTCAACAAATGTGGTTAGTCTAATTTCTCTCGGTAACATATTATATTTTCGCAACCAAAGAATAGAGATTGAACTTCTGGAAAGTAACAAACCACTATGGTTGTAACTAAACGTGAAATTATGGTTTAACACAAAATTAATTCACTAATATATAATTCTAAAGAGAGGCATAAATAATTACCCTCTTACAAATATTTACGTACAAAACATTTAATTGAAACATAGTTGAACCTCTGTAGAATTACATCATTATATCCAATCAAAATAGACCAGATGCAGAATTTGGTGGACGGTAAATAAATTATTGTAGGAAGGTGTTTAGCTGTCAATTGTTCAATAAACTCTCGACCGCCAGGCCACGTAACGTCGGCCGCATCAGATCCATCACACAAGCCAAGATCTTCATAAAGGGAAACAATTCATACATACGCTGGGGAGGGGAGGGGGAGGGGGGGGGGGGGTATAGGCGTATAGGTCTCAAGAGGGCATGTATGAGAACGAGAAAAAAGACGCAGAGAAGAAGAAATGAATAAAATGAGCATAGAGAAAATAATATGTAGTGAGCTTCTGTTATGCTACAAGATGCACGATGAGTCCTTTTTACGGGCACCGTTCACGGCAAGGAGGGATCTACCTCGACCGACATTATTTGTTGAAATCATCGATGATAAAAGGCGACAAAAGGAGACCCTTTCCTTTCCTCCCAAGATTCCTCCTCCCACTTGGCCCTGCCCTCCCTTGCTGGCCTCCCCTTATGAGCTATGACGACCCCCGCGATAAATAATGGATCTGAATGATTCGGAAGACCTAACCTGTACATATTTGGTTCCAACCTAAGAAGCACCCTGCCAATCACTAGCCTCAAAGGGAGGCGATAGTATTGTGGAGATCATAAATGTAAATAATCCCCATTATTCATCAAAGCACTCACCTTCTCAGCCGGTACCGACAACTGAATGTGAAGGATGTCGTCTCGACTCGACTTCGGACGCGTATCGCTCCCCGTATAGGGGAAGGTCCCCTTTCTGTAACTGTGTGTCCACCCGTTGACTACCGCTTGAGATTTTAGACAATTATTTCCCACTATAGATATTTACAACTGTCAACAAAGGAGGCGACGGCTAAGTCGCCCTTTGTGTGTAGTGATTGGCAGGGTGCTTCTTAGGTTGGCACGCAGAGTAGGACATCGTTAATCTACGGACCACCAAATAATCAATCAATGGCGGCGGTAAGGAGGTTGCTTGGTATAACGGGGAGACAAGAGCAGATCATATGTGTGACATGCTGACAAGCTAAGGAGGTTGCTTGGCACAACTGGGAGACAGAGAGTAGATCATATGGGTGACATGCAGACAAGCCAAGATTCAAGGCTGCACCTCCCCAGAAAGCCTTGTGCCTCGTTGTACAATACGTGGTTGTCCGAGAGAACGGAAGGCCCGCGGCCGCTACAAACCACTTTCTCGTCGCTCTGGGCTCTCAAACGCTCAAGAATGCGTGCGTGATTCAACAATGCTAAACTGTAGCAGTCGCAGTCGGGCCTTGAATTGTCGACGACGCAACCAACTCTAGCTTAGCTTCTCAAATTAATTAGCGTCCAATGAAGGTCTGTTGTGGTTTTCTGTTATAATATTGACGGTCCCAGTTCGTAAAAGGCCTTCTTTTTTGCCTCATTTAATAAATACTTCCTGTAAACCACATATTATTAGTTGAAGCAACAATTACATACGTCAATATGCAGCAACGGCATTGGTCAGCAATATCTTTGTCACCAGAATAATCATCATCCATCTTCCTCCCGTCTATAGCCCTATAGGGCCATTTTACAACAGTGCAAAGTACATAACATATATCCTTCTTCACATCCCTGTCCATACTTTGTCATTGTCACCTACCAACTTTTACTGCACATTCTCAAGACATGCATTCTTAGTCACAACGTTTGTGTTTTCGTGTGATTCGTACCCCAACCTTGGCATTCTTGTTTCATGAGTAAATGTGAGTAATATAATGCTCAGCTCTTAGCTTAGAGTAGATTCCTACTATATCAACCAACACTCGACTTTGGGCGTCATCCATTCCTTTCTTCCATGAGCGAATATGAGTGAATACTTACATTATTTGACTATAATTACGAATGAATTAACATCAGTTGCTTTGTAAACTTGACAGTTGGCTTATCCTTAACGATTGTTGATCTTATATATGTCAATAGTTTTCAAACTATTGACATGGAAAGTGTATATGAAGGTATTCACTTTCAAGTACGTGAAAAGGCCAGCTAATGTACCACAGAGAAAGCAACACAAAACATACTTCAATTTCCAAATTTGATTTGGTTGTTATGACAATTTTGATGAAGTGTTTGATATATTGAATGTGATAACGACCACATGTGGGCGACGGTAACGCGAGATAACATGAGCGCCTTGTAGTAAAGGTCACCCCCAGTCTCAAGCATGGTATACGTGTCAGTTACTCCTCATCTCGTTCATCAGTGATTTCAAATAGTAACATAACGGGTTTATGAGTAATTCGATGACCCTGCTCCAAATACATTCTTCAACGAAAATACCATTTTACTATTGCAGCTTGTAGAATAAATTGTACAATGGTTTCTTGATAGGACGAGGAAGGGGTAATGCTAGATGATAGGAGAAGTATATATTTAAGTAATTATCGTAGCAACTTCTTATTTAGAATAAACGTATTATTGTGTTTACATCAGTCTTACAATGACTAAAACTTGTACCTAAATATTTTGTGGAAAATTTACTAGTAGGCCTAAGTTATTTGAGCTTTAAAAGAAATGTACAACATTTGCGCTAAGGATACATAGAATTTTGGAGAAATGATTCCATAATATTATAGCGTTTTGTAGTACATAATTTCTTGACGGTAATTTACATTTCTCATCGTACATTTGAATATTACGAATCAAATGAAGAAATACACGTTTTTTGGCATATTACAAATTCAAAAACAATAACCAAGGTTATTTTTTCTATCTGATGTGTGCTAATTTTTTTTAATCGAAGTTGTCTTTATTCGTACATTCCAAATTTTAAGAGCACCCCTCCGCCAACATGGCCCCCGCTACCAGGAAGGTTTGCGGGTCGGTAAGAAAGTAGTTTGTTCAGCCCCCGGGCGGCCAGGACCCCTATTCGGTAACTGTTTTATGAAACTCCCGATACCGATTCGGGCCGCTATGGGTCGAAAGCGGGCGAGAGCGATTATGTAACTTTTTTATGCCCGATACCGCCAAATTTAACCCGGAATGAAAGCGTAAATCCCGATACGGTATCAGCACCTCTTTCTAGGCCGATATGCATGTTAAACGTTGTTTTTAGCATTTGTTTTCAGCGAAAACTAGGAGACGATTTAGATTCTAACGAGGAAATATTGTGCGTCGTAAGTTGAAATTCTTTTCTATAATATACTGTATTAAATATTATTTTGTTGAGGTTATGTCAAACTATACACGTATTTACTGACTTAGCTTTAAATTAATATTCAATGCAGGTCTAGGCCTAAATATCCCCTCCCCCAAAAGGTCGTATGTCTAGGCCTAGACCTTCACAGCGTTAGCCCTAGTCATATGTACACATAGTGGCAGCAGAATGCTAGGCCTAGTATGTTTTAACACAACGTTTTCGGTCGATGGCATTTTGAGGTTATAAACAAAAACAAAAGACGATCACAACATGACTTGTGCGAACTGCGAAGCACTCGGAAGAGCTGAGTTTCTGATTGGTTACGACTTCGACAGCTCCGTCTCTGTGTGACGTGTTCGGCTCGGCACGGCACGGCAGTCCCATATCGGCCTACCCATATCGGACTACGCTATAGAATCTCTATTTTTTTATTTTCTCTCCAAACCCGCTATGGGAACGACTAATATACACGCTTTGGAATCGGCACGGATCCATATCGGGAAATTACAGAATAGGGGTCCAGGCAATATGTGGGCCGCGTGACGCAACGGACAGCGCCGATCAAACACGGTGGAAGAGTTGATTTGCCGAACAGTCAATCATGTATTATAGCACAGGAGCCGGTCTTTGCGGAAACACAGGTTGACAGTTGATTTCGTTCTTGTGTCGCAGAGATATCTGATAGTTATCGGCTTAAAGGCTGCTCAGCTACGTAAGGCTATTAAGCCCCTTTAAGTTTAGCCGACCCTTGCATTACTGATATTGACATTGTATTGTACACATGCGATTCTAATCACAAATGTTATGAAGCAGCCAGTAAATTCTAACATGAACTCTAGGTAATTAAAATACCAACTCTATTTCTAACTGTAATAATTTTTAAAACTACGGTTTTTCTAATACTAACCGATCATAACTTTAAACACAAGTAGTTAAACATTAGAAATGTTTCTTCCAATACTAATGCAAATACTACTACTGAAATAATGAATATTATTATATCAACGCTTTGAGTACGTATTTGTGCAAATTATGATTTACAAGGGGCCACACAAATCCATTCTTTTAAGCTCTCATGCATGTACATTGTACCGGTACTAAGAGAGTATGCATGTACATTGTACCGGTACTAAGAGAGTATGCATGTACATTGTACCGGTACTAAGTATGCATGTACATTGTACCGGTACTAAGAGAGTATGCATGTACATTGTACCGGTACTAAGAGAGTATGCATGTACATTGTACCGGTACTAAGAGAGTATGAATGTACATTGTACCGGTACTAAGTATGCATGTACATTGTACCGGTACTAAGTATGCATGTATATTGTACCGGTACTAAGTATGCATGTACATTGTACCGGTACTAAGTATGCAAGTACATTGTACCGGTACTAAGAGAGTATGCATGTACATTGTACCGGTACTAAGAGAGTATGCATGTACATTGTACCGGTACTAAGAGAGTATGCATGTACATTGTACCGGTACTAAGAGAGTATGCATGTACATTGTACCGGTACTAAGTATGCATGTACATTGTACCGGTACTAAGTATGCATGTACATTGTACCGGTACTAAGAGAGTATGCATGTACATTGTACCGGTACTAAGAGAGTATACATGTACATTGTACCGGTACTAAGAGAGTATGAGAGAGTTGGGGAGGGGGATGACAAATCTTTCTAAAGATACGATAGATGCAATTGTATTTTGTTTTTTCTTCCATTGTACTCCACATAAACACGGGTAAAGTACCGGAATATTCAATTATGTATTGTAATTTGTGCCTTTCGATTTTAAAGTACAGCCACACAAATCCGAGCCATCATGTTTGTGTTAACGTCAATTATAAGACAGAAAAGAAACACTTAAATCTATTTTGTAGCTTTCGTAACAATAAATTTTTTGATTCGTTTTGAAAATTAATTACATTTCTGGAGGGCATGTACCCATTCTTTATAATTTGTGTTTAGCAAAACCTGTACATGTTTCACGTTTTACATTTTATATCAATGGTTCCTCTATCTATGGGATAAATACAATATTAATTCATGAAGATACAGAACATTCTGTCTTGTGTGTTGTTTGTAAATAATTAACTTCTTCAAAAATGCCTTAGGTTCCAGTTACACCACATTTAATTGCAATGTTTCTCCGACCTTCAGAGCGGTCCGTCTGTTTCCATCAAAGGTGTCTCCGGGTAATAAAAGAACGCTATTTGAAAACATCTAGACGAGAATGGAACGAGTTTATGAGCGGATTACGTAACAAGATGTCTGCCCTTCATTTTGTAATCTCACTCGCCGCGATTGGGGCATCGCCAAAACAACTTGCTTTAGTTTTAAAACCGAATTCCATTCCACATTCTATTGAATAGATTCCTGATGGACTTCGGTTTTAAGTGCAGCGATCAATATCACACTCTGTGAACATGGCTGTACAAATTGTTGCAGAATAATATGATTTATTGCAGCAAATAAAACATTTCATTGGTTTATGATCCATGTCAAAATACGTTCTTACATTTAAATACTGACAAAATGCCTTTGAGAAGTCTCAATTCATATAGCTTAGCTATTTCTACACCTGCTTCGGTATACACTCTCCACTTGCTACTACTAACTGTTACACCCCCCCCCCCCCCCATCCTCCTCCCTCCCCCCTCCCCCCTCCGCGCTCACCAAACAAACAAAAACAATCCGCATCATTCTTTTTTCTTCCCCTGAGTACCCAGTTTCTTTTCTATGTTGCGTTTTTGTTGCAAATGTGTTGTACTGTGAAATGGCGGCCAAATGGTTAATCTTTAGAGCGGTATAGTCAAGTCTGTAGAGGAATGTAGCTTGTACGTACTTAATCTTGTCATTAAAAATACATTATAGAACCTATAGGTGTAAAGATATAAAATAAATGCATAGGTGCCCCTTCAATTACTTTGCACGAGTACATTTAAATCCAACATAATCTCCTAATGTACCTTGCTATACATGTTGTGACACCGTTAAAGATAACGTTTACATAAACTTGGGTATTGTATAATGCATTTCTGCTATTTTAGAATGTTCAAAGCTGCACTGCATGAAAACCGGTAGCGGTAGGAATCGAACGCATAAACTCCTGCATTCATTTATCATCCATACATTTTACATACAACCGATTTCGTCACATAAAAGTCACATTAAATTAAAACATTTTATAAAACACGAATACAAGATTCATAAAACATCTGTCCAACAAATCAGCCACTGTATTTTTCAAATAATCCCTTGAAAGTTTTATAAAAACGATTCAATAAGTAAATGTTTATCAGCTCGAGCTTGTAAAATCTTTCACGTTTAGGCTCGATACGGAGTAAACGGGCAACGAATTGAATTTACTTTTGAACATATCCCCCAACTTTCTTCCATTTAATGCACAGCCTTCTATACACTTGCTGCACTGCTTTTCAGATTCAACAACCAGTCGTCCTTCAGTGTTTGCATCCGACCTCCGAGTACCACTGTCTCCATGCCACAGCCTATAACTTGCTGCATAAATCAGCTAGATAAATAATGTATTAGAACCTAACACACGTTAGCAACAAATTTCAACATTTCCTGATAAATAAAAATGCTATAAACTCACTAATTTAATCCGTGAAACTAACAAAAATTCCCACCGGGAATCGTTTTTCGCCAACAGTAAATCTATAACGACCGGTAAACATTAATGCAGGACTTTCATTTATGTATTTTTGTTAAATGTCAACTGCCGCCGGTTTCGAACCGAGCTCGCAGCTTCGCAATACGCGTTGGATAAAGCGCCCTAGGCGGGTGCCCTACTTACCCACACTAACACTAACAACTCTTTCGAATACCTCTAGTGAATAAATACATTGACACGGTCCTGGATGTACGAAATCAGCCACACATCTCATAACTAGGCGATGATGTGATGTAACTTTCATCTGACCTTTAGTGGAGTCATTCAAGTGGTTGTATCATGCGCACAGTATGCGAACCCGGAACGTTTGCCGGGCTGGGTCATAGGCCACGCTAAACTGGCACCACCTCGCATTCAATGAGAGTGTGAATGCCATATACGTGATTTTAGATGAGCAATTATTATATTGGTGTTTAAGATTTAAGATAAGAGAAATGCAATAGAATAGTGTGGGTATTTTCTCGTTATACTAGATTTATTCATCACGATTTTTAACATCATAATTCAAATTATTTCTATTTGGGAAACGTAAGGTAAATGGTGGAGTTATTCGTAAATACAAATAATAATAGTTAATCATAATTTAAATAACAATATTATTGTACAAATAGTAGCAATGTCTATAACCAATAAACAAGACAGAAACGTAGCAACAATCAAATTGGAAACTGATTAGGGTAATTGTATATTTCTTAAGATCTTTGATAACAAACATGTCCATTAAATGTGATTAATCACTTCTTTCCAGACATCTGAAATAAATCAACCTAGCTGTTAAAACGTTGAGATATTCACGTGAATGAAACCAAGCTGGAAATACAATCTAGTCTCGAACAAACTGAGTTGTGACTTGTGTGTGGTAACTAATTTGGATCCTTTTATTATTTTATTTACTTTTTGTAACTCATAATGTTCTAGAATATGCGCAGATGAATTGTGTCGCAATCATGGCCGCTGTGACTTCACGTGGGAACTATCAACACAACAACAAGATGGCCAAGACGCACTAAATGAGACATTTTACGAAATATAAAATTTAAGAAACAGTTTCGAAATTCGACTCAATCAAAGTATATAATCATACGATCCATTTTACATAAATTATCTTATATATTTTTTGTCATAAAAGCCTGTCGAAGGTCGCTCGAACTGTATAAACGTCTTGACTTTAGTATACGTGAGTTCCTAAAACAAACCAACGCACCGTTATAGCAGTTAAACTTCAATGCCATTACCAAACTCAGGTAGCCGAGTGGGTTTTATCAGTTAAGCTACCCACTTGATTGACTCGTTGTGACCTTGATCGATCGAGACTCGTGTGGTCGAAAGTATCGCTTACGCAATCTATGAGGTAATTATACTGACCGGTCGCGTCAAACGCCGGAAATATGGGGAAATAGAAGCGCTGAGTCTCGACAAAGCTAAAAAGCTTCAAGTATGGACTAGCCAATCACACTGCCGCCGTCTTCGGACGTCACTTTCATTGTTGATCATTGTTGGGCAACTATTTAGATGACTACGAAGCATTGAGACACGGCCTAAATGTCTATCCTATTCAGATATAAAAACGATTTACAAAAGAGGACACGAAAGGCAACTGTAACTTACAATATACCCGGAAAACAATAATAGAAATATCAAATGAAAAGCAAGTGAAGAAAATGCAAGACATTTAATACAAAATGATAATGGAGAGATAACTTCTACTACTTTTATTTACCTACTACGTTAGACAGTAAATAATTCAGTGCTGCTTGCTGTTTGATTTGAACAGTAACAAATTACATAATAATTATAATCCTGGCATCTTCTGACTTCTACATTTTAAGGATGGTATTGAGTAACTAGTAAGAATAGCATCTGTACTTCATCATTGTTAAGAAAATTGTTTTTTCTTATAGAAAATAGCATGTAATAAAACAGTTCCTAAGTAACTTTTTATACTTCGACTGTGTATGTATCCTCTAAATTAGGCGCCAAATTTCTATACAGGTAAAAGTGAAGTCTAAATGGTGTTAAAAAAACAACTTGGAGTATACAGTGTTTCTTGTCAAGTTTAAAAATAAAAACGTTATATCTGTGGAAGAGTGCTGATCACTATATAGGTACTTGAAATATTTCGTTTTTAATTTTAATCTTGACATGGAACAATGTTAAGTCCAGCAAGTTGTTTTATAACATTTCACTTGTTCTACTAAGTTTCTTTTTAATACCTAAATGATGTCTTAAAAGTATTTCGGGCCCCACAACTATAGTTTTCAATACAGACAAAACCGTGTGAACGCCAACTAACAACTCTCGGCAGTCGAGATCAGTGGGAGTTACTTTAATTAGAGATGAGATTTACTCCAGTTCGAGATATTCCAACTACTTAACTAGTTTGTGGAACGCTCACTTGAGTGATGGAAACTAGATTGATGTGTTGCGATCTAGGCCAGCACGCGACGTTTGTTTATTTACTTATTTATTTATGGCCAATTTAAGTGTTTTTCTTAATTGGTTTGTAATTGATGACTGGAAATCAAACGGCTGAAGAAAGGCAAACATAACATTTTAAAAATGTATCAACGCAAACATGTTGAGACAGGAAGACGGACTACAAATCCATTTCTATTGGTTAACGAAGTCAGACCTACTAAACTTTCTTGCAAGGTTTATTTAACTCACTGTTAGCAATAATATTTACCACCAAAGAATTAATTATTAAATCTGGTATAAATAGTAAAATACTTATTTATTATAGAATGTAAATATAAATCCTTGATTTTGAGTCTGATGTAAATGGAAAATCTTCAACAGAGATTTGCTGGACACCTTTTTAAAAATCTGTGAAAGCTGGAGGGTACATACAAAATATTGCAAACAATACACAATCATTCACTGTGATTCGTTTGAATCATCGTCTCGAACACCCTCGTTGCAACAAACCTTGACATCAAATACTACGACCCAAGAATATGTTAATTTGTATGGAACACAAAATGCGTTGCATGCATCTTCCGATGTATTCAGCATCATAAAACTGTTTATCACAGTAGAAAAAAAAAATCGTGTGAATTTTCTTATCTTTTGCGCACACCTAAATAAGCGTCACCGCCTTAAAACTCTGGACACAAAACATGCAAAGTAGGTAAATTAAGAAACTTGTTAAGAAACATTTGTTTGTAAACAACATTTAGTTGCATTTCGTGTATATATATTTTTAGAATGTTAATTACCGAATACGCAAGGCGTACCCACAGAATGAGGCAATAGAGTGCATAAAACAATGCAACGAGCGGAAGACGCAGATCCAACAGATAGCTCAGCGAGTCAAGGTGAACACCGTTGTGTTAAAACACACACGAGACAATGTCAACACGAAATCATTGACTGCAACATTACGTCTTGTCCGCGGGCGGTCAACGCGCACACAGAAGGACACATGACCTTTTAGCACACTTGATTATCATGATGGCGATATCGTATTCCTTGATTAATGTAAGAATGTAGAGCAAGGCAAACTATGTGACAAAGGATGTCGACCTTATGTTACGATTGCATTTCTTTATTGGAGGATAATTGAGAGTTATGAACTTGGTCGCGGTGAACACTGTGGTAGGCCATGAATGTTCCTGACATCTCGTTTTTTCTATTGGTAAATACAAGCATAATAAATAGTTTTAAGTACGTTTCAAGGGTTTCGATGCTACTTTTTGTTTTTTTGCCTAAAAATTCCCATTTTCATAATATATATTGGTAAGGTCATTCTTTGAAATTTTTAGACTCGGAATTATGAACTTCGGACAAACATTTAGTAAGCTACTAACTTGTTTTGACTATATGGCAACCATACTTTCCATTGGCTTTGCCCTGGAGAAAACAAGTAGCTTACTAAATATTTAACAGAGTTTCATAATACCGGGCCTTAAGGTACACTATTGTATACCATTTTGATACAATTGGCTACAATAGATGCAGTTAACGCTCAAGTGTGAGTGCAATCTCGAGCTTGCCACATTATCAAGCTAAGCATATGCAATGATGAGTTGTTTGCACCTGTACTATCTATCTCTTTCCACCCAGGACCAAATCAATGGACAATGCGATAATCAAACAACAGCACAGCAGACATACTGAATCTCTTAATTAATTGCTATAGGCAAACTGAGTTCCCTTCGAAGAAACTGAATACTATGTATAATATAGTAATAACAGGTATTAATTAATATATAATATGAGCTGTGTTGCATCACACTGTCAGAATAGTTTTGCAAAATGTCTATGCAGGGGTATGATACCATCAATATCAAAGACCACCCAAACGTTGTTGGTAACCAGAACACATTAAGGCGGCGCTTCCAGCAGAGTAACGGAAGGACACGCCCTTCCTTGATTACTAAATCTTGCTCACTAGCTACTGAACTAGCTGACCATACACACACTCACATTAATTGTTTTCACATTACATGGTCACAGCTCATAAATAATTGAACACCATCATTCTTTGCACAGTTAACAAACACAACCAGTGACTTGAATTAAGACCCACGATTAAAACGACGAAAAAAGACGCCCACATTTGTCTAAATTTGTAATACATAAATGAGGAATTTGAATTTGTCTCCGTAGTCTGTATAATTATTTGCGCTATGTTCCGGGCTGTCATAGAAATGAGGTATAAGTGGTATTGCCAAGGTTGATAACGCGTTACACCTGGCATAGCAAGCAAATGACATCAGCATGTTCCAGAGAGGTATCTCACGACGTTATTATGTATGTAGACATACTATTAAACCGGAGTTTATGCTAAATATTTTCATAGGAAACATGTATAAGTGTCGTAATTATCAATTTGAAAAAAATAAACGGAAATCCAACGCCGGTTAGTCATCCATAACGGTAAAGTCTCCTCTCATCTGTGATTGGTGGAGGCGGACGCATCCCGAAATGCAGTTCGCCTTGGCGCGTCGCGTCGATCTGCCGTATTACCCAGCATCCCTCGCGGCTGCACCGCCTTCTCACACGGCTAACAATAGATGTAGCGTCAGTCAAGGACGCGACGGAACACGATGTTAGCCGAAGGTCTTCGGTTCTTGGTAATAGAACACTTTATTCAAATAATGTTCCATGATCGGGCCCGATAGTGTTGGGGCTTCCAAGAGAAACCATTCCGAGTTAAAAGCAAAATGCATTAGTTCTAAGAATGTAGGCCTACCCTCGGGCTAACAACTCTATGAACACTACTTTCAAAAGCTAATTTTATCTTATTTTAAATTGCAGGAAATTAATTAATTATTGTTGTCGTCATATTATGGTAATTTATGTAACTCATCCACCATCTAGATGCTAGCAGAGATATTTTATGGATGGTTCTTTTGAAAGATGAGGAAAGAAAAGGTAAATGTTATGTTGTAGGCCTTTTGAGATTGTCATTAAGAAGAAAGAAAAGAAAGAATAAAGAAGAATTCACTTCGGATTCTCAATTTGAGAATCCGAAGCGAATTGTTACTCAAATATACCATAGCATTTACTTATTAATGTTAGATTACAAATATTATTTTGAAATTGATTACAATCGCCACCATGTTCTCGCAAATAAAACAAATACATGTAACTTCAAGTGGAATATAATAGATGCAACAGAAGTCTCGTATGTAACCTATACAGTGGGGTGCATATCTCTGTTAAGAAGCCTCCTACACAAACAATGTTGGTTACATAACATAAAACCACACACAATAATAAATGTGCTTAATATAAATGACTTGTCAACATAATTTCAATTTTATTTTAAGGCATCGAACCGAATCATGTATTTACCATCGCTGTGACGTAACGAGTTGAAGACAAAGGTTGGGAAGAGATTTGAACAAAGACTTTCTCTCGATCTTCTTCGCGCGATCGTTAGTGATCGTCACGATCCCGCCAGGACATCCTCCGCGGGGGGGGGGGGGGGGGGGGATCGTGTACCACCTGCCTCTACGTCCGTGTTATCATTCGTATTTTGTTGATTACACGAAACACGATTTTATGTTTTTTTTTTTAAGTTACAAATAAAGTATTCTTTTTTATGATGTCTATTGTATTTATGTGTTAATTTTATACATTTGAAGGATGTTTATAGTCAAAAAATAGTTCGTATAGGGCACTAGCAACACCAAAAGACAACAATGAAACAAACGAATTGAATTGATGGACAAACAAAAAGCTGTCAAAATAATAAAATTGCAACCATAGAAATAAAAACAAGTGTAGCAATAGTAACTGCTCGCCATTTAAAACTAAGTGAAAGTTTTGTATGTGTATTTGTTTGTTTCTTGTTTTGTTTTCCAAAATCAGAAGAAATTATTTTTTGACAGCTTGTTGTTTGTCCATCGATTCAATTCATTTGTTTCATTGTTGTCGTTTGGTGTTGCCAGTGCCCTATTGATTCCTTGCAATAGATTCTGAACCGGTTAAAATAAAGTACAATCTAGGTGCCTTTTATTATCTTTCAATTACAACTATGCAACATTTTATTAACGGCGCATTTTTTATGAGAGCCAAAAAGCAGTTTTACCCCTAACGGGCAATAACTACCTTTTTTGCCCCATTTCCCTCAACAAACTAAAAGAAACCATTCAAACAGATAACTACACTAAAATACAGATTCACTTATACGAAGAACAAAAATATTCTCCCTAAACAAATTAATTGAATGATATTTTGCGTAGGTAATTAGATACGATGTAGATACTATCGGAAACGTATTGTCAGTATTACCTGGGACCATTCCTCCACGTCATCTAATTATGGGTACTTTTCTTTGTACTCGTAATTACAGTTATTTGTCAGTGTAATGTGGCTACGAAATAGCGCAGTTGAAATATTTAACATATATTTTGTAATACCAACCAATATTTATCTCTCTACTCAGCAGAAATAACAATAAAATTGTGTTCGTACAGGAAAGGTTACGCACAATACTAGTGTACTAGAACACATAAACGAGTGATCAGAATTCAGACGATTTAAAACAATCAAGGGTAATTTCAATTGAAATTATATATCACAGTCAGACTAGGCAGACAACGAAATTGGCCGGAAAAATTGAAAGCTTCTCCATTAGTTAAAAGTGCACTTGCTTCTGTACATAGTTAAAAAATACAAGCCTTGAATTGCACAAGCAGAGAAAGGTTAGCTCATCAATATAACACAGGGCATGAGATTAAATGTCATATGTAAGACGCCGTCTTCGGTTACATTACTTTACAACGAAGACTGTTACTCAGAATGGGCAATGCAATGCAATACATGCAAAAACTACTTGTTGCGTACATGTTGTTTTGGGATATGTTTATTGCTTTATGGTAGTAATGTGCGCAGCCTGTGTAAAACTAGGCCACAACAATATTATAGTTCAGGGATCGAACATCAGTATATTAATCAACAATCTGCACAATAATTACTGCAATTATATTAACATCACGAACCTAATTAAAAAGCTTATATTTTAAATATTGTATTGAATTCAAATCCCAGTATTTATATATTTCTAAAATAACACACAATTTCTAAATTTGTTTTCAAATTATCGTTCGAATTACATTTCAAACAAAGAAGAACTATTATTTATTTATTTTTATTTACCATGATGAAAGCGAGACAAAGGGTTCTAGATCGAATAGCATTATTGCAATAGAAGAGACGCAGGGCCAAGAATTATCATTATTTACAAATTTGAGACCAATTTGGAAATATTTCCCATCTAATCCAGCGAAATGCTAATTATACTCATCCGCCTGGTAATAACCAAATGTCTCTTGCTAATCACGACGAGCGTGACGCAACGCCAAGCTGGCTCGTGATTGGTCGGGGTCGTCGACCCATTTTGTCACACTGAAGATGAGCAACTATTTCCCGGCGTCTGTTGCAACAGTGTGGGTGTCAATGCAACAAGTTACGCAACGAGCGCGGGGATTGGCTAACTAACTGTGGGTGACTGGACCATTGAGACGGGTCCAGCTGCTTTTATGTAACACGACCGAATGAATGTCTATGACACGACTCAGACTTGGGATCCCTTGTGAATCGCTAATAGACTTCCTTACTTGGTTTGGGTCGTCCGTTTCGCTGTGATTTTATGTTCGCTAATAACAAAATGTTTTGTTTGGGCACAGATAATAAATGACACTTAAAATAGGATAATAGGAGCAATGGAACACAGTGATGGCTGTTTGTTCACCTATAGCTTGCAGAACTCCCGATTGCGGTGAGTTAATATTGTTTTGAAATGTGTTTAAATTGTCCCAAATGTAACTACAAATACGTCATCCTGTAGAGAATTTAGCGCTCTTGCTTATGAATGTTTCTTTGTTCCAATCAATATTTCTGTTTCTCAGATATTTTTTATTATCTTTTGTAATGTGATGTTGATGGATATCTTTAATTAAGAACATTTTTATTAAGAACATCTGCAAAACGGAAAAGCATTCCATTCTCAATAGGATGCCATATTTTGATTTTATTTTGGGACAATTTAAACTCGATTGAAGCAATTTTAAAAGATCGAAATCAGGAGTTCGCAAGCTAGGTGAACATAAAGTAGGCTCTGCAGTCAGTTCGATCCCCCAGCACAACAGTTAAAACATAATCATCAGTTACCAATTAACTAAGTTAATTAATGCATATAACTTCAACTCAATGGATCTTGATTATGTATATTTTAATTGTTGAGTAGTTTCATGCTTGGATACCTCCAGACGAGATATCACGCACGAATAGGCACATTTGGAAATGCTCTGTTCGCTTATTACCTTGTTTATACCGCATTATATCCTGTTAGGGAACATTACTAGCGTGCATACTCTAATTTCTTACATTTTCACGATAGAAGACTCATTAAAAAAGAAAATCGTTCATATTTTCGTTCGTCTGGCAAACATGAGTCAATGTACGCGATTCCTCTAAAATCACCATCACATTATATTATTTCGTATGGTGCAATTAAACAAGCAAGATATTTTATGTTTCAAGGGTAAAAGTTATTTAAATCGGAGAAAATATAAATGCATATTGCTGATAGAAATTGCATGGCCCAATAAAAGACGTTAACGCGAATCGCTTTAATTCAAAGATACCAATTACTCATAATAACTGTTGCATAAAGAACGAGTTACAGTAATGGCAACCTAACTATGGAGAAGCAGTGACTGTTTTAAGTATAATCCATCATTAACGATGAGTCACAACATCAAACTTTGTTTTAGTAATATGTAAGAAACTAATTTTGGATAAAATATATCCAAATAACTGTATATGACTTGTCAAAATAAAACTATAGTTTACACATTCATTTTGACTATGTACATTGTACAGCATCTGACTTTAGGGAACTTGCATGAATTTTCTACAGCTCTGAAAGTACGTGGAATATATTGTTATTCATCTGAAGACATCACAAACCTAATTTAAAAGTTTTAAAATTAACTCATTATACTTCTATACATGTTCAAAGATTTTGATTATCTGTTTCCCGCACTATTATTTTTAAACGGTATGTGACGTCACATGCCATGAAAATCACTGCTTATATGAATGACTTTGCATATAACCTCCTTGGACTTTGCCACCGCCTCCTAGACGAAACAATCACATTTTCAAGGTCATCAAGCTAACCTTGTCAAAATTTTTACGCAAGCCGTTGTCAAGTCTGCTTTATATGAATAACAACACCCAATATTTACTGATATTCTATGAAAATAGGTTTGGTATTATTGTTTTTATAGTAACTGGGCTTCAAAATTAATTACTACGCTTACTAGACATTAATTCGATTTTATATGATTTTGGATATGATAATTTCCAAATAAGCGTTATGTTATTTATCTTTCTTTGATTGGTTGATTGCTGATACATGGCAAGTGACGTATGCCCCGTTTTTCCCGCCATAAATATGTGTGAAACTTTCAGCTCGTTTTTATAAATGAAACTTAATTCTATGTCACCGAAATAAAATATTTTTGTATTCAGGACGTTAATTTTAATCTAGTAAAATGCTAAAAAAACATTATGCATGTTCCCCATTCCGTAACTTACCCTTGTTTATTTATTTATTAAATGGGGAAATCTAAATCATGTTTCTAAGCAAAAAATACAGAAAACCAAACATTTTTATAAGTGAAAAGTTTGACTTAGATAAACGTCATATTTTAATGTAATAAAATTATTCTATAGAAAACCGACATCCACCATTGCCGATCAAGACAATGTCTATACCAAAACCAACGATAAAACCGCATTACTGCACCGGCCCGGAACACATAACAAGCTTATCAAGCGATCCCGACATCAGTTTCTAAAGTCACCAACGATTGAACGCGCGAACAGGCGCGGAACATTGCCGCCATTTAGTTATGCGTATCGACCACGGCCGTGACGCTAGGCAGGCGGTGTGTGTGCTCGCTCGGACCGCTCGAACCGCTCGTCTAACACTGGAGACGGCTCGGAGGAGGACATCGATGTTAAGCGACATTTAATTGGGACGGATATTGGCTGGGTGGCACGGATCGGTATAGTTCATTGCTTATAGACTATGGCAATGTTTAAATGCATGAAAATAATACATTATAGCTAGGGGCGTCTCTTATCGAGGTCTATGTATACCGAACATAAAATATAAATTTGAGAAAAATGGAAGATATTAATGTGTGAACCAGTTTTGCTCTGAAATGCAACTTTTTATGCAAAAACTTAGTCCGGATGTATGCAAAGATATCCATTAGCTAAGGAAATCATTCTATTTTGCATAAGAAAAACATATTTCTTAACAATTATTGGGTCTACCCTAATACAGTGGGCATATTTTTATCCGGGTTTTAGAACCGTATCTTGCAAAAATCACAAAATCAAAGACCAGCATCAAAAACTACAATAATAATTGTTCGTAAAAAAACATTATTTTAAAGAGCAAGCAACGAGTGTACGGATAGGTAACTGAGTAGAAAACAATTGTAAAAATTAAAAAAAAAAAAACAGAAATAAGGAAAACTTTACAACACATTTTCACACAAGATGACAGAACACATTGGTGGAAATCAAGGCAGAAACCTTCGGCATTATAATTCGTATCATTTACTCGACTTTACTCACGGTTCTCAGAGCCACAAGTTAGTCCCTCCACCCCCCCCCAACCCCCCCAGATCCTTCAATAACGACATGTCTCCTTCTATCAACACTAAAACAACTTGTTCATAAAAGTTCTAATGCTGTTCCTACTTTATTTACTTTCTAACAATATATTATTAAAGCGAAATGTCATTAATGTCGAATCGTGACATTTTAAGTGAGTACATTTTTATTACCATTACGCGCTCGGGAGTACATTTTATAAATACTTGAATGTCAGTACATCTACCTTTTCTCTATTAGTCTTTTGCAGTTTGAACGATGTTTCTTCTATATATTTATGTCCAAGCATTTGTTTTATGTATATCAGTGATGACTTTCGCAATTATTACTTTCTTTCTAATGACGCTGATTTGTTTTGTTAGTAGGCTAGGGCTAGTCTTGTCGCGTGATTGGTCCACTCTTTGTTCCAAATGTTCGAGTTCGATGCTGTTCACTTGCTGCAATATGGCGCAGTTACGATTCAGCGGTCATCTAATGGGCCATGTTGCGTTCATTGCTCAGAATATCCATTAGAAACCATATCTGTGTGAGTACAACTTGCTCCTAGTAATGACGCTTGATTTTACATGTTTCATTGCTCTGAATATCCATTAGAAACCATATCTGTGTGAGTACAACTTGCTCCTAGTAATGACGCTTGATTTTACATGTTTCATTGCTCTGAATATCCATTAGAAACCATATCTGTGTGAGCATAACTTGCTCCTAGTAATGACGCTTGATTTTACATGTTTCATTGCTCTGAATATCCATTAGAAACCATATCTGTGTGAGCACAACTTGCTCCTAGAAATGACGCTTGATTTTACATGTTTCATTGCTCTGAATATCCATTAGAAACCATATCTGTGTGAGCACAACTTGCTCCTAGTAATGACGCTTGATTTTACTTGTCATTTAGTCTTCAGTGAACACCTGTCTGGGTCCGGGGTAGATAGGTCGAGAAAATAGCTCTGCCTGTCGAATGAGACTAGACAGCCCTGTTGTTCAGATACGCCATTAAACATAGAAAACTGAAAAGGATATACATTAAATAAATAAATATTCAAATTTCAAATATAATATGTTTGGTACGATTTTGAGTGCACAGAAAAAAAGTTTCTTTCTTTCTGTATTTGTTGTTCCTCTTTATAATCCGTCTCTAAAATATACTCTCGAAAAGCCTATCATGATACATGGCCATGGCCCATATCTCGTATTTCTGAAAATCTTTATATTTTATCTTCAGAAGTATTTGTAATTTTGTAAATGTG
This sequence comes from Isoperla grammatica, assembly GCA_945910005.1. NCBI lineage: Eukaryota > Metazoa > Arthropoda > Insecta > Plecoptera > Perlodidae > Isoperla > Isoperla grammatica. Next base: position 54,527,324 of record OX246741.1, read on the forward strand.
TACCACTATTATCGTCTTCTTATATATCCTCCGTGTTTTACTTTATAATATGTAGTGATTTATCTGAAGACTGCTAAATAGTTTTATCATCAGCTGAAGCGTTATACAAATAAGTATACTAAACATGTCAGTTATCTCAATTGATTTACAATTAAAACAACATAGCCATTGTACTTGGTGTCATTTATTACGATCCGAAGCCAAAGCGTTTCTAGCAGTTTACATTACTCCATGTACGCATGATGTAAACAGCTCCTAATTATCAACTCCCCAAAGACGCGATTATTATTTCTGTGAGTTATTCATACATCGCGTTGCTCAACACAACAATAGTGTGTTGGGTTTACGTTGTGTGTTAATGTAGTTACATGGGCGAGATTTGCACACGAGATTTGTTTGTATAATTGTGCCTTGTCTAATGTCTAACTCTAAGCTACGGAGAGATGACATGATCCACTACATGCGCGCACGGACGAGGTGAATATGGACTTTGAGAAGTGACGGTATGCACTAATGCTGTGTAAAGCAGACAAAGCGGGTATGTCGGGTGGTCTGGGGGGCACAGCCCCCCATTTTAGCCCCGCAGAGATTTTGTTATGGTGTTTTGTCCCGAACACGTTTATATTACTTTGGAGAAGGGTCTACGCTTGTTTTTACGTAGGTACATTTGTGGTGAAAAAATAAAAATTTAAACATTTGCTTTATAAAAACATTGGACGAGCAAATATAAATACGAGGTGCAACAAAATGTTCAACATAGTTCGTCAATATGTTTACACTCGATACAAATTAGTGCCGGTATGGTATACCGTCGGTATTTTTAGTAACGGTATGCATACCGGCTCATACCGCCTCACTTTAACCACTGAATATGACATAGTGGTCGCTGAAATGTGTGGATATTGTTTAGTGGTTTCCACAGTTTTATATTTCAATTAAGACGTAGAGGGCCAAGGGTTTGTGTCCAGCAGTTTTGTCTATCTTTAAAGAACTTCGTAAATAAAAAAATATAATTTGTATTTATTGTCTATACCCACTCAGTTACAAGAACTGATTTTCAGTGCAGGACATTACACCATTTATTATGTGCTTCGTTGCTCCAAACTCATCGTTTACATTTTAAAGATACGACCACCAAAACTTAAACCCTCTCGCTTTCGAGATAATATGTGTTGAAAGAAAGAAAGAAAGAAAGAAAGAAAGATAGATAGAGAGAAAGAAAGAAGGAAAGAAAGAACGAAAGAAAGAAAGAAAGAAAGAAAGAAAGGTAGAAAGAAAGATAGAGAGAAAGAAAGAAGGAAAGAAAGAACGAAAGAAAGAAAGAAAGAAAGAAAGAAAGAAAGAAAGAAAGAAAGAAAGAAAGAAAGAAAGAAAGAAAGAAAGAAAGAAAGAAAGAAAGAAAGAAAGAAAGAAAGAAAGAAAGAAAGAAAGAAAGAAAGAAAGAAAGAAAGAAAGAAAGAAAGAAAGAAAGAAAGAAAGAAAGAAAGAAAGAAAGAAAGAAAGAAAGAAAGAAAGAAAGAAAGAAAGAAAGAAAGAAAGAAAGAAAGAAAGAAAGAAAGAAAGAAAGAAAGAAAGAAAGAAAGAAAGAAAGAAAGAAAGAAAGAAAGAAAGAAAGAAAGAAAGAAAGAAAGAAAGAAAGAAAGAAAGAAAGAAAGAAAGACAGAAAGACAGAACTCAAGGCCCAAGCTTCATCACAGCAGTACAATGTGTGGTCATGTTACTATGCCCCCACCCCAATTCCCTTGCGAGGACATAGCTGCATCAAGAGTCATTGACGTAATAGTTTTTATCCCTACAGTGACGTCACTAGATCCGTGTGTATCCCTATAGTGACGTCACTAGATCCGAGTATGCATCACTCGACCAACTGCAACGTACTTCGTTGTAACTGGAGCAGCGGAGATTGCATTTCATCAGGCTCAATTCGTGTTACCCGGATTTTCGATCATAATCATTGGACTAATCGCGTCCCACCTAACATGATATTGACTGACTAACAAGGGGCGGGAAATAATACTAATCATGCTTATTACTGCCTTTTTGCTCATGTTGTACGAGCAGACAAAACGGGACTTTTTCCACCTTCCTGCCTAGATGCTATTGAACTGACTACTTGAAAGATTCAAACATAAAATAGTTTTACTTATTTGTTAACAGCAAATGGGCATATCTTCCAAGAATTATAAGCTTTGTTAGTTTTTACATCGATCATTATTAATGTTTGCATTCGCTTCATACATTACATTATTAGTTATTTATTTATTTACTTCTTTTTATTACCAACAGAAAGCTAAGAATCAGGTCGAGGAAGTGACCATGGTGTTTAGCCAACCTGATAAGAGTGATACTTACTGTTGTATCATGATGACGAGTGTATTACTGAGTATCTGGTAATGATTCGAGCCAGCCATGGGATTGACCCTAGTTACATGAGACCCACTTTGTCCGATAATTCAGCAATCATTCTTACATGCATACGTAACTACCCGGATAACTAACTGCATGGTACCGGATTACACCCCCCCCCCCTCCCCCACCACTCTAACACACAAAACCCAAGCCAGACGAATACAATTATTTAATGAAAATTGCACAATATCCTGTATAATTTTTTTTTTATGAAGGGTTACAATCAAACATATCATATATCATGATATACTAGTCCCAACGAAAGTATTCGCGTACCGAACTCAGGCCATTGTCTACTGCCTCTTTCAACCGCGACTATTGAAAGAAAATCAACAGATACCTGTAGTTCTGTCACACATTCGTAAATGCATGGTTCGGCTTAGTGGAGTGCACAACAGGCGGTTTGGCCACACCCACCGTTACAGCCTTACAGGTAACCAAATGCACCTGTTTAGATTAGATGGTAGGACTTAGCGAAGTAGAAAATTAAGTTGTCACCTTGGACTCGGCTGTGTCGTAAGCATCAGAATACTTTCGTTGGGGCAACTGTATACATTGCCTATTATTACAAGTAAATCGCTTGATGCCGTTAGTTAGTATTCATTTACCATCCTCTGTCTTCTCGAGATAGCTCATCTGAACACGCTAAGGTGCTAATAAGATGCGTGACCTTGATCGCGTCCTGATTCCTGAGGCTGCACTTTCAATGACAGACGAAACGCACAGTGGCGGACGCTGCTGCACCTCGCTTAGTTTCGTTTGGCAACCTTGCTGACCGATTGGAAAGGTTTTGTTTCGAATGAATCGTGTTAGGGGGTGGAGGGGGGGGGGGGGGGGGTTCGTCATCTTGCCAGTTAACAGGGACGTGATTGATGGCTATCTCCTCATATCGTGTAGTGTAGCTAGGCCACACTCTAAGAATTAGTTGGCAGTCTATAAAGAACATCTAAAGTGAATTGTTTGCAATTGGCATCGCCAACTCATTCGGATTGTAAATCACAACCACGAAAAATAATATATTTTTTAGAATTCCAAGAAAATCCTTCCCCGCTGGGACTCGAACCCAGTTATGTAACTTGCCGAGCAGGGCCGGGTCATCAAACACTCGTATGACTATGGTAATTGCATATCTGGGTTCGAATCCCATGCGGGTATTCCTCTTCCTATTTTATGGCAGCGTTTTCCAAGCTCGCGAACCGGTTTTTCATGTTCCTTTAATTGACAAGCTTGGTTAAGCAAGAACATTATTGTTTATATTATGTTGCCTTTTAAGGATATGTCTAGTTTTAATAAATACTTTAATACCTTGAACTTGTTTTAATTGTAGATCTGAAAAAGCGAGGGTAAAGAGTTTCCGGTTAAAATTCTGTTTGAAAGGAAATACCCGGTAAATCATCGAAACATGCACAAGTCGAGTAGTTCGCATAATTATCCAAATGATCGAACCCGCAACCCCTCGTGTCAGACACGGAGCTGTTTATCTGTCCACGATTATCATCTCCAACCACGTTACAACACCAAATAATTGAATAGGCCTACAATGAAATAGCCGGAAGTGGTCCGTACTTCCTTCCTCGTCACCCTTGAGTCAGTCTCGCCAGAACGGAGGACGTTTGTAAGTGATCGGGTTTTCTAGAAGGAAAGGTTTGTGAACAACTGTAATTAGTTTGATTGGCGCTAGTGGTCGCTTATTTGCATACCGTACCGTGCGTCCTACAGACAACTGGCGTAGCTCGTGTTTAGACGCAGTATTCACCACTCGCTCTGTATGAACAATTACAGAAAATTCGGCTAGTATGAAACACGAGAAAATATTGTACATTTGATCGCTCTCCCCATGCTTGTAATATATTTAAAATTTACTTCATAATAATTTATAACTTTAAGTAGTTTTGCCCGATTAGGATGTATGTATCTGCATTTATGGAAAATATTACAATAAAATTACTTTTATTAATGGTTGCTCTTAATTTAAAGTTTGAAATTAGTAGTATTTAATTGACTGTTGTTTTGTTTTTTGTTGTTAAACGTTTATTGTCGTGTTTTGTAAGTAAGTTTCAATGTATTGTATATTATTTCTACGGATCTTATGGTCAGGAATAAATATTTAATAACATGTCCGCAGATTGTTAGCGCGAGCCTCCTGAAGTACGCGCATGAACCGAGCAGATATAGGTTAGTATAACTAGTCCCATGTCTGTTGTTCTGGAACATCTCAGCGCGAGCCTACTGTATAGTACGCGCATGGTCCCAGCAGATATAGGTTAGTACAACTGGCCGTGCAGACGTGTCCCATGTATGTTGTTCTGGAACATCTCAAGAGCATCGCCGACTCATCTTGGCGAGGAAAGTAAAAGCTGTTAACCTTGCTCGGCTCTGCGTTTTGTGTCTGTGATGAGATGATGTGTTCAGGTGTCACGTGATCACGTGATGGGATTCAAGCGGACCACCCGACTGTGAAGTGGAGCCAATCGTTTAGAGGGCGCTTTTTTGACGGTGAGCATTGTTACCATGTTACGAAAGAGTTGGCTGCACGATGAGATAATGCTTGGATTAAGTTTTGTAGTCCTGTTTTGTTTCAATTAATCAATTGTTAAATGAACGATGAACGGAAATATCTAAAAATTTAGTTATTTGATACATTTCATATCAACATATTACCGATTATTGAAAACCTCAATAAAATCACTTTAAAAAAATCAAAAAATCTAGTTCTCATAAACTTTTGTAACAAATATGCCAAGAAGTTGATAGCGAGGAGTTCAAACTGAATTAGTTTCTTTGTTACCCTACGGCTGATATTTTACTGTTTCCAAACCTAAACGGTTGTATTCTGTGAGACAAAAGTGACGCCTAAGTCTCAATAATGAAGTTAGCCGTCTACAATCTTGGAAGGGGGGGTCATGCGTTGCATTTGTAGCGTCGTATAGAAAGAAGAGAACAACATAAATTAGTGCTTACAAACTTTTAATAGGAGCGGCGTAAAAACAAGCAACGACTCAAGATTAATTTCATACTTATTTCTAAGACATGTTCGAGGTATAACGAGAGCTACAGCTTCCCACTACTTTAACCAAAGATCTTTGCTTTAACTTATTTCATCCGTGGTGAAAACATATGAATGTTTCTACATACCCCAATCTTCCACGAAAACCAAAGAATGTTCAAGATGAATATTACTATTGAATGATGAATATACTCGCATATTATGAATACTATTTTGAAGCCAGTCGATAATAGCTTATAAGCGAATACTTTAATATGTATACATGAATTGCTAGCCACACTATAGACTTACTATGATGACTGTATGTAAAATATTTCACTATACTCCCATTTTTACTGACATTGGAGAATCTAATATTACAACTTATTTTGTTATTATTCACTACTGGTTGATTATAAATTCCATTATTTGACATCATTATCATTTATCACAAATACTGCAACCATCATGCTGCCATCTTGCAAACTTTTAATACATTGTTAGAATACTCCCACCTACAGGATCCCGATCCTAGGAGGGTTTTCTTCCTTTTTTTAAAATAATGAGCTGTATAACCTTTAAAATGTTTTGTACTTACTATATTTCATTTTTTTTAGCTGTATTTCACTTAATGTAGAAAGAAGAAAATAAAGTCCTATTATTCTATTCTATTCTATTCTATTATAAAGCAAAACGCTCTAGACCTATATAAGAACGTGTCCACCCAGCGTGCGTGGTCGCCACACAAACAGCTGTAAATGGATCACCTGAGAACATATGTCACAATATAACGGGCGGCGTGTTGTGTATGAATGAAGGTAGACTAGATACCGCGCTCAATGCTTCGAACCATCCTCAGTGTTTCAAGGAGAAATCTACGCATCCAGATGGCAAACAATGCATCGGACAGACACTCGCTGTTTTTAGGTGAGAAACGTAAATCGTTATTTTATGTTTTAACAGCAGCTGTTATACTTGTTATACCGACTCGCATGCACACACAAGCATCAAGACCCGGGTATTTATCTGCTCTAAGCTCGGACATGGACTGGACTCTTAGTGCCTGTTTAGGTTATGTTAAAAATTAAAATGTTCCCATGGTTCAATGAAACAACTTAATTAACCATATAATCAGCACTTATGTATAAATTAGAATGAAGGGGACAGGACATCAACTTTATGCCCCCCCCCCCCCCCCCTTTCTGTAATACCCACATATTCTGTAATGTTGATCAAACAATAAAAAATAATAATAGTCATAATAAATATAGTAATAGTTTTGCTGTGAGTCTTGTAGAATAATGGGTAAATTTTTAAACCTAGATGAATAAAGAATTCAAGACATTGTCCATCCTTATTATGCTTTACCAGCCATACGAAGAGTGAATGCTACGATGGGTACAACAAATCAGCCACGACAGCACATATATGTATCATCTACAGTTGCAGGGTTTGGAGAAAATATAAATAACAATGATAAATTTAATTAGTTTACAGTAGAGCTAAATGAGGTAAACACATGGAAGTATTAAGTACTTGACATTTGTGTCCGTACAACATATTGTTAACACGGGCTTTGATCAAGTGTGTAAGTATTACAACAATAAAACAATATCTACCACTATATGATGAATCTATTATCTTCCATAGCCAACATGCCTCTCAGGTGGAGACCACATAAGTAAAGTAACGCAACTAAGCCGAGGATTATCTAATGTTTGCAATGATTGCCAAGGTTTTGTACAAGCCACACAATCATAACGCCTTCGCGACAGCATCCTGTTATAGGACGTACAGTCACATCGCAAGCTAGTCGCCTAGGGTACAGTCATGTCGAAAGTTAGTAGCCTAGGGTACAGTCACATCCAAGTCACCTCCCGACACTTCCATCCAACCACTTCCTCAACATCATACATGATTCCATATTACTAATACCTACATTACACGGTTCAATACTTTGGTCAAACTTTTTGAATTCAAGGACAAAAAAGCATCAATTAATGCTATATATAAGCAGATTTTTAGCAAACTGTTTTGATTCGCTTTTTTCTTCTTGAATTCAACAAGTTTGACGAAAGTATTGAGTCGTGTAATGTCGGCATAACGGGTAAAAACAAACGAAAAATTAGGGGTAAACCCCGCGCTTTTTGTTTTTATCCCCACGGTAAGAAAACAAATTTTTGGTGGGGGAGACAATCTTGAAAAAATAAGAGAAATTTTCGAGTGGTGAAATTCAAAATGTCCTAGACATTTTGAAAGTTGTTTCGTGAACTTTGAGAATTACCTGTCTAGTTACTTAATAAATGAATGAACTATAAAAGTTATGTGTTTCAACTAATGTAGGGGGTTTTATGTCTATACTTAGTTATTCGCGACTAGCGATAGAATTCATGTTATGTATCATATGTACAACAATACAATACAGTGTATTATAATAACAGCACACCCATTTACTAATTTACTGCTAGAGGAACATCAATGCTACTCAATTCCAGCATTCGCCTTATTATATTACTGAGTAAACCCTCGGGAAAACCTTCAGTCAGGACGGTTCGCATACAGTATATCGAACCGACGACCTCCAAATGGCGACATCACTGAACTGATCCATCTCTATCATGAAACTATATCACTACTCCATAGTTTGTTAACCAGGTCATGGTAAAAAAGATGTTTTATTGATACGAGTAGGCCGGGCATACCTTCATAACATGTTGATTCCCACAATGAGACAGGTGTAAATATATTTGGCGAGTAATTATATAAGGACATCTAGGCTATCAATTTAAATAAACCTTGTGTTTCGGACATCTGTATCCAGCATTGTTGCTAATCCTACGCGCTTCTCAACCAGGTGTGACGTAGCCATTCGTCTATTCGCTGCTTTAGGTCATATGGAAATCACGGCATGAATACATGTGAAGACTGCTCATCGCGCAAGGAAGCTATTCATTCTACCAAAATATGTTTCTGTTATCAACAGGCTTCATTTACAAGTAATTACACACATTGTTATGCGGCTCTTAATGAAGGAAGAAAGCTGAAATATGTAGTTAATGATTCGTGTACCCGAGAATACTGAGTGTGAGTTATGAGAGACATTGGTGCGATACTTCGTAAAGATACTTCCTGCATTGTTGAATCACAGGTTGGTACCACTGCTCATTTACATGCGTGCATTTCATTTGCATCGAATAATGTGAAAAACGTGCACTTAGCTAATAAATAAGAGCGCACGCAGTTATATCATTAAAGAATCGACAATAAACTTACACGCAGTCATAATAAAACAGCTTATAGAATCACATTTGAAGGATGTGTGTATTGTAAAGACACTGTTATTAATATCCTATAACTAAATATAGTGATCATACTTTTGGTTTTAGTTTCTTTGATAGTTCTAAATTTTACAAGAGCATAATATGCAGGAACGATGATTCTTTTGAATGATTTAAAAGAAACATTCCAAAATTGTCGGTTTAAATGTGAACAAAGTGTTAAATGATTTTAAACGGAGAACTAAATGTGGTAACACTCTTTTATCGATTATTAACAAAGTGCAAATGTCTGACAATGAGGCTAAAACAGAGAGATTTAATTGATTCTCCCCTTGTTGACACGAAATTGTAATGTTAACATGCATCACATTATTGTTTAGGCCGCTACATTGATAAATATCCCAATTATAGTGCATAATAATTACAACCAAATCATCAGTGACGAAACCTTCGAACTCCAGATTTCTCTTGGCTAAAATTGCTTTAAAATGTTTAAAATTGTCAAAAATAGACCAAAATAACTTAATAAGTCATTTCCTACAGGATTACGTATTTATTATTGTGATAGTTTGTTCGTTCCATCCAATACATATGGTAAAAGACAGTTACATAAGCTAATAAACGGAAACATATTTGAACAGTGAAATATATTTGAACAGGGAATCATTTAAATAAAAAAAATAAAAAAATTCACACCACCCACTCCGTAAAAAAACTGATTATCAGTGGGGGACTTTAATTTAAAGTGACTAAACCAACCCTGTAGGCTTCGAACACCATCGACGAGTGAGCGATAAGCCGATAACCAATCAAAGATTGATATTTCAAATACGAAACATATGAATCAGTGATTGGACAGTACGAACACCTACGGACAAATGCCAGAATCAACAAGGCCGATTCAGAACAACTTTGAATTTATTGAGTGCTTCGTTGCTAGGACGGCTTTAAAGTCACCGTTTACTTATTCTTAAGCCACGTAGTAATGGAATTGAATCCACTTTAGAAGTTAAGAAACTTCTGCCTGAAGCGGGATTCGAACCCGGGACCTTCTGAATTAGAAGCAGGGATGCTAACAAGAAAGAGAATTAAATTCACTATTTAATTATTTTGTAGGGATGAGATATTTTGGTTCCCTTTTTAATAATTTTAAAGCAATTTTAACCGACAGATATCGGAAGTTCTGCAGGGCACGTCGACAGCCTTAACGGCCTAACCTTGACATAGAATTAATTCCTTATCAAAGTTCATCAAACGTCCTCAAACTCAAACATGAATTATAATTAATGTAAATGTATGTAATTCTACTAATTATATAACACAATTAAAGCATCGCCGTTGTAAACATTGCAAGAGCGGAGTAATAAACCCTGAATACATAAATTACAGCGGTAGGTCTATGTAATAACGTTAGCAGTGTAAACACAGGCGCAGCGAGGCTACACCTTGTATGGTAGAACTAGGCCTACCGAAATGTCGTCCAATCTGCTCTCTTGACACATATATTTCACCGTCCAAGGTCATTGAATGTCACTCTGTCCTCCATTGTGGATTAGTTTTACAACAATTGTCCGTGTGCAACTTCCTTATATGGAAAATGTCTCCAAACTTGTAATGATATTTTTTATGTATAAAGCGATTACATTTCATCAATGACATTTGAATAATTAATTTAATAAACCACTTAATGGGAGTGTATTGCCAACCCACTTAATGTGCACTTTCAGTAGGAAACAATACCTTTTAATATGTGTAATGTGTCTGGTAGCAATGTTATTTACATTCAATATCCAAGTCAATTTGCAAGATATGAAATATATTCAGAAATAAAATGATTACATGCCTTGTTCAAATTTGAGACAGTACAAACGAAATAATTTATTTAAAATTAAATAGAAACACGATTTGTGTATAACCCTACAGATAAAAAATAAATTTGAATTTTTATTTTATTTGTATTGTGCTATCTGTTGATTTCTCATGAATTATTAATTACGTTTACGCCTCCGGCCCCAAGGCTATGTCATTGCAATAATCTCAGTTGTAATAATGTTCACATAATTATGATGAATTGTACATTTGATGTATTGTTTAACAGTTTGCAAAAACCGTTTCAAACTGTCCATCATGGTGGTATAACCAAGTCACGTGACATAATCAGGTCTCAGCCACTATTCCAACCATGTCAATGAATTCCAGTCCAGTTATCGCAGTGACCTTTAACACGTGATCGATCGGATCCTATCAGATCAGACAATAAAGCCCAGGCGATACCTTGACCACCAAACACGCCTTGATATTTGACAACATACTCGACACTGCCACTCAGCAAAAACCAGCAGCTTACTCTAGAATCTAGATGACGAAGGCCTCAAACATTACCGGAATGTCAGCCGTGTCAATGTCACGAGACTTGGTGCTTGCCAGGTAAACTTTCTCTCTCCATCAACCGGAGACAAGAGTATCTGTCTTTATGTATTTACTCAATTATTCGTATAAATACTAACTGAAACTATTGAGGAAATATATACAGTCAAAATACTTTTGTTCCCGATTGATTGATATTCGGGCTTAACGTCTCATATTTTTTAAACTGGCTAACCGAGACAATGAGTTGGTGAAATATGGAGATGAAATAGGGGGCTGTTTGGAGGAAAGGGGCAAGTAGGAGGGCGGGGAGGAAAGGGGAAGTGGGTAAATAAAAGGGAGTGGGGAGGATGTGGACTGCATTTCGTCTGACTTCTCCTCGACCTGTCCGGCTAGGGTGGCCCTACCAGAAGCATACGCTTCCGCCGGCATAACTCTCGGGATCAGCAAAGTACACAAACCTGCCCACCACGATACAGCAGTCCCTGTGCAGGCTTGTTCCAGACTTTAATACTTTGATAACAATTGCTATATCTCTATCCATACATTATGCATACAGCTGGAACAAGCTTACAAATCCGTATAATTATGTGCATATAACAGAATGTAAATACCCGACGCCGCTGGGAATTGAACCCAGGTCTCCCACTTGCCGGGCTGGCACTCTGACCACTGAGTTACAGAGACGGCCAATTACAACAACATGTGAATACGGTAGACTACACTGGCCATTACAAGACTTCTCATGAAATAATCCGAGTGTTACAAACTCTCATTACCCTAGAGTTGGGACTATTTTGATGTGAAATACTGTTTTTTTAGTAAGCCAATATGAGGTCAATATACTTATGGCATAGAAGACAGAAGTGGAATCGTTCTTTACGTTCTGTCTTATACACCATCATAATAACCTTATAGTGACCTACTATGAAAACAGTAATCCATACATATAGGATCCCAACTCACCAACTGCTTTAAGCATCGATTTAGTAACCATGGTTTCAACAAACATTAAATTAAAAATGTATGGCGGTCGCCATGTTTGTTTGTAAAGAATCCCCGATTACCAGCTAATCGCAGTTTACAAAGTTAGTGAAACCGGCCCCTAGAGAGTAAACCAAATGAGGTATGCGTGGAACATTAGCCACATACCAGTTCTACGCTACGCATATTATGATTTTACGTCATCCTTGCCCGAGGAGTGTGTTATTAATTTCATCCGTGTGCTAGATGACACAATGTGCAGATCGTACACACAAGTTGAGTCTGGTCAAGGATGGATCGAATCGTTCGAATACCGAGACTTTGACGCACGAACAGCGCGGAGACTTTGACGCACGAACAGCGCAGAGACTTTGACGCACGAACAGCGCGAAGACTTTGACGCACGAACAGCGCGGAGACTTCGACGCACGAACAGCGCGGGGACTTCGACGCACGAACAGCGCGGAGACTTCGACGCACGAACAGCGCGGAGACTTCGACGCACGAACAGCGCGGAGACTTCGACGCACGAACAGCGCGGAGACTTGGACGCACGAACAGCGCGGAGACTTGGACGCACGAACAGCGCGGAGACTTCGACGCACGAACAGCGCGGAGACTTGGACGCACGAACAGCGCGGAGACTTCGACGCACGAACAGCGCGGAGACTTCGACGCACGAACAGCGCGGAGACTTCGACGCACGAACAGCGCGGAGACTTCGACGCACGAACAGCGCGGAGACTTGGATGCACGAACAGCGCGGAGACTTCGACGCACGAACAGCGCGGAGACTACGACGCACAAACAGCGCGAAGACTTCGACGCACTAACAGCGCGGAGACTACGACGCACGAACAGCGCGGAGACTTCGACGCACGAACAGCGCGGGGACTTCGACGCACGAACAGCGCGGAGACTTCGACGCACGAACAGCGCGGAGACTTCGACGCACGAACAGCGCGGAGACTTCGACGCACGAACAGCGCGGAGACTTGGATGCACGAACAGCGCGGAGACTTGGATGCACGAACAGCGCGGAGACTTCGACATACGAACAGCGCGGAGACTTCGACGCACGAACAGCGCGGAGACTTCGACGCACGAACAGCGCGGAGACTACGACGCACAAACAGCGCGAAGACTTCGACGCACTAACAGCGCGGAGACTACGACGCACGAACAGCGCGGAGACTACGACGCACGAACAGCGCGGAGACTTGGACGCACGAACAGCGCGGAGACTACGACGCACAAACAGCGCGGAGACTTCGACGCACGAACAGCGCGGAGATTTCGACGCACTAACAGCGCGGAGACTACGACGCACGAACAGCGCGGAGACTACGACGCACGAACAGCGCGGAGACTTGGACGCACGAACAGCGCGGAGACTTCGACGCACGAACAGCGTGGAGACTACGACGCACGAACAGCGCGGAGACTTGGACGCACGAACAGCGCGGAGACTTTGAAGCACGAACAGAGCGGAGACAACGACGCACGAACAGCACGGAGACTACGATGCACGAATACCGCGGAGACTTGGACGCACGAACAGCGCGGAGACTTGGACGCACGAACAGCGCGGGGACTACGACGCACGAACAGCGCGGAGTTTTCGACGCACGAACAGCGCGGGGACTTCGACGCACGAACAGCGCGGGGACTACGACGCACGAACAGCGCGGAGCTTCGACGCACGAACAGCGCGGGGACTTCGACGCACGAACAGCGCGGGGACTACGACGCACGAACAGCGCGGAGACGTAAAACAGAGTATTACTGAATTCTACGCTTACTGTTTTATGCTCAATGTATTGTACAGTATCAGTATTATACGCAGTGTAAACTAGGTAAACAATTCAAAAATAAGTTTTCAAATTTACATGATTTACATTGATGTTTAGAGGCAAAGCGACAAAGTTAGATCGACGCATTAGGAACAAAAACGCCGTTGTTATACTGCAACAAAACTAGATTTCGATATTTAAGTTCACCTAATAACTAAAAATATAATAATAAATCAATTACATATTTTAAATTATTGAGTGCAAGAATTAAATTAAGGTATATATTTGTATTTTGGTCTAAATTTTGTTTTGACTTTGGAGACAAAAACAAATTTGTGTCGTTAGTTGTTTCTTCCATTTGAATAACACAATATTATAACTGAACATTATGGAAATGAATGCAACGAACTAGCTTGGGAAAGTGTAATTGTTATTCTTCCTTGTTAACAACGTAATCAACACTAATATTCAAGCTCTACATGCGTCTTGTGACCAAGAAAAACATTGCTAAAATATCCTCGAGTCAGGACGATTGTTATAGCAGTAATCTATACCGAAACCTTCATAATCTAGCATGTAATTATCTCTCTCGGTACATTACATACAAGTAATAGACTGTATTAGTGATGACGTCAGATTAAATGGCGGACGAGCTCTCTGACTCCAAAGAACTTTCCTGAAACGTAGTTATTATTTAAAGTAGTAATTGTATCATTACAATATTTGACTTATCAGTTTAATCAACTTCTTTTTCACTGTTTCGTGTTAAGGAAAACGAAATATCTGGACGGATAACCCTCGCTACAATGTTTGCAAAAACAAAACTATCTGTCGAATGTCAACTGTCATGATTGTTTGGAGTCACAAATACGGTTCGTCATTGGTTGACACGGGAATCGTGACGCCACACTAATATACTCTATTGTATAATTATAGTGTCCCAGTGTCTGTAGACATGGGTGCGCACTGTTCCTGCTCAATGCTTGCGATAGTGGGCGGTGTTAACCTTCAGTCAGCCGCGCGTTGCTGTTGCTGCAATCAGGAAGTCTCTGCAACCATTATTGCACGCTGCATCGCTGATAGACACTCACGATTATTAACACTATAATTGTGTGCCTAGAGTTTTGGTGATGAAAACTAAGATTTTCGAGAAATAATTTTCTCGAGTGCGCTTTCTTTCCTGCAGATATATTATTTCCTTATTACTTTAAAATTACGTTAGTGTCATAAATTTTCAATCTAAAACTACTGAACTCTTGAAATTAAAATTTACCTTAAAAAACTCTTGTACAAAGCACAAACGTTGTGTTATACATCTATTATTACGTTTGTATGTGTCAAAGGAAATATTTCGACATAATATCCGTATAATTTGTTTTAGATTAGCATGTATATGTGAGAAAATTGAAGGTATATAAAATAATAACAAACACCTGCCGAAACGTGTTTCCCTGCAGTACTAATAACGAGCCACATAATGCGTTGGCTCATGCAGTTGAAGCGAGGTGTATATATGCATTTGTTATAGCGTTCAATTTTCTGGTATACCTTCCATACCTATTATAGGGCGCAGGTTGGAGTCCTTGAAACCAGTCCCGATATCGCATAATGCAACGTTATCTTTAATTGATTTCCATGCTAATCCATCATTCACCCACACCAGATCATTGTGTGGATGGATAAGTAAAGCACGGATATAAACGTATCCACAACGACAAAAGAATTCCCTGTCAAAACAGTCGATGTATAGACCTTAAGAGGTGCGCGCGCACCTTCTTCAACCGTGTTGTATCGTTGCACTCATTAATGATAACTCATGCCAAAGAGAGGAGAGGCATGCAAGCAATGCACGGCTTTCGATAATTAATAGCAATTACTGTCTGCTAAACCTCTGGCTAACTTCCTACCAGAGGATATTATCTGGATCAAGAGCATTCTTCTCTACGTCTCACAAGGGCAACTGGATTGACCTTCAGATCTCGTCCATTGAATACAGACCTACGTCCATCCATCCGACCTTGAGAGTGTAAGGAGAACTCGCATAAATCGATAATGACACATCTACCAACAACACTATCCAAATGTAAAATGATCTGTTTTATGTAAAAAAAAAAAAAATATATGAAGGTCGAGTGAGTATTAGCATTTCTAAGAAACGGTGAATTTGTGACGTATCATTGATATAATTACCTAATCGTGATGTCACTGGACATTCCAACGCGTCTGTCCATTCACAAAATCTTACAGGGAGACTTTTTTTGCAATTGACTTTAAGTCGATACGTTTCTTATATATTAGAATCATCTATCTTATTGGTCTACTCTTCTGTGTCAGGTATTCATTTTGTACGCGTAGGCCTATTTGTGTTATTTAGTTTACTTGGAATACTTTTCTTTCTAATCCAGTTCATTGTTATTGTTCTTGTTGTTGAATTTAAACCTATTTCTCACATAATGCAATGAAAGCTGCCCAATAAAATGAAGTAGAGAGAGTGTGTGTACTGGAGATGGAATGTGTTCTCGTTGAAATAAGAATATTCTTAGGGTCTATCCGATTGTAGGTATCGGTTCCTCCACTAACCCAAATCTGCGAGGTTCATATCGATAACAATAAGCAAGCGTTGAACTCTATGGCCTATGCCAAACTCTGGCACGTTCTTCTAGGCAACAACAGGAAGGAGAAGAAGGTATTACCCCTTAAGTTTCTTGTAAATATATTAGATCAAGTAAGATCATACAATATCAAAACATTTTTATTCCTGACTGAGATAAAGCCTAAAATAATTTGAGATAAACTTTTGAAGCGACTCTCAAAAAAATGCTATTGAAATAATGTTGCATGGCTTTATGAACGTGCTTTCTGGACCTCGTGGAAGACATACGCAGAACGTTCGACGAGACTTCGCCAGGGAATTTCGAGGACCTCACAAGGCACGTTACAACATACCTCGCTGTCTTTCCTCTGGATGTGTTACCACATAATATTATGTTAACAACCACGTAACAAAGGCGAAGGAAGGCCTAACAATTGTTAAAGTTAAAAGCTCCCTACCAATTATGCTAGTTGATAACAAAAAACATTGTTATACTGACTCAGTTGTAGGTGTAGTAGATATTTTCCAAGCAATGTTCATTTGCTTACGTCATCACAAGTTCTATTGCTGGAGCTGAGCACTATTATGTGAACGAACATAAGAGTATATTATTCTCAAGTCATTAAATTGCAGCAAGATTAAAATATAAATGCATTGCATGAAGCGGAACAAAATGTCTTCTTCGAAAATATCTAGTTTTAAGTCAAATTGCGTCAGTAAAAAAATAAAAGGGATAAAATCGTTGACGTGGAATTGTCTGTTACTATAATAACTACACAAAATGGGATGTAAAACATAAATCAATATTATTAAACAGATTACGTGGTCAACCAAGCAGACATAAATAACTGCTTTAAGTCCTAGCGTACATAAGCAATGGCATCTTTCTCTGTAATTTGAGCGCGGGTGTTTTTCTTTATTGTCACGTGAAGGTTGTTTGTAGGATACATTCAAGGGTAATAGATCAACGTTGTTGCGCAATAGACATGCGCAGTAGGAATAAGAGTTGCTGGTCTTGTTGTTGAACATTTGGGCCAAACATCTAAATTGTATAATAACATGCAAGTAACTGAAACGACGATGTGATTAATGATCAGTGGGTATCGAGATCGCAAATATGTCTGCGTACATGATTTATTATGTGTGAAAGAGCGAAGAACAATTAGTGACGAAACAAAAATAAAGTACAAGAATTAGTTGTTTGGTTTTTCACTTTTAGTTATACAATATGAATTAGATTTTTCTTTCGTAACCAAACAAATATTTAAGTTGTTGACACTTATTGTTCAGTTGAAGATGATTATTGTAGCTTTAGGTCTCTATTGTTGCTTCTTGTTCAGTTGCTATCACAACTTGTAGCAGCAACATTGTGATGCAGAAATTTGATTAAAGGATTGAGACATCACACTGTCAAAATTTAATGACACAACCAAGATAGTCACATACTTACTTAATTATTATTTATTATTTGGACAGTTAGTTCATATGACGTCAGCCAAATCAAATCCATCGTTGCAGTTGCACATTGTCGGGGTCGCCATAAGGGAATCACAAATAAGGGGGATTGGAGGGCTAAGGGGTTATAGAGAGCGTGGGGGGGGGAAGGCAAACAGGGCTAGCAAGTATGAAGAAGAAGTGGGCAAGCAAGAAGATGTATAACGATGAAGGCCATGTGAGTGAGATGAATGCACGAGACCCCTCTTTGCTGGCATCGGTCCCCATAGAAGAAGGAACCCACATCGACTGAACCTTATAAATTACAACTATAAATTATTGTAGACAAAGCTAGAAATGTCGGTGTACTATAAGATGGCGTTTTTTTTTGTTTTTTTTTAATATACAAGCACATTCTCCGTGGACTTGAAATACGTGGGGCGTAACTTGTAGGTCTCGTTATCCTTGTGGTATCAGTAAAGAAGATTCTCTGATCTTAGAGTGTCGTCGCACTTTAGAAGGCCGTGAGAACAGCGACACAACTCAGTAGGAGTAGGCAACGTGCCGATAAAGAATGTCATTTATTGTAGTGTTTTCACATGAAAAGTTGAAGAATGTGTCAACAAATCGCATACTATTGTTGTTTACTCGATAAAGGGTCGTTCTGATATCGATAATCGATTATCGCGTATAATCGATCTATATATAGGAGAAACCTTCTCACAAATATGTCCGTAAACATATTCGCAATAATCTATTTCCATCGGCGATTTACCAACTTCGCATATTATTAAAATTATAAATAAACAAAAATCGTTACATTTCCAAAATCCCTGTTGGTGTGAGTAATGAAGTAATGAAAGTGTGTTCGGAGTCGAGTCGAGTAGGTAAGCCGAGAGTAGGTCATACCCACCGACATCGGCTGTGCCAGCAGCAGCGCCGACCCAAGTGTGGTATAAAACAGCTCGGCTTGCCAGGCGGTGCGTTCAGTCTTAACTCACCGCAATGAGGAGCTACAATTGTCTAGTGTTGTTAGTGGCAGTGGTTGGTGCCGGTATGTACATTACATTACATTACATTACCTACTCATTTAGTTATCTCAGGCGGGTTCGACTTTTATTATATTATTTGTGAATTTTTAAATCGGTTAATATATTTTTTCCAAACAAATTATAATTTTTGTATTCAGTGAAAATAATAATTATGCACGTGTTAGTCATTCGTCATATGTATCATAATAGAATTGTTTAAAATCAGTGTTAAAGGAAATTCAGATAATTATTACGTTTACTTGAAAATCATTGTTCAATCTTGAACTTCGTTAAATTAATATATTAATTTTGGTGTATTAAAAATATTGAAACAATAGAATTTAATACTAAACATCGAATTAAAAAATGTGTTATACGATTAACATTTGCTTTTGATATAATTTAATTTAAATACATCACATATTAGTTGTTGCAATTTAAAAATATATATTAGAGAAATAGTTTGAATTCTATCGTAGAAGCTTTTAGCGTATTAGAGTTTAGTAAAACATGTGTTTTAATGTTTCGCGTGATGCTATGAATACAACTTATAACAATGCATTGCGTAAAGCAATCGTAGGGCGGAAATTGAATTACGACATTGAAGACATACATTTTGAATAAAGCGTACTCATTTTTTATTGATTGTTACATTTTAAAAAAACACTGGAATACGATTTTCGTTATTAAAGTAAAGCGAAGGGTGCCACGTAGAAATTTTACAGAATATTTCAACTGAATATTTTTTACGATCTCAAATTGAAAGTATATCAAAAGGTGGTTAAATGTTTGCCCTGTTAATCGTATTTCCATCGAGCCTCGTATTCCCGGTTTTAATTTAATTATTCTTGGCTTACTTAATTAATAAGATTCCAGAAAATATATAATATATATTTTCTGGAATCTTATCTATTAATTCATATTATGAATTAATAGACAGTCGTTAAACAATTTGTTTCGTAGATAACTTTTGATATAACACGAAATATAAATACAAATTGTATTTATTTACGGTTTATTTGTTATATACAAGTTTGCTAGGGTTTAGTACATGCCATTTCTTATAACAATATTGACTAAGTCGTAACACGCCCAAAATGTATTTTTTTCAATGCAAATAACTTCTAGGATCGCGAAGGAGGAGGAATAACTTCTGGGATAGGTCGTACAGCTCGTTGCTAATTTGGTAATTGGTTCTTGTACTCGTTATTAAATCACGTTTCAGTGACCTACGCTGTTCCCTTGTGTAATTATCACTTTCGTGTATATGCTAACACAAAACACGTGTTTATCCTCATATGTACTTGCATGAAACACTTCATTCATTATTTCATCAATAGAAATTAACACTCAATAAAATTTACATTTTTACAGTTATTGCATAGAATAAATATTTGATTGCAATTCCATTTAAACTATAATTTTAATCATTCTAATAGTGGAAGTTTTATTTACTTTTTTAAGTACCGAGCTGGGTATTATTATTATCACATTCAGAAATAACGATTGCGAAAAGAGTGGAACAAGTATTCGATTTTATAGTTGTCAATAATCAATAGCTCATTTTAGTTTATCATGAATTAAAATTGAACCTGAAGTCTCAGTAGTATTTTCTACGTTTGAAAGTAGTTGATGGATAAAAGAAATGTACAGCTGATTTATTAGAATGTAGGATAAAAAGCAAAGAAGACATCTAATTGGTTTATTACACTGAACTAGAATATTAATAAACCTACATGTTCACAGTCAGACTGCAAAGGAGCAAATTAATGATCTTCCCATAACTTTCAAAGCGTGACACTTCTCATTTAAACTAGTATAGTTCCCATCATGATAGTTTTAGCAATATTCTCGTAATCCATATTTACCCAAACTAGTTTTCACTTGTTCTAAATCCGTTGAGAATCACTCGTTCACGGTCATTAGGTCTGTAATCCCAGCTAAACACGGCTCTAGTTGTGAGAATGAGTCTGCGTTCAAACATTTTAATACATTTCTCTCTAATTAAATGAAGAAGTCGAAAGCATGGTTTCGTTTTTCCGCTTGACTACCCATGTGGCTTAACAAGCTGATTCCAACTGCATTTCATTTACCAACTGACACTGCTTGCCTGGGCCTTGATTCTCTATGGTCAACGATAAGGTGATCACCGGTTTTGGTCGTTATGAGAAGGCTGTGACCCAATCACAGCCATCCATTCGCCTTCCGTAACGACAGAAGCCGGTGAGAAATTTACCACAGATTTAGAGAATCGGGCTGCTGCATAGCTTACTAATAGGAAGCGCCCTCTTAATTTATCTCATGCTAATGTCATTGGTTCAACAGGAAATCACGACCTAAACAAAAGTAATGTCTGTTGGAATCAGAGCGATGCAGTTTACTTGAACACGACAGTACTAATTAATGCAACTATTATCTTCAAACACGCAGGCTTTCTTGTCGGGTGACAATTGCTCATTTAGGGTGGCGGCATCTGAGATTAAACTCATTGAAAGACAATTAGTATAATTACTCTAAATGCATTTAACGTTAATATAATTATTTTTGTTTAGATTTTACTAATTACATTACAAGGAAATGTTATTTAATTACTTATGTGATTCGAAATCGAATATTGTACACGATAAACATAAATACAGCTTTTTGCTCCAATGTAAATATGCCATAGATTTAGAGCATAGTATTAAACGAAAATGATATTTTATCATAGGTGTTTAATATCTCCGAAATATTAAATTAAAATTCAACCTCTAGGTAGTCCAGTGTCCTTCAATGTCAGTGTTCTCAAGGAGACAAACATTTTACTGTCCAAAATTTTAATCGGCGTATTCTGAAACTTAACTTTTGCTCAGGTTCTCGATGCCACCTGACGAAGCAACAACTACAATCTCCGAAATATTGACTTCAATATTTAGCATCGATTCACACATTATTCGCCATTGATAAAAATCACAATTATTATTATACATGTTCAACAGTTCTATTTACCATATAAGGTAGTCATTACCTACATAAAGACTTGGCCCGAAGACATATACGTGAGAGTGATTCTAAATAAAACAGATTCGATTCCAATCAAGATCAATGAACTTGAAAGGAAATAGGGCCACGTGGTTGACGTTTGTCACTTTCTCTAGCTAAGATCTTTGCCGTTCACGGACAAATCTCTTCACGGTTCATTCACGACGGGACTTACCGTTCAACCGTTCAACCGTTCAACCCTAGCCCGAGACGTTGAGTGAAGAGTTGTACTTTCTCCGTACTCGTGGTCTTGTTTGTCACGTAATACTCAATGGAACCACCTCATTTCATGTATTACTCATTCATACATTCTACATTAAATACAACTGATTTCATCACTTAAACATCAGATTTAATAAAAACATTTTATAAAAGATTAATAACACACAATTCCCCCAAAAAAACTCAGACACTTTATAAAGAAGTCGATTTACCAAATATTCCGTTCAAACATAGTCAAATCTTTCACATTTAATATCTGGACTTTGTTTAAAATCACATAAGTTGTATCTCTATATATGTGTTTACATATGCGTATTGTGAATGTATTTTGCTTTAAGTTGTTATTCAAACTAAACTCGAAAAAAATTTGATAAAATAAAAAACCTAAAATCTACTGTGCTTTCTCCCGTTAGTGAGTGCAACAGGTAATACATTTGGCGCCGGATCGTGTTTGGTTAAGTATAATGTCATGTGGAACGTATGTATGCAACGAAACTTGTTAATTTCTTTGGCTGCGACAAAGGATTGTGCTCGACAGTAGTTGTGAGGGGAAAGTAAAACACTACTTGTAGATCATTAACTTCACATGTCATGTTTCACCTCATTGTTCTAATCTAACTAACATCAATCAGAAAAACTCCCTATTAGTGAATACTTGTCTGCTGGATGCATTCATCATTATACCGATATTTACAAAATATATAGGCTTATCTTTCGTTGAAAATTAGCTGTAGATACGTTACTTGTTATTCAAGAGTATAATTGTATAACATTAAAGTACCGTCTCATATCATCACAAGTAATAACGAAGTATTGCATAGAGGTCAATAAAACTCAAGATTACTAGACTATGTTCTTCCTTATTCTGTATAATATAAACATAATGATCATCAGTTAGAGGTAACTTATTTACTAGTTAGGGGTGTTAACACTTCATCAAGAAAGGTAAATATTACATAAGTGAATGGCTACATGACAGTTATTATTAACTGTTAAACTATAGATATGAAAGTAAAGTCAATAATTAATGTTAGTTCGAAAATGACCTTTTGAAAACCTTTCATTTGTTACGTGTATCTTCCAATATTATGCTTTCCATCGACACATGTTAAAAGTCTGCGTATTATCGTGACAAATCAATAAGTACATTTAAAAACACATCTTGTATTACCGGTGCAACAGCATTACCGCATGATTGCCTAATACTTCAATTAAAAATACGTTAAAACCTGTTAGCGAATGTGAAACATGTACGCCTACATTTCGTCACTCGACAACATGCATAGCTGTATCTGGCGTAACTCTTAGAAATAAGTTCATCAGGGCTCAGATTATGAGATATATTTAGAATAAAAATCAAAATAATGCTTTCGAGTCCATAGGTATTACCCCGCTTTAGTATTACACTTGTTTAAATATCATATTATCAGTTACCATTTGGCATTTATAGCTTCTAAAAATTAATATTACCGGTATCAATAATTTGTTTGGTTAAAATTATATTGGTATATAGCTCAGAGCTACTTACGCTTCATTTTTGTAAATGGATTATATTTGAATTTATAAAATTGTGCAACCAAAAAAAAATCGTACACATAAATTACGGATTAATGATTTGTATCAATCGTATAACGTATACATTATATATGGCTATACACTTTTGATGCTACATCATACATGACATCATGTATTCTTACATGATCATACTATTATCATACCACAGCTGGCAAACGATCGATACAAGTCATTAATGTGCACAACGCGACAGAGAAGGCAATACACTTTGATGCACTTCACAGAAACGTTGCAACAAGCGTGATGCAATTATTATGCACTGCGCTTTGTGCTGCTGTGAAGTGAGGAAGTGAACGTGGACAACGACTTCGTGACAAACGGTCACGAGTTCGTCACCCACCCTGGGTTACGAACTCATGATAAATTCACGTCTACTTCACAGATGAAGTGTAGTGATTTGAGATGTCAGGGATCTGTCTTTTACATGTTCAGAGTCACGTAACATTTAGTTTTAAAGAATGATATTTAACTGACATACAATATAACTAGGAAAACGCTCTGTTTGACGCGTTGATAAGCGAGCGCGTCAATATCTACGAACTTTCTGGCGAAAAGATTTCAATGCTTATACAAACAACAATTAACAACAATTCAAGAATGCGCATTGCAAAATTTTTTCTAATTTCCATAGCTATTATACTTCCCGACATTGTTGGATGCAGTGCAATGTGCGTTGCTAAGAATTTTCGCTGACATGTTTTCGCCGCGGTCCGCCACCGTTACTAACAGTTATTGACAGCAATAGAAATGTAATTTCTGCCTCTAATATGTATCAAATCGCGTTTTCATTAGTATATTCGTGACCGGACGAAAATTTACTATAAGATAGCCACCTCACATTTTGCTGTTACTGTGTTTCAGAAATATATTTTCGAGTAACTTTTGTGTAACTTTGCCAATACTTATCAGATCGCCATTACATTAACATATTCGTGACCGGAAAAATCTGTAAAAAAATCTGGCTATCTCACATTTTGCCGCCATTTTGTTTCAAAAAAATATTTTGCAGTAACTATGGTGTAACTTTGTAACTTTTCGAACGATTTTGCCTCAAAACTATACACCTTCAATCCACATCGAGGCTTGTGGATGGTCCAAATTTCAAGTTGATCGGACTTTCCGTTCGACCGCTATCGACGGACATAAAAACAAAAAAAAAAAAAAAAACAAACAAAAAAACAGAATGAAGTGCCATAAGAGTCAAGTGGAAACGCTCGCTTCGCTCGCTTAATTACGTTTTACAAAACTAATTTGTTCTTTTTTCTACACCTAGATTTATAGTTCGAATATCAGTGAATGTCGTAATAAAATAAATAAGTTTTACATTAAAATGACGGACACATCATGAATAATTCTGAAGTATAATTTTGAATCTAATAAATTTGAGTCTAATTGCGCACAAATTACCGACAACAAGACATAATCTTATTCTAAATAACGGGTTGTCTAAGTATATTAAACTGGCATCTCAATGTCACCCCACTCCAGGAAATGTATCGAAGACAGACGGGCAATAAATACTCTACTCTCTCAAGTGGTTTACCGGTGAATGTTTTACTCTTGACCTTGGGACGTTCTCCCTCGTTTCCTTCACTCGTCCATCCCACTGCTGCTCAACCTTCACCTCGATACGATCCCACTGCTGATGCGCACCAGAGAAATGCTGTTTCCTTCTCCACAACACAATTGTTTTCTAAACTCACTATTTTATAGGACTTCCTTATCATACCGTGAACTATTTCTGCACGAATACCCGAATTCTGTAGTTTTGTTATAAAATTCCCACATTTTCATATTGTAATTTTTCAACTATTGAAAAAATAGAATTGTATACAATTATTGTATTTTTAAATTAAATTAACTAACATGCATAGACATTAGTATATTCCCCTTTATAGAAACAAATTTTGTGATACCTGTGACGAAACATATTGTATATTCATTGTTATGAGTGAGTGAAATTTTAACGGACCATTTAAGAGAAAATTGCTCTCAAATTATTATATGCCTTCTGTGGCAACAAAAAGCAACACTAAATTGCAAACCGCTTATTTTGAATGTCTAAAATTACGCATTAGAATAATACAAACCACACCCGAATGGTTTTCTACCGTAAACTTGTCTCTTTCTAAAACAACCGCAATACAGCGAAAAGAAAGCATTATCTGGTTAGGTTTTCTTATACACGAATCGTTTATAGCCAGCCCTACATTTAAAATCCCTTCACCTGTACAAAGTATAAATAAATCAGTTTGATCTTTCTTTTTACGAAATGCATCACGTATGCCGAGGAGACGAAACGGTTTGTTTATCCAGGTCATACTTTTCACTTCGTCATCTCGGAGAAATGTCGGTGTGACCTCTCAAGATAGTCGTTGCATTATTGCTGTAGCCACAAAACTACGGAGATGCACTTAGTAGTCATAACAAGTAGCTGTCAAGCAGGTGTCAAAATCCGAACACAAAATTATGTATGGATTTTTTTATGTAAACACTGCATCACAAAAACTAGCCCCTAAGATGTATGTTGAATGTGCCTTCACTTAGTGATCACTGTACGCAAGAGAGAAAATGCATTAACCGATTCCTTTCTTCTCAGTCATGTGGTTATAATGCTTTTCTTTCTCAGAACGCTTTTTATATCCCCCACCACATTTCAATCAACCCAGTCAGCATTACTCTACCTTGTCCTATTCTGTAACGTGTTATTGGATATCCCGAAATGAATTCTGCCCGAATTCAGATCTGTTTACTCAATATAACATTACATTCCAGATAACTAGTTCGAATTAAGGCAGAATTCGTTTAATGATTCACAACAAAAAGTTACAGATTAGAGAGTAGCTTGTGTAGGTTGTTCCTTAGTCCCAATTTCATTGCCTACGTTTCTATTAGTGGAATCGCTTATAAATCTTCAGTTTCAATCAACACGATTTCTTTTTAAGCCCAGCTACGTAACGTATCAAATGACGAATTAAAACAATCCTATGTTGACAACATCCGTCATCGAACACTCTCGCAATTCTCGTAACATCTTCTTTGAGCGCTAATTGAAATCACAAATAGGTTTGTGTAACATGGGCGACGCTATTACGAAACTAACGTGTTAAAGAGTGGTTATGAGGACCGGAAACGAAGCCGACCTGTTATACAACAGGCCGCGTGTTACTTTGCGCGCGGATATGTAAATCAGCATCAACATACATTAGACATGGGTGTGCCATATTTACCGACATAACAATTAGAAACTATGAACACGAATGAATCACGCGTTTATTAATTCAATCGAGAAAGTATATTAGTTATAAATTACAATCAAAGTGGTAATTTTCCTAGAAAGAAATCAATTATGTCTATCTGTCAGTATACTAATTAAGAAAGCTAGATACATTTATATTCTATCACCTGTGACGATGCTAATACACGTGATTATGAAATTCCATCGAGAAAGATTTTTTTTGTTTCCGCATAATTTGAAAGAAATTTCCAAACCATATATTGAAAACAGGAAGTGTAGTGGCCGATGGGTGACAGAGTGTAAATATATAGTTGCGTAAGGCGGCGACGGAGGAAAGCCGGGCCTTGCGTAACTAGACAAACACCTAGATTGGGTGTCACTGTCACACAGTGCGTGAGAAAGCGGAAGTGAGGGTAACCTTGTCAAACTGTTGTTCGGAGCTAACCCCTCCGGCCATGTTACGAGGAGGAGACCAAATCAACGCCAAAACATGAGCAGACTAACATTGTGACCACAATATCCTCAATGTGATGATAGGACGTGGTCGAATTATCGTTGCTAATTCTATAAGTCCAGATTTGACGTCATCAACAATGGGTGAACTCCGATCTCAGATTTTTGATGACGTCAAATCTAGACTTAAAAAACGATAAACCGAAATTCATCATCAATTTTAAAATAGGAAAAATAAAATACTTTCCTTTACCATTTTAGTAATAATTGATAAAGTTGAGTATATTTTGAAATGTGATAACAATGCATTATTTGGTGTTCACTTCCAGTAATAGTTTGACGATAGTATTGTTAAAATAACAAACGTCTTTTCAAGTTAACCAAAGTTAGGCTAGGTCATGAACACGGTCGTTTAATACAAGGAAACAATTGTAAGCTTAATTATTACCCATTTGAAGACAATGAAACGTTTGCGTGGGCACAAAACTAACGGTTACCTTTCATTGTCTGTCACAATGAATGAAAAACTGCAAATACAATAACAAAGGGTACCTAACAGTGAAATGATAAGGAACTACCTTTTATCGGTCTTACAACACGTTCTGATAGAGGTAGCTAAGTGCTAGAGAACTATAGGCTCTAATTCGAGATGACACCGGTTCGATACCGGCTACCGGCAATCATGTATAAAGGTTTTTAAAAGGTTTTCTTCAGTCACAGGACGAATACTGGTATTGAGTCATACTAACAGCCCTCGGACATTCCTTCGCAACTATTGCAAGTACCACAATACATAGTTGAGGGGCATGAATTATCTCCGGGCAGGTTTTCTTATTATTACGAGAATATAAACACATGTATTACATCACACAATAAAACTACAAACTGAATTCTTATTTTCCCTCATTAGTATAAGTACGCTAACATGCATTAGATAGGCGTGTAACACTTACCAAGTGAAATAACCCGGTTTTTATCACTTGGATTTATTTAACGTGTTCAACCGGTAATGCATTCAAATTACCACTGTCGTAATTATATTATACATATCGACATTAACCCAAACAAGCACAGAGAGTGGCGTTAAAACTCGGTACAAATCAAATCAGGCCATTTAAACATTTTCTTCGGCAGAAAAGGCTGCGACGTATTTACGCAGTCACCTTTCTTGTGTTAGCTAACCAGTATAACCTATGATTTATTTATAGCCTCGGCGGGTGTTGTAACCGTAGGCGCTTATGGAGATAACTGTACAGGTAGTAATCGAAAGTGGTCAAACACGCTGCTAGAATTTTCACTTTCTTTTGAATACCAACCACAACGTAATAGAAGTATTGGTCGGGTCGACATATTTCACTGTCTACGTGATGGGATGTTGTTGAGTCTAGGATGTTGTTGAGTTTAGGATGTTGTGATCGTTATGATTTCCCGGATGTTAGACACAAATGGTTAGGCGATTCGTTCATTACGCGTCTTACGTCACTTTGTTGAAACATCTTTGTAACGATAAACAGATAGTAAAAACGTGAGTTTTAAGACAACATTTCAAAATTTTGTTTATATCGGTTATGATGTTCTAGAAAAAGTTCACCAGTTGGAAATGAGCTCTTTAATGATTCGTCAAAGTTCAAACACACAATAAAAAAGTGAAATGTAATTTTTGATTGTTGTAATTTGTGTAGTGTGTTAAATTATAAAAGGATGTCTATATCATTTTCGTTCCGTTTTAAGAAGAGATACAACAACAAAATAATAATAAAAGTATGAATCGACATACTTAAGAATAAATATTTACATGTTATCAAAAGAAGAAGATCATTTGACCTGGAAAAGACAAGTTAGTCACATAATCACAAGTCACGAACACACATTACCTCAAATGAAAGGTCATTGCAAATGCTTCCCACAAGTATTTCACTAACCTACAAATAGAAGAGCTTTAGGCCTATTATGAATGATGAAAAACAAGTTTAAAACTATCAAGTGTGCCAGTATGTGTCTTTATCAACCATTAGCTTCACAAGGATTATAAGAAAATAGATTTACCAAACGTAAAAATATATCTTACAGCTGAATGCTGCTGGTTACTTCACATCAAATATCAATGTTTTAAACTTGTAAGTTGTGAATGTAAGAAACGTTTCACGTGTTGTAATAGTGATGATTAGTTTAATTTGAATACATTTGCTTCGACGCCGTTTAACAAAAACTACTTATATAATTAATATTCGACATGACACGTTAATAGCCAGCATTAGTTGCGTGAGGTACTTTCAACGCTCCACCCAACGTAATGGTAATAAGTGGTGTTGGTAATGTTGCTCAATGAACGGGCGACGGGCGTCGGCTCTAGGCGAATATGGCGAGTGATATTTTAAGATTAACACTAACTCTCTATTCATACCATGAGTTATAAGTGTTCTTAAAGAGGTCCTGTACTCACTGAGTGAAACTATTGGAGAGATTATTTATTTACCATCGAGCTTTAAAGTAGTAGTTTTTCCGATTTCTGTTTATAAAAATTACTTTAAAACGGTCACAAATTACAACAAAATTTGTCATCTTTTATAGAGAATTTAGTGATCCTTCTTATGAATGTTACTTTTCTCCAATTAATATTTCCGTTTTTTTCAAATGTTCTTATTTGTGTGTTTTTGCAACACAGCTTTTCAATAAAATAGCATTTTAAAAACATAAATATTTATTGTAACACAATATAACATTAGTAAGAGAGAACACTGAATTCTCCAGGAAATTACATATTTTGCTTTACGTGTGACAATTTTAATCAATATTGCCTTCATCCACTAGTTTTGAAAACACAAGACATTTTATTCGTATTTAGTAATTTCTTTAGATATTTACCGTTATTGTTTATTACACTATTACCGTTCGCTATCTATTCCTTGAAGCTGCAAGACTGTCTATTCTTGTACAAACGGGAAATAGTTCACTCCATTACCTAAGGTCAACCATTACGCCAATCCTTACATCAATTACCTCACAATAGTAATCTGAACGTGTAAGGAATATCAATCAGATCTATATAATGAACTATTGATTTCTTCTAGATGTTCATTTGCGATAATCTATGGTCACACCCTAACTTAGGGTGAAAGCATTTCCACACCTACTTTCAAGTACAACCACGTTTTTTTCATGCTTTCACTTTCCTCCGCGATCCATTGTCTCGTGTGTTGTTGCGGTAGGTGCCTACCTTACCGGCAGCGCACACCTTGGTCGCGTACCACGTACTACGGTGGTTGTCTGAAGACACCGCCTTGTCGGGGCCACAGAGAGAACAATGGTGTGTTCTTGTAGTATTACGTTAGAGTAGTTCAGCCCATGTAATAACACGCCGCCTAATACGTATTGACATTTTGAAACCTTAGAACGTGACACCAAAGACAGAGCAATAATTAAAATCATAAATGATTATGTATTGTTATTGTTAACAGTTTTAAAATTGTATCTGTTAGTATGGTATTAGCATCGATGTGCTATATAACGTAGTTTTTAGTAAGGTCAGATGATTTGCAACAAAGCACAAATCAATTTATTTAATGTAATGTCTACAATTCTTTACACTCAACTCAGTCGGACGATGCGTAAAGAGAAAAACTATAAACATACAAAATATGCTCCTGAAAATATGAATAGTTCTGTTTCCAAAATTCATGGCTCTATTAATAATTGGTTCCGTCGTTGAAAGGTCATCCATGCTGTAATATTAGATTATAGCCATACTATACTTGAACAAGATTGAGGAATTGACTATCACTTGCATATTATTATTTGAAACAAAATCAATATAGCTAACTATTCGTGAAAATACACATTTGCTACGGTTATGCCAAAATAAAAATCAATTGTTAAGACCAATTTCTTCCAAATACCAAAATGCTATCAATTGATGATACTTGGTGGTATAATTAACTTAATTTACTCTCATTATACTTAAGATTGTACTTGTTATTGTCGGATGTTGCGCACACTACATTTCAATTATGTATGTAAAGTTTATATGTTATGTATGTTATAGTGTTTATTGTGTTGTGCAGATGGTTTTCGAGTTGGAAACATATTCAACTCATACAAGAGTTAATTTGTGCCTTTTTATAAATACATCATTGTAATCAATCATGTCAAATGTAATGATGATCACAATATTATGATAAGCCAATGAAACTTGATGTGATGTGATAAGAGTCAATTGAAACCCCCACACCTCATGCTAATGTCAGTGTCTCTCTCGTTTACAGCCGTGGCCCAGGAGAGTTTCAAATGCCCCGACGACTACGGGTTCTACCCCCACTCAAGGTCATGTGACAAGTACTGGAAGTGCGACAACGGAGTGGCGGAGATCAAGACTTGCGGCAACGGACTCGCGTTCGACAACAGCGACAGCAAATACCTGACAGAGAACTGCGACTACCTGCACAACGTTGACTGCGGAGACCGGTCCGAGATCGGTGAGTTCACTTATATTCATTGATTACTCGACATTATGATCATGTGACGTCAGGGGGTGTATGGAGGGGAGGGACAAGTAGGACGTGGACTGCCTTTCGTCTGGCGTATGCCGGAAGCATACGCTTCCGGACAAATAAGTTGCGTTTCAAAGTTCTAATATACCTAATGCACAGAGAACTGTGAATATCTCTCGGTGAGTTTACTAACGATTACGTTGGAATTGCAATTTCAGCGTTCAATTCTATACACAGATTGTAGAGGATTTACCGAACACAGCATGCGCACTTGCTATACTCACACATTAGGATAAACAAATGCTTATACTAAACACGATTGACGTAATGAGTATGTGCCCAGGAAAGAAGTTAGGAAACAGATTATGCAAAACAAATCTGCAAATCAAATCAAAACAAATCAGAGGAAAGATTAATAGACGAATAACAAAGTCCAGCGTCAGAATGTATCTATTTGGCATAGTCTACAGTTCTTGGATATTAAAACCATCAATAGATAGGCCCCATCCCTATATTAACAAAATTTTTAAAAAATATTAGTTTTACGTTAAGAATAAACGCAAATTGATGTATTCACTTTCATTTTGTATTTATTCCTCACAATAAATAAAGTAAAACTGCATACGTGGTCTTTGTTTTTTATGAGTGAAAATTAAAGTCACTTCCGCTGCATTATTTAGGCGTGAACCGAACTATCCCCGTAACGATTTGTGCTAATTGTTTACGTTAACTGTTACCAATATAATAATTCCAAACACGTCTTGAGATAAAATATGCAGTTCGATTGCATTATGTAGATGTAAATGCGATGAAATGTCACATGCAGCCATTGCATTATATGGATGTAAAAGTGTTTACCAAATGGCGTTGAGATGTCATAGCCATTGCATTATGTGGATGTAAATGGCGATGAGACCAAATGGCGATGAGATGTCACAGCCATCAGTCAAAACTTACGTCTACGTCTTACGCAACTAATTAATATTCGTAAAACCGCATCCATCGTGATTTTTAAGTTACATAATGAATAGAGAGAGTAGAAATTAGATAAACGCATTAGTACACATAATTCCAGTGAACTCTCTCTCTCTCTCTCTCTGTCTGTCTCTCTCTCTGAGTGCCTTGGAGTTTAGTTCTTCGACGTGCAAATTCTTCTCGCCCGAATCATTCCCTAGCAAACAGTTTCCTAGTTGCGAAACGGTTATGCGTAACGAAAACCCATCTAGGCGTGTAACTTTCTAGATACACTAATGAATATTACTCGTTATATATTATATTTTAGTTTCGCTTGTATGCTGAATAAGTGTGATGTTTATGTTAAAAAGGCGTTTTTTTCTAACACTCTTGTAGTAGATCATTATAAATACTGCACGATATGATATTATGTGCATAGCAGAAATCAAATACGTTACTTACGTAGAAATGACGTCTACGTTAGTTTGACTTGGGTCAACTAGCCAATCAGATGAGATCTGCACTAGGGGATGATAAATTTGGTTATTTCTTTCGCCAATGTGATATTAGCCTTATACCGTATTAATTTGCATAATGCGTCGATGTAAGAGTACAGCCGAGCAAACTAGCAGCGCCCTTGAGCCCAAATAATTTGTTTTAAACAAAAACTCACCACTCTGGAGTTTCGTCCACTCTGGGCTAGACTTCATCGGGGCAAGGAATTCTGTGGCACTCTGAAACAAAACATTAATATAAATTATTTGAAAAAATATTTTCAAGGACATGACAGAGGGGAGGATTGTGTTCCCGCAAGACGGAGGTGTTAACGTTTGTTTCCTGCCTTACAGAGCCCCCAATCACCGCCCCCCACTGCCCCAGGCTGTACGGAATCTTCGCCGACGACAAGAAGTGCGATACCTTCTGGAACTGCTGGAAGGGAGAGGCCAGTCGCTACCAGTGCTCCCCCGGTCTCGCGTACGACAGGGAGGCCCGTGTTTGCATGTGGGCTGATCAAGTGCCAGAGTGCAAGGTTGAAGGTACGTGACGCCACAGCTAGGTCATCATGTGAATACAAAATAAAAATCACACACCAAAGAAATCAATTTTGTTAAAGAAAAATAAAAAATATTTTTAGTTCCCCAAAAGGCATTTTTTTTTTTTTTTTTTTAGAAAAATTCTAAGGCGAAAATGCATTGTCATCGGAAATGGACTCGTATGTAAAATTTGAAGAAAATCGGTACGTTAGAAGTGGGTCAAAAATTGATTGCGAAATTTTACGACAGTGACTCTGAGTTGAATAAAATCATGTAAAAATACAAAAAAGCAAGCCTTGTTGTTGTTTTATTTAGAGATAAATACAGGTTTTAAATTAATCGTGTAAATCACGATAAAATTGAAATTTAAATTAAGAAATATAAACAATAGTCTGAATAGACATCCAGCATTAGATGACTACAGCGCAAACAATGTGATCACATACTACTATATTTAATTTTAGATTTAAATAAAAAGGTCAATATATGTTTTAAATGTTATTGTTTATGTTTTCTTTTCTATCGTAGTTTGTTTTGTTTAATGCCAACATTGCACGACTCAATACTTTCGTTGCTTGCGTCAAACTTATTGAGTTCAAGAACAAAAGAAAATCAAAAACTGTTGGTAAATAACTGCAACAATATAGCTTCTATTAATTGATGCTTTTTTGTCATTGAATTCAATAAGTTGGAGTTGGACGAAAGTATTGAACCGTGTAATGTGGGTATAATCGTTTGTTATTTTATTTTGCTCGGGGTTTTTACTATTGTTTCATTATAAATTTTACAATTGTATCTATTGTCCCCCTATGTAAATCAGTGTTATGACTGAGTATTAACCCCTCTGCGTGGTGGTTACAGAGGTTGCCGGAGGGTTCGCCTGCCCGGCTGCAGGAGAGATCGCGCACACCGGCGCCTTCTCCCGCCACGCCCACCCCGACGACTGCCGCAAGTATTACATCTGTCTTGAGGGAGTTGCGCGCGAGTACGGTTGCCCCATTGGAACAGTCTTCAAGATCGGAGACAGCGACGGCTCCGGTAACTGCGAGGACCCCGAGGATGTTGTCGGATGGTGAGTTCGACACCCCCCCCCCCCATTTGCTTTCTAGTCCGGCGCCAAAGTTGAACATACTTGAATATATATATATATATATATATCAATAAAATTAAAATAATTGCGGGTTATATATATATACCCCCCCCCCCCCCCCACAAAAAAAGACCTGTTATAACGCGTTTCAAGACCGCTCTGGGTCCCCTCGTCAAGCTTAGAAACCCGTATAATCATACAAATATATATTTTTCCATGAAAATGTTAAGTTTTCATTATTCGTCTAGTCATGTTATTCGTATTATTCATACTCGTATTTGTTCATATTTTAACAAGATAATCTAACTAATCCATAATAAACAGAAAGTAATACAATTGTAAATAGTTACCGACACAGTCCACTAGATGATATGTGTGTGCGTGTCTAGTTTGTGATTTTTTCCTAGTTTTAGCATCTAGGAGACCTAAGGGAGGCCTCCGTTCTATCCATCGCTCGTCGTGTAATATATATTCTATCGTGGGCCCTTCATAAGATTCCCCATAAACTATAATAATAGAATAGGATAATCTAACTGGTAATTTCATAGTATTTAGTACGGTCAATATCAATCTTTTTTTTAAATTTCCCTTATTTAAAATCGTGGTTTTCTTAATTCAAACATTTGAATTTCATCCGCTTACGCGCGTCTGAGATTCGAATGAATGTTGAACTACACATTCGATAGAAGAGGATGCTCAAAGAAGTGTTTGCAATAATAATTCGCGAGTTTTAATAACTTTTAGAGACTCGTTCTAAATATATCTCGTAGCAGTGGCATATATCACATTATAAATCTATCAATGCCCAATTTCTCCATTCTGGTTTTATCTCATGGAATATAATTGTAAACTTTTTTCCCCCTCGGAGACATTCTAATCTCTATAAACACAAAATCATAAGAACCATTTGTTTGAAGATACCCCTACGCAGTGATGGGAATGAATGAAGTGCATTTTAATAACTGTTGTTGTGTGGTTGTTTTCCTTTTGATTTTCAGATTCACTGTCACGTTTGAACATTTAGTCAAGTTCAACATCTATTAAAATAAGTGTGTTGTGTTGTATGTGTGGTTATGGTTGTAGAAACATGTTCGACAGTGTAGTAAGGTGTAACTCTAGTGTGCATGTAGGTCTCTTCAATAACTTGTGACTTCTTGTGTTACTTTATTTCAAACAAAACTACTGCCTCTGTCACTCCTAACACTAACATTGTGTTATTATGTGTTGACTTTATGTGTTACTGTTACTGACTGATCTGACTACATACTTTCTAAATGTGTTACTTTTCTAAGAAGAATACAACGGATGATCACTCAAAATCTCACTCAAACAATCTTCAATAACCCGTCGAATCAATCACGACAATTATATAAATTTTTTCTAATCTGTACAGTTTATAACAATACCCTAATTTTATTATTGCTGTCATGATTGAACGAAATTTAAATTTGTACTCATAACTTGTTATTTTTTGCTGATGTTTGCCATGATTTACAAAATCAATTCTTAACATAACTCAAGAATTAACTTCTCCAACTTACCAGTTAAACTAACCATCTTTAATATTTTAACATGATCGCTTTGAATAGTATACTCACAGCTGTGCTGGCTAATTTTTTTTTTCCTGCAATTTTACACGAAACAATCTTCAGTTGATGGAGGTTATTCAAAAAGGATTATACGCAGAATCCCAAGAGTAAATTCGAGCTCTCGCTACTATTGCGAATGTCAACAACAACAAAGTACTTTTCCAACGTTGTATTCTTCTTATATCATAGCTGCATTTCTTTGTAACTAATAAGCATGGCAACATTGTCTCATTTCTGTTTCTCTTCTTTCTTTCTCTCTCTCTCCCCGTATCTCTTTCTCTTCTTCCCGTTTTCTCCTGTCAATGACGCATTCCTCCTCGCCAACAGTGAGGACTACTACGGAGACTTGGACCTGAAGAGCATCCGCAAGAGCGAGTTGTTGCAGGGTACTCAACAAAATGGCGGCGGCAGCTCTCGCCCCGCCCCCAAATCTTCCCCCGCTAAACCTCGCCCCCAACCCGTAGCCCAAAACAGGGCGAGCTCGCCCCAGCCGAGACCGGTTTCAAATGAAGACGACGCATAAACAATAACAATCATCTCAAAAGATTAGTTTAGGATCCAAAATCGATAAAATATTATTTTTTTAATATTTCTTTCTAAAATTACCTTTGTATTTAAACAAAGCTCCCAGATTAAGAAGTTGTCCCCTCGGAAGTATCTCCGATGACACTTGAACCCTCCTATCAAATTCTAAAACGAATACGTACAAAACTTCTCAACTTACACAGCAAAGATTTGAAAGTCCATTTGTTTGACATTGGTTGCCAGTGAGATGTGACGTTTTATATTACTGTGACCTGTTTAGTTAGTTTTATTTGTAAGGGATTAACAATGACCGTAGAATGGAATCGAAAGAAAACTATACCCAAACACAATGGACTTTTATATCGTTACTATCTTTCCGTCTTCACATTTTACACACCCCTTGGCTAATACATATTGAATTGTATTTTGCTCAAACACTAGCATACGAGGTATAACTATCGTCATAGTATGAAAATAAAGGTATATCCATGCGTTTTAAAGGAGAAAGAAGAACAATCTACAGCTAAAAGTAGATAACGTGCTTGCTAGATAGTTTTCCTTTCTTTGCCATAACGTTCATGCATAACCGACTATCTGTAAACCCTCCAAGCCAACTGCAAACTTAAGTGTGTCCTCTAAGTGTTGGTGACTTGTTCTTGCACGGGTGAGTGTATGACTACTTAAGTAACATTCATGTTTTAACGATATTTCTAAGCTAATCACATATGTTCTCTAACATTCAAAGCATGTGATACCTAAACTGATGTAAACTCTCTTTAAAACGTAACTAAAATAACCACAACAATACAAATTGTAACGTTAATTATAATGAAATGTATTTTTATTTTTATCTTATGAATGAAATAATGCAGTGAGGACTACTACGGCGATCTTGACCTGAAGATGCTTAAGAAATTGGGCCTCAGAAAGTGAAGAGAGTGAAGAGCGATGGTCGACAGATCAGAAAGTGATATCTAAATAGTTTTGAAGAGTGTTCTGACGTCACAGACAATTCTCACAACGT
Organism: Isoperla grammatica; assembly: GCA_945910005.1. Lineage (NCBI taxonomy): Eukaryota > Metazoa > Arthropoda > Insecta > Plecoptera > Perlodidae > Isoperla > Isoperla grammatica. The sequence goes on from OX246741.1 coordinate 54,565,411, forward strand.
GCTGACGACGTCGGCGAATGTGATTTCAGGAAGTTATCAGTACCAAAATACATGACAAGAACAAAAATAACGATTTGTTATTAGCCAAACTTTCAAATAATAAAAAAAATGTTTCAATTCTAGTTTAGGTTGTCCCTAGGGTAGAATACCAACTTTACAACTCTGTATTTATCTAGTTTTATATATTTATATACACATCTGTCTCTTCATGTTAATGTCATTTATGCAAAATGCATTCAACCTTGTGTAAGAATCCCCAAACTGAGATATTTTGATTATTATTAAATCGGAAACTAATGAATTAGTTTCAGCAACAGTGTATGTTTGTCACAACAGTGTGTTTTTTTGTAAATAAAATAAAATGTCACATTAAACTTTGTTTTGTGTTTAATTCTTTATATTGTGTAATTGTGTTCTTCACTCTTTTACCCAAGTCCGCTATCATCCTCCATTGAGTCCTAAGTATACGCAACAAAGCAAAAACTCTAGCTGAGCGGTGAAATAATGTCTTTTCAGTAAACAAGTGTTTTTTAATAGAATATAGAGTCGGAAACCATTCACGATTGCAATGTCCGCAATTATTTGAAGATGAATATATATAAGCATCTACACACAAATTAAAGAGTTTGTAGTAGACCTAGTACTAAAACCGTAGATCGAATAATGCATAGCATAATGCAAATTGTATTCTTTATTTATAATCTTCAATTTTAGAATTTAGTAGTAGAAAAAGCAATATTTGGCCCTCATCGTGCAGTCCAGGTGAACCTGAACTGCTGTTAGGCCTACTTCAAACCTTAGCTAAGTACCCTAGCTACTACACAGTACACAAGTTTTGATTTCAATTTTCTTTTAGATGTTCTATTTATAATCTCCCATATTGCTTTTTTGCATTAAAAAATTCTTGAAATGGTACTGACAATAATAGTTAAATTCTTGCACATTCGAGCTGTGTTGAGCTTGAGAGACTAGTCAATAACTTACTAACAAAAACGTGTAAGTAACGTCTAAGTGTAATAATTTAATTAAATAAACATGTAAATGCTGCAGCCACTAAGAAGATTAGGCAGGACTGGGTAGAGAAAGGTAGAAACAAGTCATGGCAGGAATACACCATGAGTTCAAAAAGGCCCACCAACCATCTTCCACGGCAAATTGAAACGGCCCAGTTCAGGCTAAAAACGCAGCACGATCTTCTAGGGAAGCATCTCCACCGAATAGGGGTGTTTGAGATGAGTACCTGCAAGCTGTGTGGAAATGGGGAGCAGGATAGGAGCCACCTGTTTGTATGTCCAAAACTGGCAGGTGAACGTGACGCAATGCCGAGCGGCATGAAGAGGGTGGAGAAAGAAGCGTGTCTCTACTGGTTGACCAGATCCAGCATGATGGCATAATAGCCAAATGTGGGCATTTGAGAAGAAGAAATATTTATATATATTCTTAAATTCTTTTAAATTTAAGTAGATAGCTTATTTCAATTATTAATGATGTCCGCAACCACTGCGCAGCTAGACCATACAACGTCGACCCCTTAGTTGCAGTAACCATGCATTTCTCGTACGTTTACACATAGCCAATAATTGAAGACATGGACGAGTAAATTACTTTGAAATGTTATTATTATTTATCAGATTGGTATACAGTCTCGTGAAGTGGTCTAAGCCGATGTGCGATCACTGCCGACGAGAATGCTCAGCCAGAACGCGATGGTCAACACAGAGACACCGGCCACGGTTGCTGAGCTTGCTGAGCTCGTCTTTGCAGATCGGGGCTTAATGACCTTCAATGACTTCATTGGTGGAATTTCGGGGACGTGTTGTCTGATCCAGTCTTCGAAGAATGAGACTTTCTGGTAGATATGAGAGGTATTGTTGGCGCCGCAAGGCAAAGCAATGTCGGGGTTTTCAGTAGAACTTCGGCCAAATAGAACACCTATTTGAATACGTCCATAAACCAATGGACCTCCCGAGTCCCCGCTACAAGTCGAAGTGCCTTCTTTAACCGCGTCCGCGCACAAGTGTTCTTCCCCCCAGTGATTCGGCCTCGTTTTATAACAGTACATAAAGTCTTTGACCGTAATGTTGATGTAGAACATACGAGTGTTATTAAATGGAGGCGTCGGAGTGGTATAACCAAAGCCCACTGAACTACAAGGCAAGTTTGCCAATCTGCGAGGAAATTTGGCCATTGTGATTTTATCAACAAACACGTTAAAGCTGAATGGTTGGCCGACCTCGACCAAGGCGATGTCATAGTTGGCAGTCGCATTTCTGTCATAGTCGGGGTTGAGCTCGTGGACAATGTGGCGCACTGATGTCCTCTCCTGCCTTTGTCTATTTTTGGCGAGGTAGTCGACAGTGCCGGCTATCACTGTCGTTACCGCCGTATTAAGATCCCCCCCTTTATCTGTTATTAAATGTCGGTAACAGTGTGCGGCTGTTATTACCCACTTGCTGGCGATGATGGATCCCGTGCATAGACCGTAGCCTTGGAACAAATTGTGGCGGATTAAAAGGGCGACGACGTAAGAGAATTGTTTCAGTTTACAGAGCTCACCTCCTATAATGCGCTCAGAGTCTTTTTGGTCAGAGTCACTTTGACTCAGGCTGAACACAGCGAACAGATACACTAAACATTTCAAATCCATGTCTTGCAACACTAAATTTAGGTCTAATAGAAATTGGAAGCTTGAAAAAAGACAACTGTTTATTGTTTCCTAGGAACAGATTTCTTTGGGCGTCTCAGGTCAAAGCTGAAGTAGGTAGCAGCACCTGTCCTCGTTGTAAGTCAACTATCTACTGTCAAATTACAATGTGTTTGTTTTGTATCTAATGGCAAAACTATCGTCAATCAAAAACATTGTAAAACATTACCACTATGAATGATTTAAATTTATAAATTAAATTTATTAAATTTACTTAGGTGGCTCGTTGGTCCAGTGGTTAGCATCCCTGCTTCCAATTCAGAAGGTCCCGGGTTCAAATCCCGGTACAGGCAGAAGTTTTTTAACTTCTAATAAGGATTCACTATCATCACTCCAATCAGTGGGCGAGTTTGCAAGAAACTATTAACTTGTTGATTCTGACATTTGTCCGCAGGTGTTCGCACTGTCCGATCACTGATTCATATGTTTCGTTATTTGAAATATCGATCTTTGATTGGTTATCGCTCACTCGTCGATGGTGTTCGGAGCCTACAGGGTTGGATAGTCACTTTAAAATTAAAGTCCCCCCCTGGAAATTAATTTCGTTACTGAGTGGGTAGACTCTAAATGTGAATTTAATTAATTTATTTATTTAAATTGCTATTTTCCCATACAAACATGGTGATAAGAGATACATAATTCGAGTAACCGTAGCTGCAGTTGGACCCTGGAACTTGCTGGAACCAGGCAAGGACTGGCTAGGGATGCCAGGATGCGATCACATCCAGGGTCCCTGGGCCAGTCCGGGCCCTTTGGCAGTCCGGGCCCTCGGGCTGCTACCAGAAAGATCCTCTGATGTAAATAATTCTCTGTTTATTGCTAAAAAATCTTAACCCCACTCTATAAGTATTATTTCGAAATTATAATTGAATTTATTGTAAAATTTATTGTAAATATTCAATGTAGATAATTAAATATTATAAAATTATTTTGCTACTGGTAGGGTGGGCTCTGTTAATCGCGCCCTAAAATCGTATTTTAAGCCATAAAATTAAATTTATTTAAGCCATAAAATTCCCAACAAATTTTTTGCGCCTTCGGCGTATTTGACTCCGGCGGCTGGGGCTTTGCCCCAGACCCCAGCTGCGCCACGCCGCTTCGTGCAGGCCCCCCCGAAACCCAGCATAACGGGCCTTTTTATACCAGTCCGCCCCTGTCGTAGAGGGAAACGGGGCTTATTCTGGCATCACACAGACACCCTCACTAAACTCACATTCAACACTAGTAGCTGCATTCGGATCCACTATTAATTGCATTTTACAGCTGAACCGTGCATCGTAGAGGAAAACGGGGCTTATTCTGGCATCACACAGGCAACCTAACTAGACTCCCATACAACAATAGTGGCTGCCTTGGGATCCATTATTAATTGCATTTTACTGCTGAACCGTGCATCGTAGAGCGAAACTGAGCTTATTCTGGCATCACACGGGCACCCTCACTAGACTCCCATACAACACTAGTGGCTGCCTTGGGATTAATTTTTAATTGCATTTTACAGCTAAAACCGTGCCTCGTAGAGGAAAACGGAGCTTATTCTGGCATCATACAGACATCCGCACTAGACTCCCATACAACACTAGTAGGTGCTTGGGATCAATTTATAATTGCATTTAACAGCTAAACCGTGCATCGTATAGGGAACCGGGGCTTATTCTGGCATCACACAGGCACCCTCACTAGACTCCCATACAACCGTAGTGGCTGCCTTGGGATCAATATTTAATTGCATTTTACAGCTAAACCGAGCATCGGAGAGGGAAACGGGGCTTGTTCTGGCATCACACAGGAACCCTCATCAGACTTCCATACAACACTAGTGGCTGCCTTGGGAACATTTACAGCTAAACCGTGCATCGTAGAGGGAAACGGGGCTTATTCTGGCATCACACAGGCACACTCACTGGACTCCCATAGAACACTAGGGGCTGCCTTGGGATCAATTTACAATTGCATTTTACAGCTAAACCGTGCATCGTAGAGGGAAACGGGGCTTATTCTGGCATCACACAGACACCCGCACTAGACTCCCATATAACACTAGTGGCTGCCTTGGGATCAATTTTTAATTGCATTTTTCATCTAAACCGTGCATCGTAGAGGGAAACGGGGCTTATTCAGGCATCACACAGACACCCTCACTAGACTCCCATATAAACCTAGTGGCTGCCTTGGGATCAATTTTTAATTGCATTTTTCATCTAAACCGTGCATCGTAGAGGGAAACGGGGCTTATTCTGGCATCACACAGACACCCTCACTAGACTCCCATATAACACTAGTGGCTGCCTTCGGATCAATTTTTAATTGCATTTTACAGCTAAACCGTGCATCGTAGAGGGAAACGGGGCTTATTCTGGCATCACACAGGCACACTCACTAGACTCCCGTACAACACTAGGGGCTGCCTTGGGATCAATTTTTAATTGCATTCTACAGCTAAACCGTTCTTCGTAGAGTGAAACGGGGCTTATTTCTGCATCACACAGGCACCATCACTGGACTCCCATTCAACACTAGTGGCTGCCTTGGGATTAATTTTTAATTGCATTTTATAGCTAAACCGTGCATCGTAGAGTGAAACGGGGCTTATTTTGGCATCACACAGGCACCCTCACTAGACTCCCATACAACCGTACGTAGTGGCTGCCTTAGAAACAATATTTAATTGCATTTTACAGCATAACCGTGCATCGGAGAGGGAAACGGGGCTTGTTCTGGCACAACACAGGCACCCTCATCAGACTCCCATGAAACACTAGTGGCTGCCTTGGGAACAATTTTTAATTGCATTTTACAGCTAAACCGTGCATCGTAGAGGGAAACGGGGCTTATTCTGGCATCACACAGGCACACTCACTAGACTCCCAAACAACACAAGGGGCTGCCTTGGGATAAATTTTTTAATTGCATTTAACATCTTAACCGTGCATCGTAGCCGGAAACGGGGCTTATTTTGGCATCACACAGGCACCTTCACTAGACTCCCATTCAACACTAGTGGCTGCCTTGGGATCAATTTGTAATTGCATTTTTCAGCTTAACCGTGCATCGTAGAGGGAAACGGGGCTTATTCTAGCATCACACAGGCACCCTCACTAGACTCCCATACAACCGTAGTGGCTGCCTTGGGATCAATATTTAATTGCATTTTACAGCTAAACCAAGCATCGGAGAGGGAAACGGGGCTCATTCTGGCATCACACAGGCACCCTCATTAGACTCCCATACAACCGTAGTGGCTGCCTTGGGATGAATATTTAATTGCATTTTACAGCTAAACCGAGCATCGGAGAGGGAAACGGGGCTTGTTCTGGCATCACACAGGCACCCTCACTGGACTCCCATACAACACTAGTGGCTGCCTTGGGAACAATTTTTAATTGCATTTTACAGCTAAACCGTGCATCGTAGAGGGAAACGGGGCGTATTCTGGCATCACACAGGCACACTTACTAGACTCCCATACAACACTAGGGGCTGTCTTCAGATCAATTTTTAATTGCATTTTACATCTTAACCGTGCATCGTAGCCGGAAACGGGGCTTATTTTTGCATCACACAGGCACCTTTACTAGACTCCCATTCAACACTAGTGGCTGCCTTGGGATCAATTTTTAAATGCATTTTACAGCTAAACCGTGCATCGAAGAGGGAAACGGGGCTTATTCTGGCATCACACAGGCACCCTCACGAGACCCCCATACAACATTAGTGGCTGCCTTGGCATCAATTTTTAATTGCATTTTACAGCTAAACCGTGCATCGGAGAGGGAAACGGGGCTCATTCTGGCATCACACAGGCACCCTCATTAGACTCCCATACAACACAAGTTGCTGACTTGGGATCAATTTTTAATTGCATTTTACAGCTAAACCGTGCATCCTGGCATCACACAGGCACACTCACTAGACTCCCATACAACACTAGGGGCTGCCTTCAGATCAATTTTTAATTTCATTTTACAGCTAAACCGTGCATCGAAGAGGGAAACGGGGCTTATTCTGGCATCACACAGGCACCCTCACGAGACCCCCATACAACACTAGTGGCTGCCTTGGGATCAATTATTAATTGCATTTTACAGCTAAACCGTGCATCGTAGAGGGAAACGGGACTCATTCTGGCATCACACAGGCACCCTCATTAGACTCCCATACAACACTAGTTGCTGACTTGGGATCAATTTTTAAATGCATTTTACAGCTAAACCGTGCATCGGAGAGGGAAACGGGGCTTGTTCTGGCATCACACAGGCACCCTCACTAGACTCCCTTTCAACACTAGTGGCAGCCTGCGGATTAATTTTTAATTACATTTTATAGCTAAACCGTTCTTCGTAGAGGGAAACGGGGCTTATGCTGGCAATACACAGGCACCTTCACTAGACTCCCATTCAACACTAGTGGCTGCCTTGGGAACAATTTTTAATTTCATTTTATAGCTAAACCGTTCTTCGTAGAGTGAAACGGGGCTTGTTCTGGCATCACACAGGCACCCTCACTAGAATCCCATACAACACTAGGGGCTGCCTTGGGATCAATTTTTAATTGCATTTTACAGCTAAACCGTGCATCGTAGAGGGAAACGGGGCTTATGCTGGCATCACACAGGCACCCTCACTAGACTCCCATTCAACACTAGTGGCTGCCTTGGGAACAATTTTTAATTTCATTTTATAGCTAAACCGTTCTTGGTAGAGGGAAACGGGGCTTATGCTGGCATCACACAGGCACCCTCACTAGACTCCCATTCAACACTAGGGGCTGCCTTGGGATCAATTTTTAATTGCATTTTACAGCTAAACCGTGCATCGTAGAGGGAAACGGGGCTTATGCTGGCATCACACAGGCACCCTCACTAGACTCCCATTCAACACTAGTGGCAGCCTGGGGATTAATTTTTAATTGCATTTTATAGCTAAACCGTGCATCGTAGAGGAAAACGGGGCTTATTCTGGCATCACACAAACAACCTCATGAGACACCCATACAACACTAGGGGCTGCCTTGGGATCAATTTTTAATTGCATTATACAGCTAAACCGTGCATCGTAGAGGGAAACGGGGCTCATTCTGGCATCACACAAGCACCCTCTCTAGACCCCCATTTAACACTAGTGGCAGCCTGGGGATTAATTTTTAATTGCATTTTATAGCTAAACCGTTCTTGGTAGAGTGATACGGGGCTTATTTTGGCATCACACAGGCACCCTCACTAGACTCCCATACAACACTAGTGGCTTCCTTGGGATCAATTTTTAATTGCATTTTACAGCTAAACCGTGCATCGTAGGCGCGCGGACTGGCTAGGGATGCCGGGATGCGATCAAATCCGGGCCCTTGGGTAGTCCGGGCCCCCGGGCTGCTACTAGAAAGTTCCTATTGTGTATATACTTGTCTGTATATTGTTAAAAATATCTTAACCCCACTCTATAAGTATTATTTTGAAATTGTAATTGAATTTATTGTTATAATTATTGTAAATATTCAATGTAATTAATTGAATATCATATACATTATTTTGCTACTGGTAGGGTGACTCTGTTAATCGCGCCCTTATATCGTATTTTAGGCCATAACATTCAATGCAATCCCAAAAAATTTTTACGCCTTCGGCGGCGGCTAGGGCCCAGATCCAGCTGCGCCACGCTACCTCGTGCGGGCCCCCCCGAAACTCAGCATCCGGGGCCTTTTTATCCCAGTCCGCCCCTGGCTGGAACTAGACTAGCGGTACAGTCATTGAGTCTGGTAGTGAACCAACATCAATGGCACACTGTACTTGGTACAGTGTAGTCCGCCAGTGACGTGTCGAACCTTTACACGGCGCCCGACCAGCGCTGCACGCATTCCATCAACCCTGTACGGCGGGGTAGCCTAATTGAAACCCGACAGGCGCGCTGTCGAGTGGTGCTCTCGAGCGGTAAAACTTGGAACTCTCAGGAGCTACGAACGCCGTATACTGAGTACTACCAATTACAAACTTTGCTAAAGTCGTCGTACAACAACTTCGGTAATGCTTCCGTCATCAATCAATGACGTGTTGTGCCAACCCGTGGAGGTATTTGAATTAGTCACGGCCGCTGGTTGGCTGCCGTTCACCCACCTGTGACGGACGCATTACCGAAGTTGTTGTACGACGACTATACTACTATCACTTTATTTGTTATCTTGGGTATAGGTACTGCAAAGATACTAATTAATTAATTAATTTTTCATAGGCATACCGATTATAGGTTGGATACCAGCTTCACCTGATGTGCCCCTCTTCAGGTGGGGTTATTAGGGTGTTTAGAATAGCCAGGAAGGAATTTCCAAGGGCTACTATAGGAGGACTCAATCCTAGCATTCACCTTTACGCCGGAATCGAACCGGTGACCTCCCGAATTACAGTTTCGCGTCTTACCGCTGAGCCACCTTTATCTGTGGAAAGATACTAAAATATACCGTGGGTGTACTAGAGTCTAGTACTACATCGACTTGATAATTCTCAACACACAAGCTCACAATATTAGCATATTTCATAATTAATCAGGCCACCCTTCCATTATATGTTACTTAATCAAGGAAGGGTGAACATCATAGACATGAATTCATGTAGACATTATTTGGGGAAACTACGGGGGAAGGAGATGAGTCGCCTCGCCGCTCCCCGCAAGTTGGATCAAGAGTGACGAGGGGGGGGGGGGGGGGGCAAAATACCATGACAACTTCTGAATGTATAAAAACTTTGTTTCTAAAGCTGTGCATCCACACTCGTGACATGGTCACTTTCTTACAATGATAAAGGGTATGTGGTCGATGTTTATGACAGTGGACAAAGCGAAAGCCAAGAAAATAAGTGTATTGCATTTATGAGAGTACAATTTGCCAGCGTCCGCAAAAATTCGACTCCATGACCAGTGATCGTTCTGGTTTAAAACAAATCTAGCCTATTACCATCCTTCTTTGGCCTGAGTTAAATCAATCCCCAACCCCCTAATTGTTTTTTCTGTACTCCCGGCATCCCGAGTCCCGCGTGCTACCACTGAGCCACGATCGGAAAATACGAAAAAAAATAGACCCTAAACAAAATGCACCTAGGCCTACCTGTTTTATACCTTTGGCTAAATTATATTAAAAATTGAACTTACTTTTATATTTGAGTACAAGTTTGTATCGTGCCATCTTCAGCCCGCCTAGGCTAACCTTAGTTGAGGATCGGCGTCTTTCGGATGAAAATTCATATCAGGCGCCCTACTGTGCTGTGAGGCCCACGAGGCCAAACTCCAGTGCCCGCAAAAAACACAACACATTCTTCATAGTTCCAGCCGGTTCCAGTTAATGGGCAATCACAAACACTTAACGCACACTTTAAAATTATAATCACAAACACTTAACGCACACTTTAAAATCTAGACGCTTCATAGAAGACAAACGCATGGAAAAATATATAAAACATGAAAAATAGGCAGAGTGATCCTCCCGCGGAAACAGGAAGCACAATGTCAAACATGAAAACAGCTGTCACGTTCCGAATTCCTACAACAACTACAACAACTTGATTGCAAGGCAGTGCATAAGTATTCATTCAGTCGGCAGTGAGTAAAACAGAAGTCAAGTGTAAAACGAATCTCATGGCTAATTATTTTCTATTGTATTTATTGTCTAGTATAACTAATTGTGGTCAAAAATAAGTAAACTCAACTTAATGTGAATATTTTGAGAGTCTCTATATTTTACTTTGGTTGAATTAAAATAAAAGAACAATGTAGAAAATATAGCCTTGAACCAATTTCCGTTCATTTGACAGACGATTTATTTACCGATAGATCGCACGGAATCGTTTTCTGAACTTCGTTTTCGTTTTCAGCTGGGTGCAAAATGTCTAGCACTGCGTGGAAAGTTACACAAAATTCATTATCCGAACTTGAGTCAAGACTACAAGCTGAAATAGTTGCTAGAAACACAGACAAACTACCAAAGGATTTGAGCACATTTGCGGGAAGTCCACGACCTGGTTCGGGTCGAAGACCACAGCAATGTAAGTTTTGCCCCTAGTTTGAGATGAGCCAAAGGCCTAGGCCTAGCCTAGGCCTAGCCTAGCTAAGAAGGTTACTTTATTGTGGTTCATTTTACATTACGATCTACGTAGGCTAGGGCCTAACTTAAACTTAGGGTTAATCAGAAATTTGATGTAGGCTAGCCTAGGCCTAGGGCCTAGACCTAGGCCTAGATTGGTTGACCCATTTCGGGCCTAGGCTAGGCTAGGCTAGGGCCTAGGCCTACCTAGACCTAGACCTAGGCCCAGCTAAGATTTGGGTTAGGTGCAGGCCTCTTACTAGGGCCTAGCTTGTACCTTGAGCACAGATAACAAATTAACACATAATTTGCTATCCATGACTATGTACGTATCACACAAGTTTAAGGCGCCTAGGATGAAGGCGCCTTGGTTCCAATTGGTTGCAGAGTGTGGTATACACGTCGAATTTACCTCAAGACGGTGGCGGATCTACCTGTTGCGCAAGCGAGTTGGAGACTAGAAATTCACTTTGATTTAAGTGATATACACGTCAAAGCGGCTCCGCGATGCACGGCCAGTGTTGTGATTGGCTGAATTCGCAGCCGGGGTAAATAAGGGCGCTTCAGATTGACATGATATACGGAGCAGATTCCTCACTCGGCTACCGATTGAAAGCAAGGCGCCTTCATCCCAAGCGTGTTAGAATTGCATGGTATACGTAGTCTAGGCCTATGTCTTCAGTTCGTAAATTGAACCATTTCAAACGAGCATTATGCCATGAAAAGTGTGATATCACTCGATGCTCGTGTACATACTTGTACAGCTTTGCAATCTTGTCTACTTTGGACAATAATGACATTGAGCTTCTCAACAGAATTGTTTTTGTTAGTTTCTTCAATCGTTTGGGTTCAGCAATTATCGATTATCATATTTGCCATTGAATGAAACTGTAAAAATACATTCATATTTTTGTTTGCCATGAGAAAATCTTGCAAGGTATGGTTAATCATATGCTTTCTTTATTTAGTGGGTGAAATTACAAGACCTGAAGGCACACCCACGAGAATACGCAAGCCGTTGGATCTACCTGTTGCGTATATGATACCGCCTGTACATCCAGATGGAGCCGAGACAGAGAGTAAACTACAAGAAATTATGAAGATGAATGGTATCCTTAGTATTAATGGCAAAGTAAGTTGTATGCGTAAAGGATGAACTGAGTCTAGGCATATAGCCTACTTAACATAAACAGACTGACGACTCCATAATAATTAGCCCTAACTCTAGGTCTCTGTACTCTACAGACTTGAGTCTCAATTACAGTTTACCTTATTTTCGAAAACTCATTTGGTATGTTCAAGATGATATTAAAACTTGTTGTAGCTTTCGTGGCCCGAGTCACTATAGTTAATTCTCGGCAACCTTAGGTTTTAACAAACAATGGACGTGGCGACACCCGACAGCCAAGAATTAATAATACAAGATGATATGATAGATGATAGATGATGATAGATGATTGTTTTAAAACATGTTTAAGTGCTGTTGGTAGTGCGTGTTCAATCATCCCACGTATCCCTAGTCTCATCGCCCCCTGCTGTCTGATTATCTAATGCAACCACGTAGGCCTTCATAGTAACTAGATGGAAGTGCCCATATTTCTTCAGTACATTCCATTTTGTATAAATACTGTTCCATACTTTGTGTTGTAGGCCACCTATCTAGGGCCTAATTAGATGATTGTTTAATTTTCAGAAATACCAAACAGACATCAAAGACTTAGAACACTTGGGAGAGTTGGGGAACGGTACGTGTGGCCACGTTGTCAAGATGCTACATAAACCAAGTCAGACAGTTATAGCAGTCAAAGTAAGTTGTTGCCAATAATCCTGTCCTAAACCTGTTTAGGCTTGTGGTACCCAATCGAATAAATACTGATAAACATGCAGAAAGATAAAGCCTACAAGATGCAATACTATTATTCATTTATGATTATGAATTTTGAAAGTATCAAATTACAAAAAAAAGACATGTAGGCACTACACACTGTACACTGTACTATAAACAATGTTTGCCCCAAAATTGAAGGCGTTTACCACAATTGGTGTAGGCCTACCTAGAACAATGTAATTCCTCAATTTCTTATTCAGGGTGTGACAGAGTGACAATTTATCAACTAATTCGATGTTCTATTTCCGATTTGCCAACAGCAAATGCGCCGGTCGGGCAATAGCGAAGAAAACAAACGAATAATCATGGATCTGGATGTTGTTCTGAAATCGCATGACTGTCCATTCATCGTTCAGTGCCTTGGTTGTTTCATAACGGATAGCGACGTGTGGATCTGTATGGAACTAATGGCCACCTGTTTCGACAAACTACTCAAACGATTACGGAAACCAATTCCCGAGGAGATGCTCGGTAAAGTCACGTTTGCGGTAAGTAACGGCTACTTCCCTGGTTATTCCAAGCATGTGTACGACGGCGTCGTACCATCCTTATCAACTTCCGACATATGGTTTATTATGCTATTGTTGAGTTTGCTGGTGTTAGTGAGTACATCCTGCTTATGGTCCATAGTTAGTTATTGAACTGACATGGTTGTCTAGACCTATTTGATAGTGTGTGATATTTGATTAGGTGCCCTATAGGCCCTATAGTTTGTATGTAATTAATTAATTACATATCTGTATTATTAATTTTATAGTGTTTATCTTTCACCATGCATTGATACATAGGGTAGAAAAGCAAACATTCAAGCCTTGCATTTCCTTGGTGTGTTTTATTACTGTACATGTACATAATTATTCATGTCTACAACAAAAAAGTTATTCATCTTGGATGATGCCTTGATATAGCAAATGAAATGTGACCTTGAACTTGTGGTGTGATTATGTATTGGGAACATCACAACTAATTCAGAAATTGGCAGCAGTGACAGTAGGCTATGTGTTGTTCTTAATTCACAGTAGGCCTAGTAGGTTTAACCCATGTATCTCAGCTAATTATTTCAAATTCATACATGTTGTTTGACTTGACTTTTATCAAACCCCTGTTATCTAAGCGTATTTTAGAGAAGGGTCTAATTAGCCTTCTTTCATCACCACTGGAATAATAAGTGTGTAATTAGTAATTATCATGTGCATTCTCTATTTTAGACTGTTAAAGCACTGCATTACCTTAAAGAAAGCCACGGCGTAATCCATAGAGACGTGAAACCGTCAAACATTCTACTGGATGAAAAGGGAAATGTGAAACTGTGCGACTTCGGGATCTCGGGAAGACTAGTGGACTCAAAGGCAAAGACTCGGAGCGCTGGCTGTGCGGCTTACATGGCGGTAAGTCAATATGCACGGAGAGATTCCATTTACAGCCCACAATCAAGACGAAATGATTGGTTTGTGGACGATTAGTTAGCATACGACATACGTATGTCGTTAGGTTTCCATTATAGATGTAAATGAGTATTTTGGCCCCTTAACTGAGCTTGCTTTTGCTGCCTTCAGCCTTACCAAACATTTTGTGTTAAATATCTTCTTATCATATGCCCACATTTAGCTTGACATTTGGCTTGGCACATGGCTAACCAATACTATAGGGCCTACTAGATATTAAATCGTGACAACCTGGACGTGTCCGAAAGCCGGCTCTACCATTGCTAAACTTGTCTAAGTACAGATATGACGCTATCAAGAATCATCAACAAACAATGAACAATGAGGGTACACATTGTTCAAATCTGGTCCTAGAACTGGAATTGGCAACAAAAAACAGGCGTTCAGGCATGTCCAAAGCCTCTAAAAATGTGTCTCTATTCGAGGTTAAAAGTTGCAATGCGCGCTCGTGCGGTAGAAACGGGAACTAGCGAATCTTGTCAAGTTGTTATTGTGCCAGTGTACTTCCTTAATGTCAAGTTGTTGTTTGCTAGCAGACTCTTGTTGCCCAAAGACTCTTAATGTCAAGTTGTTGTCTGATGCGTGTCTTGTGTGTGTGGCCCAGCCGGAGCGGATAGACCCCCCCGACCCCACCAAGCCCGACTACGACATAAGGGCCGACGTGTGGAGCCTCGGCATCACGCTGGTGGAGCTGGCGACGGGCATGTTCCCGTACAAAGACTGCAAGACAGACTTCGAGGTGCTGACCAAGGTGCTGACCGAGGACCCTCCCAACCTGCCAGACGACCAGACCTTCAGCCTGGAGTTCCACGGCTTCGTCACGAGCTGGTGAGCAACCTTCGGTGTCCTCGCCTTTGATTGCAATCGAGTAAATGCCCACTGATTGAGCTGTGCTGATGTTCTAGCGGTTCGTGCCAGTACTAGTGTACTACCATTGAGTTTATTAGTGTAGGGTTAGAGACCCAGCGGCCATTGGCGGCTATCTACCAATAAATTTCCCGTGGACTCTAGTAGTACGATCCCGTACCGCTAGAAAGGGCTACACGTACCCACTGATGTCAGCGTTCCTGTGGAAAGAAAGGGATACTATGTAGTACGCGCAGATGCGAAGTCGGTTAGGTAGTAGTATCCAGATGGCGGTGGATATTGTTATTAAAGCATTATCATCTGTTCTGATAAACATGTCAAATGGGCACGAAGTTAACAATAAGTAAGCTAATACTTTATTACAACACATTATATTTATAAGGTTTTATACATTATATAGGCTAGGCTGTAGTACTACGTTACAAATGTAGGCCTATTAATGTAGGCCTAGGCTTATTGTAGCCTAGTAATGGCCTAGACTAAAAGAGTTGGGCCTAGACCTAGGCTAGACCTAAGCCACGTGATCGTACTACGTAGTATCCCTTCTTTCCACAGGAACGCTGACATCAGTGGGTACGTGTAGCGCTTTCTAGCGGTACGGGATCGTACTACTAGAGTCCACGGGAAATTTATTGGTAGATAGCCGCCAATGGCCGCTGGGTCTCTAACCCTACACTAATAAACTCAATGGTACTACTAGCGCTCACAGTCGAGTAGACAGTTGCAAGGCTCGTTGGGACTTGCATTTTCCATTTTCCAACCTAATTTACAAAATTATTTGTCAGTTTGTTGGGTCAATGGTCATAAACGACGTGCTTTTTATGTGTTGAGTAAAAAAATATTGGGCCAGCTGATAAATGTGGTTTCCTGATTAGGCAAATTGTTTTTTTGTGTGTGTGGAAAACAACGTCTAGGTCCAGTAATGTGTGAATTCTTGCATTAAAACGGTAGGCCTATCGTATCGACTACATATGAAAGCTAAAATTAATTGTGTGTTTTTTCCAGCTTAACAAAAAACTACAAGCTCCGTCCAAAGTACAAAAAATTACTGGAGACTGCATTTATGAAGAAATATGAGACAAAAAACGTGAACATGGCTGCTTGGTTTGCCCAGGCCATGTTACAGTGTGATATGAACACTCCGAGCAGCTCTCCCCTCAGAAAGTAAGTTGCTAATCATTAGTGTACTACGGTCACCGTTTGATATAAACTATTCACCCATCGACGAGAGTATTTTCACGGTACGATTGTTGGTAATTAATCAGATCACTCGCACAAGATTTTGAATTCATCGCTTGTTGTACTAAACTAGTAACGTTTCAGTAGTTTCGGTAATTTTAAGCTAGATTGCAAGTGAAAGGCCACATGATAAAACTACAAGAACTTCCTTCTAGCTACATGTGGTTCAAATGATAATTATAGAAAGTTGGGGAAAGCTATGAGTAATTAACAGATCATTTCTAACAGTTGAGTGGATGTTAAAGGATTGTGTGATGTATCTGGAAAACTGTGATTAACAAAGTCTAAAGGGTCCTAGATCATTTTGAAAATTGTCAATTGACAATTAATGTATACGGTACCTAGTAATGTAATTGTATGAAAGAAATAGGATGCCAACAGCTTACCTGAGTAGAGTGATGTTACGCTGCGATAGGAAAACACAGATACATAACAAAAGATAAAAATAACATTTTCAGTTTACAAGGCCCTTCCTTGGTTAGTGGAGTGAGAGATATTCCTTGGGTGTTTACGCTGTTTACGTAAACCTGATCCAGGTTGTAGCCTGGCCTGGTTGCAATCTGTAGGGATCTGGATCAAGTTTCCATAAACATGAAATGGTTCTTTTTTAACAACATAGTTGTCAGTTCCATTAAAGTTTGTTAAAAGTAGCCCCGATTGTAAATATGTTTGTCTGTCCCGCCAGGATAACGCCGCCTCCGCCGTCCCCTCTGGCAAGGCGCCACACCCCCCTCCACCCCTCCCACCACCGCTCGGCCTCGGAGACGGGGGCGCGAACCAACGGGGTGGCGGAGCACCTGGCGCGTCAGCGGACCCCGTTGCCACAGCAGGGGTTCTGGCGGACCCCGCAGCCCGCGCCAGACAACGACTGGGACGGGAGCAGAGTCGTGGGGTACGAATGAACACCGCCGTCTTCTCACTCTATTGTCTTTCTTGTGGAGGCCGTTCCAATCCACCTCGGACATCCTGATGACCTTGGTCATCGTCATTGTCTGTCCCCGTAGACTTCCGTATCCTCTCTTTTCTCTTCCTCTCTGCCACTTTCCTACCATTCTTTCATGCATTCACTTGGGCAAATCCTCTTTATGATGAAGGTAATTGTGTACTTCGCAGCCCGGCCTATCAGTCTGAATTTGTTCTAACAGATAGCTAGCTGTATACGTGTATAAAATGTACATCCCCGTAGAGATGGTGTGTCGACATGGCCTTGTTTACAGCTATGGACTTGTACGCAACTGTAACGAGCCAACCCAGCATGTTCAAACAGGTGTCTGGCTGGATTGTAAAATCAGTGTCAGTGAGACCATAATGAAGACCCCATTGAACATCTGTATCGTTGTAGAGGTTGCTTAAGAGGGAAGGGTACCCTATGTCAAAAACCACAGAAAATTTTCATTTTTTATTATATCAAGATTGCAACACAAAATCGAAAATCTAAATCAACAGCGCACTGTGTTTTCAGACTGAATGAAATATTATAACCATTAGCGTAGTTATTTTGATTATTATTTCGATAACTAGATATAAAATTAATTAGGTTGATATAAAAACCATACTGATTATAACGTAAGACACAACTTAGAGCATTCAGTATGTAGGGCTTGCCAAACCACAGTGCGCTGTTGATCCAGATTTTTTATTTCAAAGCCCATTCTTGAGATATAATTGTAAAATGAAAATGTTGTGCAGTTTTTGCCATAGAGGTAGGCCTATACATCCCTATTAACTGTGATATTTCAAAACTTACAATTCAGCAATGTTAAGAATTAGTTATTGAATGTGTTTGTAATGTTAGCTGGCAGATAACTTAATTACAAAGTGCGTGGTTTGTATTTACCATGGTAAAAACCAGTTCTAGGGTCCGACACTTGAATATTTATTTGGAAATCGTAAGAAACAACAAGATTAAGTAAAATAAAAGTAAGTCACATTACTGTACTTCTTGACAAGTGATTAGATGTTGGGAAAAAAGTAAAAGAACAACCTAAAAACCGTGAACAATGGGAATGGGGCACGAAAAAAGTCTTCACCCGTAGTGTAACCTACTTTGAACCTTAAATCATATTTCCGTTTTCCTCAAACATTTAACCATTCCAAGCTTACCATCTATATATTGTTTTTATTCACAACTAAAAGTATTTTTTGCCTATATTTTAGGAATCGTAATATAGGCCTATCTGTACATGTGTGACCATTTGTACCTCACACATTTAGATGCTACGGTACTACTTAGCTGTCGTTACTACTCCTATAGTTACATAGTGCTATTTCTCCCGTAGGTTTGTAATGTTTTGTAGTAGTAGATCGATCTATTCTTAAGCTACGATGGTAACAATGCTTACACTATTTTGTATTTTTTGCAACCGTGTAGACCTTAGACTACCTACGTAGATTGTAATGTTATGACAAAGTTAAATGATGTCTATTAGTGGGTACCACTGTAAATTTCAAACTAAACGAAATGGTCGGAATTGTTGGAGGGCACGCACGCACTATGTATACGTAGCGGGTTGGTTCACGTGCATGAGTAACATTTGTCTGGTGGAGTCCTACAGTGAACGCCTGAACGCACACATTGTCCACGCACCGCATGTCCGTTGCTATGTCTATGCTTCAGCTTACATGTGTCCCTGTGTGGCTGTTTCCTTGCCCCATGCGACTACCCACGCGAGTGATTGCTCGTTACAGTTTCACTCGTGTCGCGCCGAGTAGGCGGACCTAAATTGTTTTCGTCTGTTTTGTTTTTTAGGCGTCGGTAGAGTTTGATTTTAAACACCACCATTAGTATTCGTTTTTCATCCCTCCACAACAGTTTAGAGCTTACAGTAAGTAGATACTATTTTGTTGACATATTTTCTCAGTGTTTAGTGACGCAAGCATGTCGTTGGAGTTTGCTGTGGCTAGCCTAGTTGATGGCAAGCATTGCTGCTAAAAACAAGCTCAAACAAGTACACAGTCCAGTGTATTCAGATCATTTGATTCAATTAGGCTCAAATGTATACATACCGGTACCTATTATCCCCTAGTTGACATCGTACCCGCTATTGCTAGGAATTGTTTCATGCTTGTTTTTCCACAACAAAAACAAATTCCTTGACAATTGAATGCTTCCCAACTGTAGGAGATATTGCTATGTTTTGTCCGGCTTTGAGAGAGTCAGGCTTTGAAACAAAAATTGTCATTGAACAATTATCTTGGTGTTCTGCTTTTGCTTACTTGAAATACATTAATCCGTTTTTGTTTATTGTGTAGTCACAATCGTAGAGTAGTTAACCATTGATTTGAGACAGAGGTCCATAGACCTTGAACTAGATATAGAATGCTTTTAGCTGTTGGGTTGAAAGTTGTCCTTATTTCTGGCAACCCAGGAAACAAGTAGGCCTATAACCAGCATGCAACTCAAGCACATGGCGAAACTATCCAATATTTGGTGAAATGTTAATCCTAGGCCTATGCTGGTGTTGTAAAACAACGTGCAAATAATCATAGCGAGGCAGACTTACTTTGTGATCTAAAATATAGTAGAAAGGTGTAGCGTGTCTGTGTGCTATTAGGTGCTTAGCTGTGTAGGACAAATATAGCAGATAGGTGTAGCGTGTCTGTGTGCTATTAGGTGCTTAGCTGTGTAGGACAAATCCAAGCAAACTACAAGTTGGATAATCGGTACTCTTTATGTAATATTGTGCCTTATTACCCTCAATCAACATATTTGTGGTAAATGTTTCTTACTTAACTCTCAGGCCTACTGTGTAACTTGGTGTCTTAATCTTTGTTTGTACTGTCCAGGCAATTTATGCTTTCTCCTACCTAGTTACTAAACTCTTGTAATTGGATATATTTAGAGCCCCGTGGAATTCGCATTAACTATAAAAGTGAAAAGTGAAAATGTAATTTTTTACGAATGTTCTCGAACTTTGGTAGCGTTATGTACGTAATAAAAGCTTTTTTCTTGTGAATATAAGCCAAAAACTCCATTTCATGTGATAAGCGGGAAATATACGAATTCACACTAATTATGGCGAATTTCCTCGAGTTTAAACAACAATAGGGAATGTGCATGAATTTTCTACAGCTCTGAAAGTACGTAAAATATATTGTTATTCATCTGAAGACATCAGAAACCTAATTTAAAAGTTTTAAAATTAACTCATTATACTTCTATAAATGTTCAAAGATTGTGATTATCTGTTTCCCGCACTATTATTTTTAAACGGTATGTGACGTCACAATTCATATAAATCACTGCTTATATGAATGACTCTGCCACCGCTTCCTAGACGAAACAAACAAATTTTCAAGGTCATCAAGCTAACCTTGTCAAAATTTGTACTCAGCCGTTGTCAAGTCTGCTTCATATGAATAACAACACCCAATATTTACTGATATTCTATGAAAATAGGTTTGGTATAATTGTTTTTAATAGTAATTGGACTTCAAAATTAATTATTAGGCGTACTAGACATTAATTCGATTTTATACGGTTTTGGATATGATAATTTCCAAATAAGCATAATTTTATTTATCATTTTATGATTGGTTGATTGCTGATATATGAATAGTGACGTATGCCCCGTTTTTCCCGCCATAAATATGTGTGAAACTTTCAACTCGTTTTTATAAATGAAACTTTATTCTATGTCATCGAAATAAAATATTTTTGTATTCAGGAAGGTAATCCTAATCTAGTAAAATGCTAAAAAAAGATGACGCATATTCCGTATCGTAAAAAAATGCGAAAATAATAGCCTACATTTTTGTCTATTTCCGGAACTATGGCCATAGTATCAATGAACAACCTCAATTAACAAAGAATTAATTTTTAATTCACAATTTTTGGTCCACGTCTAATATTTTGTTGCTAAAACCCCGATTTCAGATAAAAACTAATTATTACTATAATTTTTGCCTTTTTTAAATTCATGAATGCTAAATTTTTGAAAATAAAGGCTAAACAAATAAATTAAGCTAATTTCACGGGCTCTAGATATATTGCTTCAAGTTGCAAATGTGAGCCGTATTTTCTTCTGTGTCTTTGCCAGGAGCGGGTTTCTTGGGTCGCCTGTCCCGGGCCGGAAACGCTTCCCCTCCGAATCTCCCCCCCTCCGCCACCTCGGCAACACCTCCCCTCTAGTCTTACAACGCTTCTATCACCAACAAAACCAGCACCTGCAAAACAGTCACAACAACCACAACCACCACCACGTGCTTAGCTACCCCCCCTCGCACTACCACGCCGCCCCCACCCCCGCCCCTCAAGAGGCGGCAAAGCCCCCGGACGAGCCGGCCGGGGCGAAGAAACGCTTTGCTTCTTACTTTAAACTGTATCTGGGGGGCGGCGAGTCGCGCCGGAACTTTCCGCCCCCTCGACCCGCGAGACACCTCTCCCCTGGCCCACCCCCGCCACCCCCCAGTCAGAGCCCCGACCCACCCCCGAGACTCAACCGAGGGACGTCCTGTGAGGCAGGGGCGGGCGTGTCGCCCATGCTCGCCCGAAGAGGATACCTAGACCACTCGCCTGTCAGGAGGGGGTTCGTAGACGGCTCACCCTCATTGTCCAGAAGGTACGGCAGCTGTAGCATGCACCCTTTTGTCTTCCCTGCATGCTACTCTAGGGGGCACTCACCCTCATTGTCCAGAAGGTATGGCAGCTGTAGCATGCACCCTCTTGTCTTCCCTGCATGCTACTCTTGGGGGGCACTCACCCTCATTGTCCAGAAGGTACGGCAGCAGGTAGCACCCTCTTGTCTTCCCTGCATGCTACTCTAGAGGGCACTCACCCTCATTGGCCAGAAGGTACGGCAGCTGTAGCATGCACCCTCTCGTCTTCCCTGCATGCTACTCTAGGGGAGCACTCACCCTCATTGTCCAGAAGATACGGCAGCTGTAGCATGCACCCTCTTGTCTTCCCTGCATGCTACTCTAGGGGAGCACTCACCCTCATTGTCCAGAAGATACGGCAGGAGGTAGCACCCTCTTGTCTTCCCTGCATGCTACTCTAGGGGGGCACTCACCCTCATTGTCCAGAAGGTACGGCAGGAGGTAGCACCCTCTTGTCTTCCCTGCATGCTACTCTAGGGGGGCACTCGCCCTCATTGTCCAGAAGGTACGGCAGCTGTAGCATGCACCCTCTTGTCTTCCCTGCATGCTACTCTAGGAGGGCACTCACCCTCATTGTCCAGAAGGTACGGCAGGAGGTAGCACCCTCTTGTCTTCCCTGCATGCTACTCTAGGGGGGCACTCACCCTCATTGTCCAGAAGGTACGGCAGCTGTAGCATGCACCCTCTTGTCTTCCCTGCATGCTACTCTAGGGGGGCACTCACCCTCATTGTCCAGAAGGTACGGCAGCTGTAGCATGCACCCTCTTGTCTTCCCTGCATGCTACTCTAGGGGGGCACTCACCCTCATTGTCCAGAAGATACGGCAGGAGGTAGCACCCTCTTGTCTTCCCTGCATGCTACTCTAGTGGGGCACTCACCCTCATTGTCCAGAAGGTACGGCAGGAGGTAGCACCCTCTTGTCTTCCCTGCATGCTACTCTAGGGGGGCACTCACCCTCATTGTCCAGAAGATACGGCAGGAGGTAGCACCCTCTTGTCTTCCCTGCATGCTACTCTAGGGGGGCACTCACCCTCATTGTCCAGAAGGTACGGGAGCAGGTAGCACCCTCTTGTCTTCCCTGCATGCTACTCTAGGGGGCACTCACCCTCATTGTCCAGAAGGTACGGCAGGAGGTAGCACCCTCTTGTCTTCCCTGCATGCTACTCTAGGGGGGCACTCACCCTCATTGTCCAGAAGGTACGGCAGGAGGTAGCACCCTCTTGTCTTCCCTGCATGCTACTCTTGGGGGGCACTCACCCTCATTGTCCAGAAGGTACGGCAGCTGTAGCATGCACCCTCTTGTCTTCCCTGCATGCTACTTTAGGGGGGCACTCACCCTCATTGTCCAGAAGGTACGGCAGCTGTAGCATGCACCCTCTTGTCTTCCCTGCATGCTACTCTAGGGGGGCACTCACCCTCATTGTCCAGAAGGTACGGCAGGAGGTAGCACCCTCTTGTCTTCCCTGCATGCTACTCTAGGGGGGCACTCACCCTCATCGTCCAGAAGGTACGGCAGCAGGTAGCACCCTCTTGTCTTCCCTGCATGCTACTCTAAGAGGGCATTTGGGGGGCACTCACCCTCATTGTCCAGAAGATACGGCAGGAGGTAGCACCCTCTTGTCTTCCCTGCATGCTACTCTAGGGGGGCACTCACCCTCATTGTCCAGAAGGTAGGGCAGGAGGTAGCACCCTCTTGTCTTCCCTGCATGCTACTCTAGGGGGCACTCACCCTCATTGTCCAGAAGGTAGGGCAGCAGGTAGCACCCTCTTGTCTTCCCTGCATGCTACTCTAGGGGGGCACTCACCCTCATTGTCCAGAAGGTACGGCAGCTGTAGCATGCACCCTCTTGTCTTCCCTGCATGCTACTCTAGGGGGGCACTCACCCTCATTGTCCAGAAGGTAGGGCAGGAGGTAGCACCCTCTTGTCTTCCCTGCATGCTACTCTAGGGGGGCACTCACCCTCATTGTCCAGAAAGTATAGGAGCAGGTAGCACCCTCTTGTCTTCCCTGCATGCTACTCTAAGACCTGGTTTACATTACTGCAGTTGAACGCGGGTTGATTTTACTGCGGTATCCCACTTACGTTTACGTTAATTTCATTTTACTGTCGTTATCACGTAGTTTTCAACCTTCAGTCGCGGAGCGCTGTACACTAAACGCCTTCTTGACATATTTAACATGGTTAGTAGGCAGTAGATAATAGTAAATAACAACAGCTGGGAACCCGATGTCAACATAACCTACAATTCACCTCTCACCGCATCGAGTCGCGATCATGAATATAAATGCATTAATTTGTTCTTTAGTTACTTTAACTGTGAAGTGGTATGCAGAAAGACAGCAATTTATCAATTTATCAGTAGCAAAGTCTCGCTGTCCGTGAATGCAGCCATGTTTTTAGGTTATGTTTGACATGTGGTTTGGCGCCGTTGTGAAATGACGTCACGATAATAACGGAAGTCGACTGTCGTCTGTTTACACTACTCGGATCATGGCCAGTTACGCGAGTAACTCCGAGTTCCAACTCGAGTAGAAAGTTAACCTACGGTAGCTACTTGATTGCGTTTACACGGGAAAATTACCAGCGTTATCGACCAACTCGCGTTAAAATGCGAGTAATGTAAACCAGGTCTGAGGGGGCACTCTTGCTACGCAACAGTCATTACCCTACCAACTTTTGCTAAACTTACTTTTGCATAGTTTTCTAAGGAAGGTATGTATTGAAAAAGTAGGTAATTAATATTTATTTGGTGGTACAGTATTTGGTGAACTACAGCAAAATACTTTAGGTGTATGTTAGACCTTAATCCTATTCAATTAATTGCTAGCCTCTGGCAGGGTCGGCTTGGCTCTACATTTCTGTCAACCCCGAGTCTTGCATATAATAAAATAATACTATAGATAACTAGGTAATCCAATATGGTAAGCAATCAGTTTAGGCCTACAGTTTATTAATTGCACTGTGCAAGTCTGAAATACCATATCTATAGGAGACTCAAACTAACAATAGATAGCGCTGCTAAGCTACCTCCTTATCTGCGCTATTGGTGGTTTCAACAAATCAGTGATGAGTAATCTCCTCCTCATAGAAATTTATTTGCTTGCCACCAGATTGCTTCTAGTCTATTTTGAGTGACCTATAGCTTGGTTTAATAGTACCTACCATAACTTGTCGAAAGTACAAATTAATATTATTGATAAGTTTGGAGGAAATGCTGCTACATTAATCCACCCATAGTTTAAAGCTACTCTGCTACACAATATTGATCCAACAGTAACGATTTAAAGATAACCATCCATAATAATAATAATAATAATAATAATAATAATAACAATAATAATAGTACCCCAATAAAATTATTATTACCACACCTAAATAAATACGTACTAGCATAATGGTGTTTTACAACTCCTTACTTCCTTTTTTGATCTGTTACCATCCAACATCTAATGCATGCATCATTCAAATTGCATTAATAATCTAGAGCAGGGTTGCCACTTTCAAGGATTTTATCCTTTCCTCAGGATTTTTAGAGTGTCTCAAGGATAACAGGATTTTGGGCAAAATCTTAAGATTTTCTACTGTCTTTAAAAAATACATTAAATTAATAAATTTTTAAAAATTCAGCTAAAAAAAACAATGTAGACAGTAAAAGAACATCAGGTACTAGTAAAAATAAACATAAGTGACTGCATAACATTTCCCCCAAGTGGTAAAAGTAAAACATTAAAATATATTCGAAGAAAATTCCGATTCTTATGCGTTTCTGCACGTAATGTTGACTAGATTCTCGAAAATCAGGCTGGCATAACATATTTTGGAATGAAACCTGAAAATTTGTAACATTCCTTCGCAGTTATAATATGCTAATGCTGAATATAACTGTTTTCAAGGATTTCTCAGGATTTTTTTAGTTTCTTTCAAGGATAAAAAAAATGACTTGGTGGCAACCCTGATCTAGAGATGTAAAACAGCAAGCAATATTGTTAATTGTTATCTATGCCTGCTAATAAAGAGTGACGTTAAAAATTACTATTATGGAATTGCTACTCGGATAAACGGACTTTCATTCCCAACCTAAATCAAACAACCAAAAAAAATAACCTTGTACACTAGCATAAATTGAAAAATTATTTCTGGCTTTCACTACTGTAGCTAAGGCCTAGATAATTTTTAATACATATCCAATAATCTTGATCTACTTTATTGCTCGAGTTTTGTTTTTGTGTGAATGGGGAGGGGAGTGTACTAATATTAATTTATGATTCAGCAGCATATAATCATGTTACTGTCATCAAGTGTGTTATGGTCATAGGAGTAGCCCATACTTGTTTGTTTGTTTGTGTGTGTGTACAGTATGTTTGTTTGTGTTTTTTTCTAAATGGGGCAGGGGCTGTATTAATACTAATTTATGATAGAGCTGCACAATTGTGTTCTGGTCAAGTCAAGTGTATTATGTGTCTGTGCAGTCATAGGAGTAGCCCGTTCTTGTTTAGTTTGTAGTGAAACTTGTGCTTAGGGGCAATACCAGAGCAATTTAATTTAACTATTGCCATAACCACTCGGCAGTTTTACAGATAACAGGTGAGTACACAAAAATCATTTTGAAGTACTCTGTACATACTGTAATTGTTTGGGAAAGGAAAAAATACAACACATCCATTAACACATTCGTAGTAGGCCTATTATGATTTATGTTCAATAAAAATGGCTTCCAAAATAGAAACAGTAGTAATGTCTGAACAGTGAATACCAGCCTTTCTCTATGATGCAATATGTTGAAGACTTGGTTATGAGTGACCCACACTTACCCTCTAGTCGTAAGCCTACCTAATGTACAGTGCAGTGTACATGTTATAAATCAGGTGTAAACCCCACACAACCAACGGCTGCTTGTCATTATGGTATAATCTCAACCCCTACTCTAGTATTTACTGTGTACCGTATCAAGAGTAGAACTATCTAGGTGGTTTTGTCCTACCATCGTGTACAAACTTCCAGGTAGGTTGTTTGGTTTCCTTTCTCGTTTCCCCAAACATGTTCACACTACGGCCACTAACTGAAGTTAGGCTATTAATTGCTGTTATTGTAAATGTAGCATAGTTCTCAGCTAACAGAGATCAGCTTAACACTGACTTCCTTTCCTAGACATGTAAATGTCACTTGAGAGCGTTTGGCAGTAGAAGTTATATAGATGTATTGGCCGGCAACTAATTACTCTTACACTAATAGTAGGATTATTATAAATATTTACCTACTAATAGAGGAATGTCATATCTATGCATGGTATTAAGTTCATGTGTCACCAACCTATTAAAAAACAATGTAGTACTCATTTTTAAACAGATTCTCCGTATTATTTCGCCCAACATTTTTGACGAAAGTAATTTATTTGCATAATTCAAACATGAGTATATTATTTTTGAGCAGGTTTGTCACAAATGTACTTAATACCATGCATGCGTAGATATGACATCCCTCTGCAAGTAGGTAAATTTTCATAATAATCATTTTATTTGTTTAAGAGAAATTAGTTCACTAAAAACATCAAAACTACTTCCGAAGGCTCCTAACTACCGAGTGTTAGTCTAACTGCTGTTAGTGACCGTGACGTTGTTTGCGGTGTTGTTGCAGGTATATCTCCCCCTCCCCGCCCCAGCCGCCCCCTCGGAGACTCTCGGAAAGCACCTCGGTCCCCGGCTCCCCCCAGCACCTCCGAGTAGAACACATCCGAGCGAGGTTTCACTACACGCCCGAACCCCAGCGGAGAATCTACGAGGGCGGCGACTTTCAGGACCTCTGATACAAACCGGCGTAGTAGTTGCGTATCTCCCATCACATCTGTCATACGTGTCGCAGTGTGTCTCCTCCGTTTGCTTTAGCACGCGTAGCCTACTTTGATAACTGATCGGGTTTACTTTTCTTTTCTGTAGTATCCATGAGGCAAAAATTCTATTGTATTGTAGTTGTGGTCAGTTTTAATTCGGAACGGAATATTTTGAGCTCACACCTTGGCACCTATGTCGCTACTGTTGTGACCGTTTTCGATTTATCCCAAATATTCCAAAGTAATGAAGCATTTTGCAATAGCTCCAATAACTTCATATTTTTTTGTCTTAGGGACCAATTGAAGTACTAATTCAATTATGTATGTTGTATAAATAATGTACGGTATGTTGTGTACTTTGGTATAGAATTGACTGTCTATTCCAGAGTACCTAGGTATACATAATATGTTTTTCTTTTTTTTCCATCTCATACATTTCTACATACCAGTCTTATCTTGAACTTATCGTAACAAAAACTGTTAAATATGTTTTATCAGCCCGAACATGTTATCAAAGTAGGTGATAGCGTAGCCGAGGGACAGTTTTACAGTTGTGCATTGTGTGTTGAGCCGAACGTCAGCCAAGTGGTGATGTTTGCCGCGTACCCTACGACGTACCCTAAAACGTACCCCACTTGACCGAACATCCCGCAGTGCGATATCGCTGCAGTAGTGTGGAAAATACTAGAATTCAATGTACAGTTTTCTCCCGTTTTCTTTGCCCTGTGATAACTAGACTGCGAATTCAGAAACTGTTGGCCTGTTTAGAAGTTTCTTTTACATTGATCGATTCCGTCCAAAAGTTTCTAGTTTTTACTGTCGGTGATTGGTAGAATTATTCTAACATTAAACGATGCAATTTCGTAAAGCATTTGATTGACACATTAGGTGTTGTATGATTCCGCCTATATTTTTTTCTATGTATCCTGCAGTTTGAAAACCAGTTATGGTAACGTATACTGTTAAGGTCAAAGCTGTCAATAGGCTTCAGTTTC
Organism: Isoperla grammatica; assembly: GCA_945910005.1. Taxonomy (NCBI): domain Eukaryota; kingdom Metazoa; phylum Arthropoda; class Insecta; order Plecoptera; family Perlodidae; genus Isoperla; species Isoperla grammatica. Next base: position 54,594,037 of record OX246741.1, read on the forward strand.
CATAAACTTTCTCCCGAGACAGACAAAGAGTAGTAATTTTGGATTCAAGTTTATGAATTTCGTATCATTATTGTAAATTGATTCCTATAATATAATAATATTGCGGTATTAAGAAAAACTAAAAAGGAAAATTAATTAAACATAAGTATTAACCAGTTCAGTGGCGACTTTCCCTCGCGCTTGCAGTGCGCGTAGTGGCGACTTATTTCCCAACGCTACTTGCGGTCGGTCGATCATAAGACCTCCTTCTCTACAAACACGTGTTGCTGACAGCATTTCAATACATGTAGTTTTATCTAGCGTAAAAAGATTGAACTAACTTCTTTGCAGAGAGTGCAGGAAAAATTTAAAGCAGGACTCGTCACGGCCACTGTGGGAACGATTTCAAAATACTTATGACGAGATATTACGTCCAAGGCGCTACTGGGATATAACCGGCGTGACGGAATATCTCGTCATGACCACGGAACTGGTTAATATTATTTGTCTATTGTTAAGATCATCGATGGTACCTAAAATTATAGTTAGTTTAGTGTAGGCCTGCATAGTATGGTATACTTAACAACGTGGATTAGGGTTGAGCAGTCGAGTCAAGATCCTTCTCTCTCCCGTGAGTTAAATGCCAAGAGACGAGCAAACTTAATTGTCACTATTTTAATTGTGCACAGAGAAACGTACGGTAATACATTCACGCCGGATATAAATGTAGGCCTACATTATATTTCAATAGCCTATATTGTTAAAAGTATAGTGAAATGTTTATTTTTAATTTTATAACTAGAGTTTTATGAAAGTACTTTTATTTTGTAGCATATTTTGTTTTGGGAATTATAATCTTCTGTTTTATTAAGTAAATTTCATTTATCCATAGTTTAGTTATTTTAAAATATCTATTTGTAAGGCCTATTTTGCTACTCTTTGTTAAACATTGTACAGTATATATGATCATGGCTTTAGATTTTTGTTTTAAGAGTAGATAGACATTGTATCATGAGATACAATCACTCTATTCCTTGATATAATTCCTAGTCAGAGTTTTGCGGTCGCCTTGCCTTGTGTGTGGTTTGTGCAAAGTGATACTGTACAGTTAGGAGAATTACAATAATTATTTTACTTGAAATATACATATACGTCACGTACTACTTTTCGGAAAACCTTTGCGTAGAATTGCATGCAGAACTGGGTATTAGTCTCCAGTCGCTATATTTTATATTGTATTCATTTCAATCTTGAATAATGAAAAGTAGCGGTTTATAGATTGATTGGGGGAAAGCAATCTGGTAAATGATCCGTCAAACTAATTAATCGGCTCGACGAAATACACCAACTCAAACCGTAACCGAGGCTGGTACAGTAGTTTATACTGCGTGCTTGTAAGTGTAGCCATTGAACTGCTTCACACACGTCTCATACTTTGCCACCCTGAGGGGCTACGTTGTAGAAATATCTAGGTCAAGAAGGGTAGTAGAGAACACATCATAAATGCTTTTCTCTACCACTTCTCTCTCTATCTATGTAGGAACTAAGCCAAATATTTTACATTGCAACCTGGGGCTCTATGGCTATCAATTTTTAGTTTTTACATTTTAATAAGCATTAAAAATTATAATCAAGTAGCATACTTAATTAATTATTGACATATCACTCAATAAATGTAGCATTTAAACTACAATCTAAACATTTGGTAGAAAGTAGCATTTCAGTTGTATACATCTTAAACCTGAGTGTAGAAGTAAATACTGTACTATAGTGACTATAGTGGCTAGTGAGTGTAATGGGTACGCCTGTTAGCGCTTGGTTCGGTCAGTTACTCTTCTCAAAAAAGTAACTGCGGACCTAAACGCTAATGTTACTGGGACCAAATGAATTAGCAACGCTATGTCCTGAAAGTTAATAAAAAATGCAACGCATAAACCGAGTTTCGCGTTCTTCCAGCGGGTTACTATGTGAGACTGATGAACGTAGTCTAGCTAACAGAAATTACAATTTTGCCACTAAAGTATTAATTTAGTTATGATTATGTATGTACTCTTGAAAATTAAAAAATAATTGCTTTAGACGACTGGAAAAGTGACAGCAGTTGGCTTGGCCTTTACAAATTGTAGTTCAACAAAAGTACAGTAATTAATAATACTGTAGTACATTGAAGTGATTTCTGAGGGCTGTGACACAAGATTCACTTGTAGATCTGCCGTTCAGTGCTGGCCTGATGTGTACTCCTGTTTTTGTGATAAAGCCTGCCATTTTCTGTACATGTTCTCGTGCGGACACTGATAGTTATAATAGCTTAGAATGTTTACGTTTGTACCAGGTAACGAGTTTCGTAGTGTATGACAAGGAAGAGATGGGTTTCTGACAGTTTGCTCCAGTCTAGGGGCTTCACAAGCAATGGGTTTCTGACAGTTTGCTCCAGTCTAGGGGCTTCACAAGGGATGGGTTTCTGACAGTTTGCCCCAGTCTAGGGGCTTCACACTCGTAAGTAGTGCAACACGAGAGCGATCGGTACATTTCAGCCTCGCGCGGCCTTTCTCGATGTCGAACGTCGTGAATTAAGTATAGACAGTAGACACATTTTCTAAATCATTGACATATTCATAACAGTTACTTACAAGTTAGAGCTGAAGAGACGAAGAGACCTAGTGAGGCATTTGCCGTACTCATACCTGTTGCCAGCGAGCATCAACTCTCTCGGCTTTGTTGAATACCGCACATTACAGCTGTTAATTAACTTGACCGAATTGCAACACGCCAGTAACACGTATTTTTTTAATCATAATGCTTGCCAAGCTTAACGCAGGCTTCAATGTTTGCAGATTTGACGGTAATAGAATTGATCATAGAGTAACAATTCTCCTGATAGCTGCAATGATATTTAACTATTTTTACTTGCATGTAGGCCGGCATTGATATGGTAAAATTAATTTTTCAATATATGCATTGGATTTTTGAAAAATATATCAACATTTGGCTGCACCCTCATTTATAAATGTGAAAAGGTGTAATGGCTTATATATGCCAGTAAACGATGTAGGTTTAGTTATCAGTTGATACTGTCCGAGTAATAACCACTCCCAGCGTTGTCTTGAATTAGCCAGAATACTCTTTCCATGTTTTGCAAGCTACTCAACTGCTCAACTAACCCTGAAAGCTGAACAATTGAATGAAATAGACTTTTGAAATTAATGCAGGAGGTTTTGATGAAAGACCCCCCCCCCCTGAGTGTCTTGTCAACAATTATATCAAGTGTACAACATGTCATTAAACTGCAGGATATCTATATTATTATGTCCTTAGTTTTAAGTTCTCCACTCGCCGGTCATTCGATACACTCGTGCACTGAATTATCTGTAAAACTGTCTCCTTCTGTTGCTCTAAGTGCGCTGGCTAAAGTGACAAGCATGTCTTGATTGTGTACCTATCTAAGCAAAGGTTCTAAAGTTCTAAACAAAGTGCATTATCTATCATTTATTTGGCCTACTTAAATGGTGCGAATGTGAGGTGAATCAAGCAATTGCGATCCTTCCTCTGGCCTACCTACATTTCTGCTTCCCTGTGTTATTCAAAGAGCATTCTAAAATAGGCCGCCTGCAAATGTTTACCAAAGATAAGCGCGTTCTATTAGCATATAAATATTTTCAGTAAAACTAGTGTAGTAGTTTCAATCTTGGCTAAATGTGGGCTTATCATAAACAATTTCATTCAATTTTGTTTTCCTTACCGATGTGCAATCCAATTTTACCAAACTATAAATCTAGAAATGTCATTAATCTGTAGATGAAATCCCACATGAAAATAACATCATCACATAGCTTTTGATATACAGTACCATGATTTGCATATGTAGTCTTCTTCTCAAATGCCCACATTTGGCTATTATGCCATCATGCTGTCATGATTTTTAAGAATAAATTATCTTAACTTAGTTGTTGTTACGAGGTTAATGGCTTTTCTGGACATTTAGTTTGGGTAAATTGGGCCCAAGTATACAGTACTCTGTTACGTAGTATACTCTTTGTCGAGTCATCATTTTCCATCTGCTTTCACTGTTTGTCGGGTAACGTATGTAAGTCTGAACTCTCGACAATCTCGGTAATTATTTCTCCATCGCCCGACCTGTTGGGATAAACACATCGTTCTCCACGTGTCATCTATAATTACACCGCTCTGTACAAATTTTACACGTTTAAAAACAAATGATTCACAATTGTATGATGTATGGAAATGGTGAAATATGTAATGAATGGTTTGTTCGTAAAGAGGTACGAAAACATTTTTAAGACGGTTACTTAAAACGTAAGATATTTATTTTATACTTTTTGATGCTTTCGTGAAGCTATATCGAAAGCGTTAGACGTGCAGTGTGTGTAGCGCAAAGGTGCCAATTTATATTCTTGTTACCACTCAGAGTATCAAAACTTAATGTAGCATAATTAAGTGTAAAATTAAAATGAATGTTTATGAGTTATAATAATTAATTAATTAATTATATAAATTAAACAAATCCCATATTTGAGAGCAGCTGTAAATGAAAGCAATTCGGCGTTATGAATTATCATGATGGAATAATTCTTCGCAATACTATACCGTACTAGTCGTATGTTCTTCCTTCGTCGAAGGTTTTCATATCCATGTTATTGAGGGTAATCACTCAGCCAATAGCTGAGTTATGTATGTACTGAAGTTTATACACAAGTACTTAATGCGCTGTTGGCAGAATCTCGACAGTTGTATCGCATCGTCAACTTGCTAGTTACCATGCAATATAATATAATGAGTTTTATGTCGATTGAGTGTAATGCGCACATGTTCCATAAAGACAAGCAATGTTGATTTTCATTCTGCTTCTGCAGACAATTGTGGTATAATAGTATAGCAGTACATGTAAGCCTTCTTTTAATTTCATGGTGATAACTAAGATCAGACCTTTTGCAGTGACAAGTCTGGAAGCTGTACTGATACCGCTATTATCCTTGTTTATTTTAATAAGTAATAACATTTTATATTTATTTAGTATATAGAATTCGATTTTTAATTATGAATTTAAATTGTTTTTTTTACATTTATGGCAAGATCGCAATTTTATGCTTTTTAACATATTTTTGTTATTTTGCTATGTAGTATTTTATTATTTTGATGATGTTTTTCAATGTTTACTGAGATCAGGATCGGGAATTTAATTTAGTTAATAGGAAAGCCTACTGTCGATATTAAAGCCTTGCCAAATTAATGGATTTTGGTAACTTTCAAGAAAGCTACACAACATGGAAAAAGTGAGTACTGATATTCATGTGGTTTTGTAAGAACTAACGACAGGATAGACAATTATTCTCGTATAATTATAGTAAAAGGGTTGTAACTTTGTGTTAAGAACGATGGATACGTTTATGTTAAAAACCGCAGCAAATTGTCATGTTTTATCTCAAGAATGCACCTCGAAATCGAAAATCTGAGTAATCAGCGTGCTGTGGTTTGGTAAGCCCTACAGACTGAATGAATGATAAATGTATCTAACACTGTAATCAGTATGACTGTGATTTCTATTTCATTTCATTATTAATTAAATCAATATCACAGTCATACTGGTTATAATATTAGATACATTTATCATCCAGTTTGTAGCACTTACCAAACCACAGTACGCTGATTACTCAGATGTTTGATTTCGGGATGCATTCTTGAGATATAATTAAATAATGAACATTTTTTGCGGTTTTTGACGTAAACCTACTCTTCCCTTTTAATTATGGCACAGATCGTATATAAGGTAATCAAATAACAAACTTACTGATAACAATATTACAAAGTTTGTCTTACAGCCTTTATTTCTTACCAAGCTAGTGCTACTTACATGGATGTCATTATTTATTTACGTACATAGTAGGGTGTATGCTTCTGTTCTTTTGATTGTCAGAACAGATTAATTTTGGGTCAATTTTTATAACGATTTAAGAAGAATGATTGGATAAATTTATAAGTGAGGATTTTAACAAAAAGTTATCTAAAACTGAAAATATTTGTATTTACCTTGTAAGACATATTGCCGTATTTACCCGAATAGAAGATTACCTCAAATTTATTTTCAAGAATTTAAAACTGGAAAAAATTATATTCATAATCTTAATAGTAATATGCGAATTTAAAACGACCCCTGATATTTTAACCAAAAAAAAAAATGAAAATAATTATCATTATCCATCGCCGTTTCCTGCTTCTGGCAGGGTCAGCTTGGGTTTCGCAACCAAATTTTTCCACCTCTTCCTATCTTCCCACAATCGTACTTCCTCTACTTGCTCCCAGTTCTCTCCTCTCTTCTGTAAAGCAGCGATTTCAGTCGAGGATGTGCTCGGCGCGGCGTGGCATGGCGTGGCGCGGATTCTCCTCGCCAGCCATTTCACTTGCAGATTGCACGATGCGCTATCTGTGGCCTAGGCCTAGGGCCCTAGGCCTAGGCGTTTTGCTTACCTGTGTTGTTACAATCTTTCGCCACGTCCTTCCACGCTTGAACACGCAAAACATTACTTTTATAGTGTTTGTGGAATATATTATAGACGATTTCTCTCTTTTCGACAGCCAACAAGTCAACAATAAGAAAAGTCTTCAGTCATTTGTTTGTTGTCGTAATCTCGATTTTTTATTGGTCATTCAAAGTGACGTCATGCCGAGCGTGGAGTTCGCTGGCTGGAATATTGAATATTTTCAATCCTCAGATAGAAATCCGCGGCTCTCCTCGGCTGAGAAATAGAACACGCTGATTGGCTGCAATCTTCATCCGCGCCGCGCCACGCCGCGCAATCCTCGACTGAAATCCCAGCTTAAGTCTTCAGCAATCTTATATGTAGTCTTAAATTCAGGTAAATATGATAATTGTTATGTTGCTTTTATTTAAAATGAATAATTGACATGGAAAATTTGAAAACAGTAGGCATAGGTACTATTAAACTACACAAGTGTATTTGTTCATTGTTCGTCTAAATGGAACATGTTTTTACAAGCCTATATTGCTAAAATGTATTTTCTTGTATGTAATACAGTACCATATGTGCTTCAATGTATATAGTGTGATAAACATGAGATTGGTGGTACATACACATGATTGCCAATCAAAATCATACTTAAGTGAAGCCATTTTAGTTGATACATGATATTTTTAAACTTCCAAGACTTTGTTGCTCTGAGCGTTGCTTAATTTATCGAATGTTTTGTTTTCTATAAATACATATTCTTGTGGTTTTAGCAAAACCCTTATCAAACAATCTGCGAAGTTATATTGCCATTAACTATTAAGTGTGCAAGTGGCAGTTATAAAACTGTACCGATTAATTTGAAATAGCGTGTAATTGATTTCTTATGTGTTGTTCCGTAGTACTTTTTCTACTTTGTAACTGTTTTCATCGATCATCACAGTCCTGTTAATTTTTCAGCTCATCAGTCTATGCAAAGTGTAAATAACTTGTAGGCCTATTGTCGGCTGTATAGATTTTACTTCCTTATGTACGGAACGAAACGAAATAAAAATGCAACATTGCGACAAGCAAGTCAAGATGTCGACCATTTGAATATTATCGTAGTCATGATTTGGGGTCTTCTAATACCATCCAATTTTGTTGGATATTAGTAAGAATTTACCTATTATTCCGATGTCTGCATCTTGATTGGTTTGTACGCAATGTTACGTACAGAATGTGAAGTCAAGGCTGTTTTTATTTCAAACGAGTGAAGCAAGACAATCTTTCCCCGATCCTGTGTTGTGTTCTGTAATACTGATAACTCTGCACAATAAATTAGTAGGATTTCATTAACTTCTGTTAACTTGGTATGGTAGTCTTCAATAATTATTACGGGTGCAGTTGGCCAAGGTCGATTGGGCGTTGGTCTAGAAATCCGCGGAACTTTTGTGTAAATTGCAAGGCGGTGTTTTAAATTTCAGTGTTTTGTTTTCTAACCTCCACATTCTAAAAACAGACATTTGTGCATGTCAAGGTAAGTGAACGATATCTATTTATGTTCACACTTCGAAGTCATAGACATATTGCATAGACATATTGCATCAAACAATCTGCGAGATATTCATATTCATACATATACATCTGTCCATATAAAACTGCAGTATCGAACAAACGCATGCCTTTGCTAATCTTGAAGTAGAGGATTTCACCGTTGTCTCATCGTGAATTTTTCATTGTGAGCGAGTGATGAGACCATTGATTAATCATGTGGACCGGGCATTACTCGCTCACAATGAAAAAATTAAAAATACTGACACACACATAAATATGTGGTTATTTGCATATGCATATTCATACATATACATGAACATTCATTATTCTGTTTGTACTAGAATCAAACTACGCGCTATTTCTACAGCTTATTTCGGGCGGCTGTGGAAAAATCTGCGCAAAACGGAAGTGTCTTTGTTTTAGTAGGCCTATGAAGTGGAGGGTGGAATTCTCTTTGAATAAAAATTTTCCTCGCTTTGTAAGTGAAAAACCTGCATTTGGTAACGTAACTTAAGACTAGGCCTAGCACGTACAATAGACCCAGAGGAACGTCACGTCCCCTGAGGTAACACGTATGGCAATGGTAGGCCTAGGCCTAGGCCTAGCCTTAGGATAGGTAGGGTAGGCCCTAGGCCTAGGTTATGGTTAGGCCTGGGCCTCCGCGTAGGGCCTTTACCCCTAACGATAGGGTTGTTGACCGGGGACGAGGATTGAAATATTTGAAAGGCTCATAGGTCTGGCTTTGTATAACAGGGATTAGGCCTAGGCCTAGGCTTAACCATTGTTAGTAGTAGGTAGAGCCAGTAGGTAGAGCCAGGTAGAGCCAGTCGAGGATCCACGCTTACTTGCCAAGGTAGCCTAGGCCTACCTAGCCTACGGCCCAGCAGGCTTCGACTATTGTCAAAAGTAAAACGTCAGTTCTACCTAAAGCCTAGCTCTAAATTGGTTTAGGGCTTAGACCTAGGCCTAGCCTAGGCTATGGGTTGCCATCGAATCTCAAGTAGGCCTAGCCTATAACCCAGGCTAGGCCCTAGGCCTAGGGAAAATACATAAGATACTTGCTCCTAGGGTCTAGCCCTAGGCCCCTGCAGTTGCAGTGCAGCCCTTGCAGACAAGTAGGCCTAGGCCTAGTCAACATCTAGACATAGGCTAGGCCTAGTGCTACATGTTTACTAAAGAACCCCACACGTGCTAGCCTACACAAGTTACGCATCAATTAGGCCTACGCCATTACTCTAACCGATTTAAAAGTTTTAATCCAGTGTTGGAAAGAAATGAGGCAATTGGAAATTGGTTACTTGCCAACATCCCTAGTATGCAGGATGTCTTGGCAGTATTTACCAAGTGACTAAATTCAATCAACCTGTTTCAGTTTTTGCTGCAGACAGATTTGTGAAAGTGTGAAGCGAAAGCTGTCATCAAATCAACATGACGACACCACCAGAGTTGCGCCTCAAAAGGTTTCTACATTTTGCAAGTGAAGAAGCCGTTTATGAACCTGGGGATCGCTTTGTCCGAGACTCGTTTACGCCAAACAATCTCACAGCTATAGACAGTTTAGTAGCAGATGGAAAAGAGAAGGAAGTCACAAATATCATTCTTAAGGCAAGTAAAAATGTTAACCCCAAGTGGAGGTCATTACGGCTACACTCTGTGGCATGCAGTCTGCTATAGGTCTACCATAAGACACAGGCATAGTAGTCTCCTACAGGCTACTATGTAAACTTACTTAAAATATATGCCTACTTTCTGTGATTTCCTTCTGTTGCAGCACTTTTTTGTAGCAGAGACTCCTCCAATCCTTATCGCAATTGCTTTTCATTGGCTTGCTATGCTTTTTACTTGTGTAGCCTACAGTACATAACATAACATAGTTCACAAGCAGTCACACCATCTTTTGCCAGGTGCTTTGTTCACTCTTCAGACTATAGTGTCAATAAACTTGTGCTAGCTATCTGATATAGGTCTATCTCAGCTCTGTAATGTATGCTAGCCAGGTAATTTTTCACCAAATTTAAAATTCTCTGAAAAAAATGTAGACTGGTAGGCCCTATATCAAGACAACAACTACCATCAGTTACCAATGATGTAACTATTAAATTTTTCTGTGATACATTAGGCACTAATGAAATAATATCTAATTTAACTAGGTCTCTGGTATGAAAATGTCCGGATATAAACTTCATGCGTGTGTGATGCGTTTAATGATTCCAGACAACAGAGCTACTTGTTAGGGCACTACATCTATATTTTATATCCAAGTCTAATGCCCTAAAACTAAAATTTAAAACTTGGTGTCAATTATTGTGCAATCTTTTGACTCGTTACAGGCGTACAGCAGTGGTTACTCTGTGCACCCAGAGGCTATCCTGTACGCTCTGGCGGTAGCAGCTCGACAACAGACAAGCGAGGAGTTACGGACAGCATCGTACAAGGCTCTCAGAAGTATCTGCAAAACACCGGAAGATTTGCTTCTGTGTATAAAGTTCATTTCGTCCCTGGCGCCCGGTAAAGGCAAAGGAATGAGCCACGGCCTTAGGAGAGTCTTGAGTGATTGGTACTTGTCGAAGGATCCGTTGGAATTAGCAAAGATTGTTGTCGAGTGTCCGAGCAAGCATGGCTGGAAGCACTGCGACGTACTGAAATTGTCGCATCTCACTTCAGACAAAATTGGTAAGCAATTTTTATAATTGGTTGTTATTTGATCGGAATGTCATATATCTATATATATATATATATACTAGGGATGTCATAGGGTACCCGGGTTACCCGGATCCAGAAATTACCCGAATCCATTTTTAGGATCCGGATCCTTATCGGGTAGCATTATTTGTAAAAAAAAAAAAAAAAAAAAAAAATACGCGACGGTACTTCTGCGTCTACTTTCCTTGAAGCTACAGTGAATTCCTGCTTGTGGGCGTGGCCAGCTGGTTGCAGGTTAGTACGCGCTGTCATTTCTGCGGGCGAGTTCTGTGAGGCCATACACACTCCCCTCCCCCCGCCCCCCTCGCCCTTCCCGCGCATAGCAGCCGCACAGAGCCCAACCCACACAGCGGCCGGCAGCTGACACGGACAGAGAACGACCTTCAACCGCGTGGTTTCGGGGGGAGGGGGTGTAACCAAGATAAGATGACATACCGGTAATTTAGGCTTTCAGGATTCGGGTAACCCGGTTCTTGGAAGGTCTGGAACCGGATCCGAATTTTGCTACCCTATGACATCCCTAATATATACATATATATACACCCCCGACCTGTATTTTAACAATCCCTAAATAATAAATCTCTTCTTCTTTTCTTCTTCTCTAATGCCCACATTGACACATTTTTGTCATCATGCGTCTCGCCAACCAATAGAGACAAGCCTCCTGCTCCTTCCTGTTCAGCCCCCCTCCTCCTGGCATTCCTTCGTTGTGCTCTTTCAGTATCGAGCAATGGAATAGATGTTGCCTGTCCTGTATGCCATTCCCACAGAGCTTGCATGTACTGCTCTCTGCCAACCCCATTCTATGCAGGTGCTTTGCTAGCAAGTCGTGGCCAGTATCTAGTCGGAACTGTGCTGTCGTTGTCCTTCTTCGATACTGATCCGTTCTTCCTTTTGTCCTTCCTTTAACTAGCTCACTCCACATTTTATCCTTGCCTTTCTCTTTCCAGGCTTCTTGTACTACCGAGTTGCTGGCCGATCTCAAATGTGCCTTGGCTGATCTGTATGATGTTTTCTTTATACATTGTTTGGCTCTAGTTCCCATTTTAGCAAGGAAATCCGCTTTCTCATTGCCATTTATGCTGCAGTTCGCTGGAATCCACTGTAGTGTTATAGTATTATCAGCCTTCATTAATCTTAGAATTTTTATAGAATTTTTTATATAAAATGTTATACTAGCTTGGATTCTTTGTTTGCAGAAATTTGCCAGCAACATAGGAGTGACTAGTTGCAAACTAGATTCGTATTCAACGCTTTTATTTTCTCTTGTGTTTGCAGCAATGCAAGCTGTTCTGAAGTACATGCGACGTGGGTATAAGGAAATGAAAGAGGAATTTGGAAACCAGCCGGATGCCCATAAAGTAGTGTCACACATTATGATGGTCCACGACTTTAAGAAAACCGATCCGAAACAATTTGAAAGTGCCGCACGACTGATTGAGACGCACCATCTTACAATGAACCACCTAACAACTGTCATGGCCACCTCGAAATTCATCTGGGGCGCACTTGTACCGAAACTTCCGCTGCCCTTTCTACTGCACAGCATCGTTCGTTTAGGATACATGCGTTTTCTCAACCAAACCAATCCAATATCAAGACAAGTAATAGCTGCTCTGACTAACCAAGAGAGCATAGCCAAGTCTAATCTTCACCCCGCAGATGTGCTGGTCACATTGAGTCTGTATGAACAAATAAAAATGTAAGAACGTACCCTACAACATTTTTTACAACTTCATCTAGGCCCACCCATTATTAGTAAAAAATAGCATTTTAAATATTTAGCACTTAGTTTCTAGCAACTACACTTGTCATTACTTGGGGCCATATTTAGGTAGAGAGCCACCCCTAGCCAAATGACTGTGCCACCCAACCTTACTAAGTAACAATTAATTTTAACTAATTTGGTTTCTCATTCAAAAGTAGGCCTATAACTGCAGATGTCGCACCTTAGGTCGCAACAAAATTTGTGTGTATCCTCATCGTAATTTATTCCGTGGAGTAGACATATTATCCGTTTCATTCATACTAAGCCGTTAGTGCCATACTTGTAATACACATGACAATAGACTATTATAGGCATTGATTGCATTCTTTATTCCTAGGCCAAAACCAGACGTAGTTCCCAGGACTCCTAACCACGCACACCCTGAAAGACAAGAACCAATACTCATAAACCCTCAGGTGGTCGAAGCTTTGAACCAGTTAATGGTTTCAACGTTCAAGGTAAATTTGAATCTCGACGCAAACTATGTCTACCTAATGGTCAAATGTTTTCAGTAGTGTTCATAATCATCAATCATTATCCACTGCCTTTTTCTCCTTTTGGCAGCGTCAGCCTGTCTGAAAATAATATGAATTCTTGTGTGTAGCTAGGTGTAGGCCTTTGTGGCTACTGCTAGATTTAAAAAATTATGTATAAAATTAGCTATGTAATTATTGATTTATTATGTATAGCTAATAGTCGGTTCACACAAATGTTTAAGATTTAAGATTGAACGATAGGAAAACATCGTTGTCGTTCGCACGTGGTAGGCCTACTAGGTTTCAGAGCCAGTTTTCAGTGTTTAAGAAAGTTGACAAAGATTCAACTTCTTAGCTCTTACCTAAAATTCTTAGCTCCAGCCAAGGAGAGGCAACCTTTTATAAATGATAGCGATCCTAGTAAATAATAATAATAATAATAATAATAATAATGCCTTTATTTGCAAACAGGATATCAAAATCCCACTAGTGCAAACATAATATACAATACAACAGGGTTACCGTTTTTACGGATTTTATCCGTTTTAACGGATATTGGGGGTGCAAAACGGATTTGCGGATTTTTTAAACTTTTTTTAGCTGATTTACGGATATTTCAACTTTCAATTTTTTTTTTTTTTTTTTTTTTTTTCAACTTTCCTGATGTATTTCGTAAATTTGAATTTGCGCGCGCTATTCGTTCCCGTTGTTTGCGTGATTCCCGCGAGATCGCGTCAAGTCGACAATGGCTGGGCTCATGAGTGTAGTGGGCGGAGCCTGCCGCTAGCGGCTGTCAATACTGCCTGTAAGAAGATCGCGCCCAAGGTCGGTTCGCGCCTGCATAGACCGGTAGTTCCCCTTTAGTTTTTTGTGACGGATCTTGTTGTATTTTACTCGTGGTGTTCCTAGGCCTAGTTAATAAACACGCAGTGTCGGGTGATTCGTTCGTTAAGATGAGTAAGAAACGTAAGTTGTCGCCTGTACGCTCGCAATATTATCAGAAATATAAACATGAATGGGAAACCGAGTTAAAGTGGTTAAAAGAAGGCAAATCTGATACCACGGCAAGGTGTGTTTATTGTAGCACGGAACTGAACATTGGCAAGGGTGGGCTTAAGGATCTGAAGAGACACGAGACGACCGAGTGCCATCAGAAAAATAAACGAGCGGTTGGAAGTAGTGCCAATATGAGCAGTTTTGTAGTTGTCCACGATCATGGAACTGTAGATGCGGAACTTAGATGGGCGAATTTTGTGTCTGAAAATCAATTGTCATTAAATTTAAGTGACGAGTTTACCAAACTTGTGCCCACAATGTTTCCTGACAGCAAAATCGCGAAAAATTTTAAGTGCTCCAGAACCAAAACCGGTCAAATCATACAACAGGCATTGGGTGAAACTGCTAGAGAAGAGATCGTCCGTGAAATGAAGCAATCATTTTTCACACTTATGATGGACGAATCTACCGATAAAGCAACTGTGCGACAAATGGTTATAATGGCGAGAATTTTTGCAGAAGACAAGGTGGAAACACATCTCTATCGTGTCGTGGCATTTGATGGCCAAGCCACAGGCGAAAATCTATTCAACGTCGTAAATAAATGTTTCGAAGAGGACAACATATCCTGGAAGAAGTGCTTGAGTATGTCGTCAGATGGTGCCCGTGCCATGGTTGGTGAATTCAATTCAGTGCTTTCCCGAGTGAAGAAACAGCAAGCAGATGTGTGGTTTTTGCACTGCACTTGTCATGTTGCCCACTTGGCCGCTTCACATGCTTGTAATGAACTTCCTGATGTATGTGAGCAACTTACGCGTGATGTATATGCGTTCTTTAAAATGTCAGGGAAACGCCAAAGTGATTTTCGTGAAATCCAAACGAGGCTTGGAATGGAAACACACAAAATACTCCGCCCTTGTTTTACCAGATGGCTTGCCTTATTACAGTGTGTGGAACGCTTGATAGAGCAGTGGCCTGCACTTCAAGAGTATTTTGACTCCAAAATCGAAGAGAAAGAAAGCAAACTCGAGTCAGTCCAACGAATCCGTGAAACTCTCCATTCCAATGCTGCCCATTTGTATTTCTTGTTCCTTCAAGCTATCCTACCACGTTTCACTAACTTCAATACGATCTTCCAACATGAGCGACCATTTGTGCACAAACTTCATTATCAAATGTGTACATTGTTGAGGCAATTCATTGCTAGTTTTGTTAAATTTCAAGTTATACAAGAAAGTGATTACTTGAACGCCGAAATTGATTACAGGCGCACAAACCAATTGAACGATGAGAGCCTTTTCATCGGAAACAAAACTAGAAACTTCCTCGAAAACAAAGTCATCACAAATGCCGAGAAGAAAGAGTTCTACGGAAACGTAAGGGATTTCTATGAGAGGGGGACTCAGGAGCTTTATCGTTTGTTGCCATACAAGGACAAAGTTCTAAAGAATATCTCAATACTGGATCCCTCTGAGAAATCTTCAGGCAACTGGGAGAAGATTCAACTCCTGACACAAAGATTTCCTAATGTGGTTAATGAAGAGGACATGGATAGCCTCAACTCAGAGTTTGTGGCCTATTCACTCTGGGATATTCCACCAACAACACAGATTGCCATTACTGACGATATCGACCACTATTGGGCCAAGGTGTCAAAGACTGGAGAATTTCCAAATCTATGTAAACTTGCCAAAGCTATGTTGATACTTCCACACAGCAATGCCGAAGTGGAAAGGGTTTTTAGTAAACTTACATTGATAAAAACATCCCACCGTACCTTGTTGGGTGCACCAATGCTAAATGCTCTTATGCACTGTTCAGCTCGGAAGAATGTTGTGGAATTCCAGCCGACTAACACAATGAGGGCAAGAGCAAAACATCTCAAGAAGTAGGCCGTAGTTTAGGAACATGTAAGTTAATAGGCCTAGGCCCATGCACCTATTTTACATTGAACTTAACATTGTTTGTACAGTATTGTCACACAGATGAAGGCTCAGATAAAGTGCAGATGATAAAACTTTCACTTTAAAAACACTTATTTTAAATATATGGCAAATTTTGACATTACAGGATTTTCAAGGATTTGAATGTATTATTTAAGGATTTTTCAGGATTTTTCATGTGCTCCAACAGGATTTTTATTTTTTCTTGGTGGTAACCCTGCAATACAATAATACATGCAGGAGACAGTAGTAAGTAATAATAAAGCAGTTAGGAAAACTTGTGTCTCAGAACAAATTCTTAAATGAACTGGTAAAACCCTTGAACATTTGTGTGTTAACCGACCATAAAGTGATCACACTGTCCCATGTGAGAAGCATATCGGTACCAGGTGTGGATCAATGTGTTGCAGCTTCTCGTCCCAACGGGGCAACGCTACATGGTGGTCGTGGACGTACGCAAGGAGATGGCCAAGACGATGTGCTACAGGAACAACCAGATCAAGTCGCTGACCGCCGCGTCGCTGCTCACCCTCTCGTTGGTCAAGACCGAGCGCAGCGTCATGGTCGGTACGTACGGCAACGGGGGCTCCGTCGTCACGATACGCGTCGGCAAGAACGCCTCGCTCAAGGACACGGTAGACAAGTTTGCTGCGGTCGAGAGTCACGACGTCGACCTCAGCCAGCCGATAAACTTTGCCAAGAACAAGGCCAAGGAGTTTGACGTGTTCCTCATGATCACCGACAACCAGGTGGAACAGCTCAACCTGATGAGTCCGGCCAAGGCCATACATCAGTATCGCAAGAAGATGAAGATTCCGAACGCCAAGTGAGTATACCTAGGGGGTGCAGATAATTCAACGTAACTAAATCTGGCCCTGCGTGTGTGTGTTTATGTTCATGTTCATTTCTCTTCCAAGGCAGAAGGTCTACGGTCAATTCCCGGTTTGGGCTGGGAATCTTTAACTCAATCAAGATACACACGGTATAATGCAAACTCGTAAAGGGAGTTGGTGGGTGTTGCTAGAGAACATAAAAGTCGATCATGCCTTTTTTCCGCAAAGTACTCGGCCATCTCTCGTAGGCGCGTACAGGACAGACATCTCCAAAATCCAAACCATATTGAACTTCAACTACTGCAATTTTGGTTAATAAATGTTAAACACTTACACAAGCATTGCATTGGCAATGGTTAGCGATCCTCAAATTCGAATATTATTTTATTTATTTATTTCGAGTACAAAATAATCGACAACTTGTTCTTGGAAGCTATGCATCCACCCTTCTTGCTGGTCGGAGAACGTGACAACGTAATACGACCTTGTACATTTTAGAGAACAACAAATTAGTCGTGTTTGGACCCAAAATTTGCCGCAGTGTATCTTGATTTTGAAATAGCTTCAGTGAATAATACTCATTTTGTGTTTGTTAGGTACTGATGATAACAAATATTGATCTGTTTCCCAAACTTATGAAACCCCCTCTTCCAGATGACATGTAGTTAATTCTGTTGTTTTATAATTTACAGGGTGATTGTGTGCGCTCTGTGCTGCAACAGATCAATTGGCATCGCTCAACCAGAAGATCCAGGAATGTTGGAAATCATTGGCTTTGATGGCAAAGCTCCACGAATCATTGAGGCGTTTTCCCGAGGAGCTTTCTAGGGTAAACCACGTTTAAGAACGACTTGTCGAGGCACAAGTTTTTACCAAAATCATGTTTGTCATTAAATCACAATCAATCAAAATCATGTGTGTGCCCCGCCCTTGTTACGTGAATCTAGTTTGCCTAAGCTGATTTCTTGATAATTTCTCTGAAGATATCGTTTTGCCTACTTGCATTTGCTTATTTTGTTTGGTGCCCAAAGACACCGATTGACAGTACCGTACAAGCTCTTTCCACATGTGCCGTCGGTACTTTTTTGGAGCCGTCCTAGCAACGAAGCACTCAATAAATTCAAAGATGGTCTGAATCAACCTTGTCGATTCTGGCTTTTTTCTGCAGGTGTTTGCACTGTACAATCACTGATTCACATATTTCACATTTAAAATATAGATCTTTGGTTGGTTATTGCTCACTCGTCTCTGGTGTTCGGAGCGTTGGCTCAGTCACTTTAAATTAAAGTCCCCCACTGAAAACCAGTTATGTGACTGAGTGGGTAGACTCTAAATATGAATTTATTTATTTTTAAAGTAGGTATATACTTACTCAATGATGCGATGACATGATAAAATATCGTTTAGCCATTGGTAAACATCGTCAACAATGCTCATTCTTGTCAAATGTTGTCAACATGTTTTATTGGTAATCCTGCAGTATAGGCCTACCAATGCAGCAATACTTTGTCATCTAAATGTCGTCACCAAATTGATAGTGTAATTCTTGTTTTAGTAGAGCTTTTGCTTGATGCATTTAGTGTAGTTTTTTGTTTTTGTTTCATTTGGTTCAGTAGTAGCCGTACTTTTATTTGGTGATTTTTCTTTCAGGTTAATCATCTCGTTACGGTAGATGGTGAGCCCTGCCTGCATAATAATGAGCATATAGACTTCTGGCCCGTGGCTTCGTTACGTTACCTCCTGCAACTGATTGGAAACAGCAGGGTGTAAACAAATGGGAAAACTTTCTAATTGTTGACCGAGTAATAGTTCTTAACAGACGATACAAAGTGATTTTATAATTTTTTTTATACATAACTATGTCAATAGTCAACATTACATGAATAATTGGAGGTCTCCTGCATAAGATGCAGTGAACTGAAAATACCAATTGGTAGCACATTAAGAAGTGAGAGTTACAGAGTAGATTTTGTATCATTCACATTAAATGACGTCATCTTTAGTCGAGCGCTGTTGGCACCCGGCTATTTAGTGGTTTAAGAAGGGGTGCACAAATGAGTTTGATTACTAGTTTGCAGATGGATGCTTTACATTAATTATAGGACAGCCGATGAAGATTTTGAAGCTATCCCCTTATCCAAATCTTTGTCGGAAGTGACAATATCGTAGTATTTCAGATGAACGTTCATTTGTCATCAAAACTCACAGCGTACCTTCTGGGGGTACGAATACCTCGATCCTGCATGTTGGTTTTTGTTCAATATCACCTTCCTAATTGTCAGCACCGTGTACAATGATAAACTTGACATATTGTACTAGTATAGTTGTGTAAAACTTTTGCATTAGAAACAGATGTGGGATCGTGTTAATATACTTTATGGCCTAAAGTATTTTCATGTGTATAAAGTACCTACTGCATGCAGTATGCTAGCAGCTACAATGTTGTTATTTTTGAATATGAATATGTAGTTGTTATTCAATCTTACCTTTAAATTTTAGAGTTATTTCTGGTCTTGAGCATTAATACTTAATGAACTACTAAAAGTGTTTGGTTATGTAGCTGTTGCCAATTATCGTAGATTTGTGCACCCCTGCTGAGGCATTCACAATTTTATTTAAGTCTTCAGACATATATACCATATTAAAGTGCATACAGAGTTAAGTTTATTATAGCAAGTGGTATTTAAGTCAAGTAGATAGATGTGATTACTAATTATTAATTAATGAGCTCAAATGGAAAGAACGTATTTTACTACATTAGGCACCATCTAGGTTGTAGGCTACCGGTAATATGTTTTGTCCCAAACATAAGATGACCATTGGTTATCTCTCATAGCTTTCTTTTCTAATGGCTGCACTCAGTATGATGTTCACTGTTCACTCTAACATCAATTATGTGTTAACTTATGTTCAAACAATTGTTGTAACATTGGGATAGGCCTAGCCTACTACTTTCAATAAAAATGTCATATTAGCCAGATGGATTTGGTAGTAACTACGTAGTAGGAGATCTGTGTACAGTATTTCCATGTGAAACTGCAATGAGTGATGACCCTAGCTTATGCCACAACGTGTGAAGAAACACAATAGTTTTTGTACGTAGTTTATATAGATATAGGTACAAATAAAGTCTTAAATGTTATGAACTGATGGATGGAATTTAGTTACATACCGGTATATAGGCTATTTTTAATTGGCAACCTACAAAACATTGCATTTAAGATTCTTATGCATACTATTCTTCATTTAAACAGGCAATCCTCTATTTTGTACTGCTTTGTCTAATGTTACAAGCATAACAGGATTCTCTTTGCTGTTACGATTGGTGGTTTGTTTGCATTTAAGGCATTATTCGACTTGAAACATATTGTTTTATGTTTATTGTACCAGTACTGAAGAATTGGCAGTTATAAATTAGAATTCCATTATTGTTTCCAAAATGTTAATGTGTGACGTATACATGTTACGTAGTACTTTAAAGCGTATTTACTAGTTAAGTGCTTATTTAGTTATTTTTTATTACATAACTAGCTAGGGTATACTGTAGTAGTAAATTTCTAGACATCTAGGCCTAATTCATCAGTTTCATGCTGCTGTATTTATTATCCAGTTACTCATAAAGTATGCATAGAACTAATAACAATTAAATATATATTATGCTATGACAGCTATGTATCTATATTTTTGTTTGTCATTTTAATTATGAAGTTTGTTAGCAAAGTTGGTTGGTATCGAGACGGTACATAGCCGATATTTATATAGCCTAGAGACACCAGATTGATTGACGATACATGTAAAACATGGTGAATTTCTTCTCTATCATTTATTTTTATACAAAAAGGTACTGTTAATCAGCGAAGACGCTTACAGGAAGGGGCTAGGTCAGCCATTTGCGACCATGTGATATTCTCTCCTGTTTCGTTTGATATTTAAGTTTTGTGAACCCGAAAAGGTTGCAAAACAATAGTCCATGACTGGTATACTGCAGGGCATTCAAAACAACTTATTTCCAAACAAAATTTACATCATTTTGTAACTTGGCACTTTACAGGAATAGAGTTGCCACCTAATCAAACAAAATGTTGTGTGTCTTACGTTGCTAAATATTGTTCATACAAAAAAAAAGTAAATCAATATTTAAAAAAAACAGGTGTAAAAATGTACATACAGTATAGGCTAGTATAATATAAGCCTATATTTTTCATGTCGTATTCATAAATGTCCAGCAAAAGTATCTAGTTTACAATACACGTTACCACACCCTCATCTCACGTTTCATAAAACAATGTAACATGAAAAAACATTTCTGTGTGTCGCATGCCAAGACTATTATTAAGTGGTCAAGTGTGTAAATGATGCACGGTTAAGCTGGCACTAGACAAAGATAACATATGAAATGAGGTAATCTTCCATGCTCACTTGGATTAGTTAGGCCCTATAGTAGCTTCCATTGCTTGTATAGATGTACGTGGATCTATTTCTTGGCAATACAGATGATCTGACCAGATTCTCAAGAAATTCACATATTGTGTCGACACATCTAGGGAAGATTTCCGTAAAAAAAATCAAATTACTGGTACAGTACATTTAAGATATCCTGGATCTAATTAAGTAACAAACATAATAATTATGCTAGTCTTTTGTATCACTTGGCACAACCTGTAGTAGGGCTATGCACATAATTTCTGCGTTCTCCGTTATCATTAGCAATGTTTTTTTCACACAACACTTCCTTACATTCAGAATTAGTGTTATTTGGTGTTGAATGATGTGCCCGGCAACTAGGTCGTATGGCGTTGGAATCTCGCTCTCAAAGATAAGTTTTAGAGATGGGTACAACAAATTAATTAATAAATCATGTTTGGGGACTTTTACTGGTACATATTTATTAAGAAGAGGTAAATGAACTAGGTACCAAACAATGTTTCTGTATTTTAGTTTGTACCATCAATAAAGACTGTGCATCTAAATTTAGTCAAGTGTTTGGATTAATAAAAGGTACTACTTTAACAAAACGGGCACAATGCATAGCAACCTTACCCGCTTGAGTAGTCACATCGCAAATAAATTGCCTCCCCTCCTGATACTTCCATCCCTACAGGCATCCCCCCCCCCTCCCCTCCCCCGACATTACTGTATCAACTGAACTCTTACATTCACTTGTACCTTAAACATTCTTCATTGTCATAAGCAAACTTTGTGTTGTTTGTAATTGCTGTGCAAAAACATTATCACATTTGTCGAGCGATACATTGTCTAGTAAGCCTTTAATTCATGTAGGCCTACTGTACATACAGTATTATCGGCATTGCAGAATAAATTGCATCTAATTTATATTAATTATTTGTAGTTATTTTCCTTCACTGGACTAGTTCCCCAATCCAGTTGCACCCTTGTAATAGATAATAGTAACTGTTACTAATTACTATTTAGTGGATTTGATGAATGGTTTGATCCTATAATAATGGATTTGCCTTTAGAAGAGGAGGGATGACCACATTATTTGGAATTGATCGGCATATTTATATGTTGGGTATCCATTGGGTATCCATTTTCAGTAGGCCTATTGATTTATTAAGCGAGCGTCTCCACGAGACTCTTATGGCACTTCGTTCTGTTTTTTTTTTTTTTTTTTTTTTTTATGTCCGTCGATAGCGATCGAACAGAAAGTCCGATCAACTTGAAATTTGGACCATCCACAAGCCTCGATGTGGATTGAAGGTGTATAGTTTTGAGGCAAAATCGTTCAAAAAGTTACAAAGTTACACCATAGTTACTGCAAAATATTTTTCTGAAACAAAATGGTGGCAAAATGTGAGATAGCCATATTTTTTTAAAGCTTTTTCCGATCACGAATATGTTCATGTTATGGCGATCTGATAAATATTGGCAAAGTTACACAAAAGTTACTCGAAAATATATTTCTGAAACACAGTAACAGCAAAATGTGAGGTGGCTATCTTATAGTAAATTTTTGTCCGGTCACGAATATACTAATGAAAACGCGATTTGATACATATTAGAGGCAGAAAGTACATTTCTATTGCTGTCAATAACTTGGTAACGGTGGCGGACCACGACGAAAACATGACAGCGAAAATTCTTAGCAACCCACATTGCACTGCATCCAACAATGTTGGGAAGTATAATAGCTATAGAAATTAGAAAAATTTTTGCAATGCGCATTCTTGAATTGTTGTTGATTGTTGTTTGTATTAGCATTGAAATCTTTTCGCCAGAAAGTTCGTAGATATTGACGCGCTCGCTTATCAACGCGTCAAACAGAGCGTTTTCCTAGTGTACCAAATGATGCATTAATATTAGGGCTGCCCAACGATAAAAAAGATCATATCGATATCGCAGGAAGAATTATCGATATCGTGTCGCGATATCGAACTTATCAAGAAACGTATCGATATTGGCGATATCGAAACTTTTCTCGTGTGTTTTTAGGATTTCCAGACCAGCCAGAGGCCACTTATTATAAACAACATAACCGTAATACGTAAATAAATGTTTGAACTTTAAAATGTCTTATAATGTGTATTTGTGTGTATACTATTCAAAATTTAAAATATCCACAAAAAACAGCGATATTGAGATTGGCGTGACGTGACGTAATCGTTTTCTTTCTAAACAATTAGCTTATTTGGCGCAAGTTCGATATCGCGATATGTACGATATAATAATTCTATATCGATATCGAATTATTTTTCCATTATTGATATCGTATCGAATTATCGATATCGTTGGGCAGCCCTAATAAATATCACACTTTGTTTGGAGATGGTCATCGACAAGATTTATTGTGTACACTATCAATTAAACCAATTTCAAATTTGTATACATTCATTTTCTGTATTGGATCTAGAAGTCGTACCTGTGAGTGAAAGTGAGGAAAACCAATGCCTATATTTTACTGTATGCCTACGCCTACCCACAAGTAGTTAGGCCTAGTACCAGTACACGCAGGGCTGCTGTGAATAAATTGTAATTATTTTATTTTTATTATAAATATTTATTTATATAATAATTAATACACATCCTATCCACTACTGATTCTTTGCTTAAAATATAACAACCCTTTACTAGGGGCATGGATTATTCCACTTCCTCCTCAATTCTTTTCTTAGCGTTTCTCCGTCAACTTCTAACGTCCTCCTCTTCTTCTCGTACTCTTCTCCCGCCTCGATGCGTTCTGGGTCAACTTTGATGGTTTTTGCCACTAGTAATTCACCGTTATCCTTAAGGAAAGTAGCACCCAGATCTGCTTCACTTGGGATACCATGTGGAAACGTAATTGGTGTAATCTGAACGAGGTGCTTAATCTTCCACAACCTTGAATTTGTTTCTGGTATATTTTTTACTATGGCTATTTGGCTATCCTGTAAAAATAAATAACCTAATATTAGTGGAGTGCCAGTGTAGGTAGTGGAAAGTATTCTGTTCAAGGTCGGTTTACACACTTATTTACGATTTAAGGGTTAACAAAATCAAATCAAGCCAAAAGCATTTTGGCATTTAAATAGCAAAAGAGGTTTAAGATTTAAGGAAACCATAGAAATTCTTAGCCCAGCCAATGAGAGGCGACGCTTTATAAATCCGGCCAATGGTAGCAATCCTAAGTAAAACAGTTAGGAAAGTAAAACCTTAAATTTTAAATAAGTGTGTAGACTGACTTTAACTAGATAAATTATAGCCAAGGACTTACACTGTTCTTGCAGAAAAAGTATATTTAATGTTGATATATGTGCAACAGAGCAGAACAGCTTACCAGGGAGCATCTACGTAGAAGCCCGGCACTTCAAGATGTAAGAGAAGCAATGCCAAGGGACATGGTGGAGGCAGAAAAAGAATCCCATCTCTACGCGAAAACGCATGTTGATCAAATAGGCCTAGGTCAATTGTTGGCATAAGACTAAGAAGATATTTATAACGAATTTACTGAAATTCACCCCTATCCGATTTGATGCTGAAAACGGGGTCAAGATATGTTAGAGCGCCAAGGTTTCAAAAAGGCAACATTTATGTTCATGTATTGGCCGCCCTGTAGAAGTGTACCGTGCTGCGCTCTGGTGAGGCAACAATAAAGTAGTTCGTTGAAAGAAGTAAAACAAAAGGTCTACGTTGATTTCTGCTCGCTCACAATTATTTCTTCTGGCAACTTTCCTACGCGAAAAAGTAGTAATTTCCAATAGGTTATGGGCCCAGGTATTGCTGCCTGCGTATCAAAGTGAAAATTGTGCGGGACCGCGATCTGTGGTAAGCTAAATCGGCAAAGAAGTGTGCTCGATTTGCAGAGCCTAGACCTCGGGACCTAGGCTTAGCCAGAAGCCTTCGTTCATTGTTATACAGTGCGTCGCCCAGCGAACTCGTGGAGCATATTCTCATTCTCCGGAGGAGTAGGAGAGGAGAAAATGGCGACAGGAGGTTTAGGTAACGATCATAGTTTTTTGATTCCGAAACTCACATTGCATAACTATAATGCATGGATGGTACGAGTTAAATCTGAGATGTTGCTGCGTGATTGCTGGGAGGCAATTTGTGGATATGAAGATGCCACTGACGCTCAACTCACTCAAGGAGACATTAGGAAGAGGTCAAAAAATAACTTAACCGCATTGTCACTTATACTGAGATCCGTATGTGACGAACTTATCACCGATGTTATGGACTTTGAAAATGCAAAAGAAGCATGGGATACGCTTGACAAGTTGTGCAACGACAATTCACTGTATGGCTCAATGCTAAAACTAAGAGAACTGACACATTTAGAGAAGACAGAAGAGCTGAGTGTAACAGAGTATTGTAGCCAAATTGTTAACCTGAACCGAGTGTTAAAGAAAAATGATATCGCATTCAGTGACAAACAGCTGGCGGGAATATGTCTCACAGGACTTCCCAACAGCTACGAAATCCTGATAAAGACACTCACATCGCAGTCAAAAGAGCTGACTATGACTGTTGTGAAAAAACTGCTACTTGAAGATGAAGAGGAGAGGAGGCGACACTGTGGAGAGAACAGTAAGCACCAAGCATTGAAGGCTTCAAGAGCAGGTCAGTCACAACAAACTAAGAAGGAGGGAGGATCAAGACCTAAATCAGACAAAGGTAAGCCTCGTAAGTTTTGGTGCTACGCATGTGGGGGTGAAGGACACATTGCAAGTAAGTGTCCTAAGAATGATGAAACAGCTGCTGCGAAGGGAGAGCAAAAGAAAGTCACAGCAACTGTTGTCACCAGGGAGCACGTGTCCTTGTGCGCCAAGCGTAACGTACCAAACAATGGAGGGGTGTGGCTCCTTGACTGTGGCGCGTCATCATATGACGAATCGGAGAGATCTCATACGTGATTTTGTAGAGATGCAAGGTGAGGTTGAGGTAGGAGATGGTGCTCCATTGAAGATTGCAGGTAAAGGCAAAGTGACTCTACAAATGTCAGATGAATGTGGCGGTAAAGACATTGAACTGAAGGAGGTCCTGCTTGTGCCTGAACTTCAGGACAACCTGATCTCCCAGGGGCAAATTGAGGAGAAAGGCCTCAAGATTGAAGCCTTCCAAGGCCTATCAAGAACCCTGATTGGAGATAAGTT
The DNA here is from genome assembly GCA_945910005.1 of Isoperla grammatica. Taxonomy (NCBI): domain Eukaryota; kingdom Metazoa; phylum Arthropoda; class Insecta; order Plecoptera; family Perlodidae; genus Isoperla; species Isoperla grammatica. The sequence continues at coordinate 54,620,343 of OX246741.1, forward strand.
AGTTTTTCAAGCCCACCGGGTATCGCGACTTTACTACGTAACAACTTTGAACGGAGTAACAATCAAAGACATTCGAGACGAATACAATACAAAGAAGATGAAGGCGTCAAGGGTAACCCTCTCCACCTGGCACAGCAGGTTAGGACATCCAAATGACAAGGTGCTATTAAAGCTAGATGTCCTAAAGGGTTTGATGGACAAGGAAGACAACGGAGGAGATGAAGACTGCTTTTCATGCATAAAAGGGAAAATGAAAGATGCCGAGGTGCTGCTTCCAATAGTTGGGGAACCAGTCGAAGAAGAGGTGCCAGCCCAAGAAGAGGTGCCAGTTCCTATGAGGATACCAGTCCAAGGAGAGGTGCCAGTTCCAGTGGCAATACCAGTCCAAGGAGAGGCGCCAGTCCAAGGAGAGGTGCCAGTCCAAGAAGAGGTGCCAGTCCAAGGAGAGGTGCCAGTCCAAGGAGAGGTGCCAGTCCAAGGAGAGGTGCTAGATGTAATTGGCCAACCACCAGTGAGGCGTTCCGAGAGGAGGAGGATACCCAGGACGTGTCCATGCTGCAATCTGTCCCGGTGCGCAGTAAGGGAGGCCATGGACATCGGGACACTGGAGACCGCTGAGGAGGCGCTCAGTGGACCCCAGGCAGTGGAGTGGAGAGCAGCCATGTTGGAAGAGCTAAGCAACATGGACGCTCAGTCCACCTGGGAAATTGTTAGAAGGCCTAGTGATTCTAATGTAATAGGGAGTAGGTGGGTGTTTGCCCTAAAGAAAATGGATGGAAAAATTGTTAGATTGAAAGCTAGACTTGTAGCGCAGGGCTTTAGACAGCGGTATGGTATAGATTATAAGGAAACCTTCAGCCCAGTGGTACACCGGAAAACGCTTAGAATCTTGATATTTGATTGATATTTACAATTTATGCAATTATTTGTAATTAATTAATTAATGCATTAGTTATAAGAAGTAATATCTTATAGTATAATCATGTTTGTGTCAAGATTGGTGTATTATGTAAGACGGCTGAGCCTCATGTTACATTTTTGAGGAGAGGTGTTAGAGCGCCAAGGTTTCAAAAAGGCAACATTTATGTTCATGTATTGGCCGCCCTGTAGAAGTGTACCGTGCTGCGCTCTGGTGAGGCAACAATAAAGTAGTTCGTTGAAAGAAGTAAAACAAAAGGTCTACGTTGATTTCTGCTCGCTCACAATTATTTCTTCTGGCAACTTTCCTACGCGAAAAAGTAGTAATTTCCAATAAGATATATATATATATCTTGGAGATCTACCTCTACTCACGCTGAGTGATAAAGACCACTAGTTGGACGAAACGTATCAGCAACTTGTCTACTCATCTACTTGTGTCTATGTGCGACCTACCTAACGTTTTAAGGTAAGCTGTCGTCCTTCTGTACCTTTCCCCTCACTAGAACATGTTAATTTGTGTTCCTAGTCCAACTTATATATCTATACATGTATATATATTTAAATCAAAACACTGAATTACCTTTCCATCTAAGAAGAATTCCTTCAATAATTGTTTCTCCCAATAGGGGTTACCCTTGAGTGGCTTGATTCTCTTGACCATAAAGAGCTTTGAAGGCTGGCATGGAGGATCTTCTTGGTCTGGAAACCTATGCACAGAATGAACGGGGCATTATTAACGACAAGAATGATCACCGAGAAAATCACTGATACACATGTTTCATATTTGAAATATCCATCTTTGATTGGTTATCGCTCACTCGTCGACGGTGTTCGGATCCTGCAGGGCTGGTAAATAGTCACTTTTGCATTGCACTGAAAATCAGTCTTGTTACTGAGTGGGTCGACTCTAAATGTGAATTTATTTATTTATTGTGCATTGGTAGGCCTACAAAATTAATACGATATTTCTCTTTCTTTCTTTCGTCTTCTTTTCTGCAGCTGGGCCCTCCTTGCCCGGTGGCAGAGACTCCACCCTCCCCCCAAGATTTATTAACCAATACCTCCAGATGAACTTCCAATGAAGCCAACTCAAGAACCACGAACAAAAAAACACCGACGCCAAGATGATGCTGATTCGGTGAAAGAGTCAGGCATTTATGTCCTCTGAGCCCAAAACGTGCCTAGGACCTAAAATAGTTTTATGTTAACTTAAAACCTGATATCTAAAACAATTCGATACAACAGATAAAATAAACTAGGCCTAGTAGGCATAAAATAAAATAAATACATTTTTTACTCAGTTTTAACATCATGCCCCGTTTTTCCTTTCATAATATTAGCCTAGGCCTATGTGTGGAATTTTCAGCAGTTACTGGGAGTGGGAAATGGGAGATCATTCGTGGAAAATAGGCCTAGCCTAGGCCTAGGGAGAAGGTGCTGGAGGACGGACGTGAAAAATTTCTCCTTTTTGGGCAGGATGACAGTTCACTGGGTTAGATGAGGATATTCTGATGGGACAGGAAAATGTCAGGGGGTTTGGGAATCGAATGTAACCCAAGACAAAGGAGGAGGACGGAGAGAGAGGCTGCCACTGGTCCAAGAAGACCATCAGTGAGCAGTATTCTTAAAACAACAACAACAAGGTAGGCCTAGGACCTAGGCTCGTAACTTGGTATTTGGTAATAAAGACCCACGGTTAAGAGCAAAAACTAGGCCTACGCTATGTCTACTTCTTAATTCGATTAAACATTGTAACCGATACGTTAACAGAGCGGAAGAGCTAGACTAAAGAAATAAATACAAACCCTAACCCCACTTTTAAAATTATGGGCTAGGCCTAGGCCTAGGCCTAGGCTGGACCTCGGACCTAGGGAATTAAGACTTTACCTGGGATAATATGTGAAACCCATGTACTTAATGCCGCCGTCACTTCCAGATGATGCACTTCGCAATGCAGGCTTACTAAAAATGTTCGCGAATTTCTCAGGCAACTTTTTCATCGCAATCATTTTGCAAAATTCTAGTACTGTTTTATTTCTCTACTCGTTGGTAGGCCTACACTCCCTAGTATTTTTGCGTTGGCAGCACTGGCCAGAGCTCTGGCCATTGGTTGGTACGCAGCGAATTGAAGTAAGCAACGACACCGGAGAAGGGTTTACCTTCTTATTGCCAACTTCAGCAACGCAAACAATGGAGCAAAAACAGTGCCACTTATTTGCATATAGAACTATTCTCTAAATATTAATATTTTACTGATAATGAACCGAACGATATAAAAATGGAATATCTTTGTTACAGTTATAACTGTGATATTTTTGTGATTTTATAAGCTTTTTGTGGTTTGTTAGATGGCAGCATTTATTCCCTTCCAGGCCCTTCTCTTGACCGGGTCACCCGCCGTGTCTTTAGTTACGTGTGACAGGGGCTGGCGTACGCACGTTAACCTTACTGTGCTGTGATTTTGTAAGCATATTGTTATTGTATTTTAATTCTTTAATAATGCCTCCCAAGAAAAGTAAAGTTAATAAAAAGAATGACGATTTCGACGATGGTGTTAATGTGGACAAGACGAAGATAGACTCGTTGGACAATGTGGAGGATATTGAACATGTGTCATCAAAATCTAAGTCCACTGCCAAGAAGAAGCAACAAAAGGGTAAAGGTAAGAAAGATGATTGGAGTGATGAAGACAACGACAAGAACAAACCTTCTAAAGACTCTGGGGATGAAGAGCTCTTGGCTAAACAAGCAGCTAAAAAGGCTGCTAAGAAACCCAAAGGCAAGAAGAAAGGTGACAGTGATGCTGAAGATGGGGATTCAGATGAAGAGATGTCAAAGACCACTAGCAAAAAGCCAGTAAAGAAAAATAAAAGTAAAAAGAAAGGCGATAGTGATAATGAGGATAACGATTCAGACGAAGATGTTGCCAAGTCACCTGTAAAGAAGGTCATAAAGAAAGCTAAAGGTAAAAAGAACGCTGGTGACAATTCTTCTGACGAAGAATCCGCTAAAGTCTCGGCGAAGAAAGCCTCAAAGAAGAAGATCAAAGGAAAGAAAAATGTTGATAGTGATAGTGATGGTGAGACAGTTCCAAATGATGACATTAATGACAAAGCTAGTGAAGGAAGTAGGACTATTAACAACTTAGCTAAGCAAAATGTTAAGAAAAAAACCAAGGGTAAGGGCAAAAAGGATGAATGGAGTGATGATGATGAGAAAAAGCTAGAAGAAAAATTGAAAAAATTGGCACTGGAGTCTGACGAGGAAGAAGAAGAAAAAGTACCCACAAAACCTAAGCCTGGTATTAAAAAGGACAAGAAGAAGCTTCAGAATAGATTTGTAATTGAAAACGATGATGACTCGTTAGGTGATGATGACGATGATGTGGAAATGGATCTTGACGATGTAAAAGATGAAGTTAAGCCTGTGCCTAGTAAAGAACCGAGTAGCAAGAAGAAAGCGAAGGATGAGACAAGTGATCCAAAGACTGATGCTGCTAAAGGAAAAGAGCTACCAGTAGCTGACGAAGAGATGTTTGATGAGGATAATGAAGACAATGATGGAAGTGCTGCTGGTGATCCAGTTATTGATCCAAATGTTAAAAAATTAACGCACAAGGAAAAGAAAAAACTTAAGAAACAGGTATGTACTATGACACATATACCTACCACTTGGCACTTGCACGGTCCAATATTGGCAGGTCTTGCTGCAAGGCGTTGAGAAATTTGTTCCGTCAGCTTTAGCACTTCTGCCATAAATGCTTTTCATGTGCCACATTTCCGAGGCCTACACTGATAGCGTCACTGGTCTTATTAGAAGCCTTCATTTTGGCCCGTCTAGATTTGGTACTGTATCGCCCTCCTGGGTCTAACAAAAACACTCTAGAAGAATATGGTGAAGTTTTAACCCATCTAACCAATCTTTACGAACATGTGATATGCATAGGCAACTGGAACGTAAACATGAAGGATATGGATAACCCTAATTCAAAATTACTTTCAGAAATACTCAGTAACCTTAATCTCACTCAGATAGTGCAGCAACCTACCCGCATTACGCAATCTGCAGCTACTCTTATAGATCTAATTATTGTAAACCACCCACATCTTGTAGTAACCTCAGACCAACTTCCACCTCTCGGAACAGGTGACCATAACGTTGTCTATCTCACATACAAGATTCCTGTGCCTAAAAAGCATTTACATTTTGTTTACTCGAGGTCACTTGACAAAATAGATACGGAAAGTTTTAATGAGGAAGCAATGCACTTGGCCCTATCTTTGAGAAGTAGTGTAGAGCTCCAGGAAAATATTGATAAGAAGATTGAACAATTTAACCTATTGTTTCTGAGAATATTTGATAAATATGCACCTGCTACAAAGAAACGTGTAACTAAACCCCCGGCTCCATGGCTCACACCAGAAATTTTGAACAATATTAAACAGAAAGACAGAGCTCGATGTAAGGCTACGACTACAAATCTAGACATAGATTGGCTCCACTTCAAAATGCTAAGGAACCAAGTAAATGCCAACATACGCAAGGCCAAGTACACCCATTTTAATCAGTTATATGGACTTCGTAATAAAGAAGTTTGGAATTTCCTCAAACAAAATGATGTGGCATCATCCAAAAAACAAAACCAACTCCCAGAACAATTCAATGATCCTCAGACTATAAACTCATATTTTGTAAACACAGGACAAAATTCCACTTATCAAGCTGACGTAGCAGCCCATATTAAAATATTAAATGAAATGGACAGTGTAGAAAAATTTCAATTGCAAACAGTAGAACCATTAACGGATTACCAAATAATCAAATCTCTCCACTCAAATGCTACGGGAAACGACAAAATAAACATACAGATGGTCAAATTATTACTTCCTCATTGCTTACATACCATAACTGACATTATAAATTATTCAATCACTTCTTCAACATTCCCAAATACTTGGAAAACTGCTATTGTCTTACCACTAGCAAAAATAAACCACCCTCAGGAGCTTTCTGACCTAAGACCTATAAGTATCCTCCCCACTCTATCTAAAGTCATGGAGAGAGTTGTTTATAAGCAAACTATAGAATACCTAGAGCTAAATAACCTCCTTCCTAGTGAGCAATCGGGCTTTAGATCAGGCTATAGCACTGGTACATCCCTTTTAGATATGACTGATGACATTCTAGGAAACACAACTAGTAAAGGTATGTCATTTTTAACTCTTCTAGACTATTCAAAAGCATTTGACTCCATTAATCACGACCTACTAATGGCCAAACTCAAAATACTTGGTTTCTCATCACTCACCATCAAGTACTTCAAAAGCTACTTAGAATGTAGAACACAAATAGTTCGCATACAACGTAACGGTAATTTTATTTCATCTACAAATGGAATCCCCCAAGGGTCCATTCTTGGACCTCTTGTATTCAATGTACATACGTACATGACATCCCCTCAGCCATTAAGCATTGTAAAGTCAACCAGTATGCAGATGACATCCAAAAATTAATTTGCTGCCCCGACATCGCAAACTTAGACAACTGTATAGAATCTCTAAATGAAGACCTTGACTCCCTCTCACTATGGTCAAAGAAAAATAGTCTTCATTTGAACCCAAAAAAATCGGTGGTTCTAGCTATAGGCTGCAAACAAATAGACTCTTCTCAAATTAAAATCAATGGAGACTCCATTAAAATGGTTGATATAGTCTGCAATTTGGGTATCTGGTTTCAATCTGATATGAGTTGGAAATACCATATCTCGAAATGTTGTACCAAAGCATATTTATTTATTTTATTTATTTTATTTTTATTTATTTGTTTATACTTTATTTAGCATGATTGCTACTGTGTTACAGCACTGGCACATTGTTACAATTTATTTTCAGTTTTACAGTTTACTAATATAATTATAACTCAATCCTACTTTTCACAATCCAGTCTTTACATAACCTCTTAAAATTATATGTGTCCTTTGCTTCTCTTATTTCTTTGGGCAGTTTATTAAATTCACTAATACCCATATTGAACACTGACCTTTGGTACTTCTTAGAGTTACACACTCTTACATATAGTTCTTTATTTACATTTTTCCTTGTTACTCGTCCATGTACTTCATCTACTCTTTTGATCTTTTCTTCCAGGTAGTCTGGCATCTGTTCAGTTTGTATTTTATATATAAAAACTAACACCAGCATAAGTATATTTTCTTTAACTGTTAACCATTTAAGTTAAGTGCATTATTTTATATCCACTTCCTTTATGGTATTTATCGTGTTATTAAAATTATGTTGGTTTTTATCCGTATTTTACGGTCGTTTTCACAGTGGAGAAATTCGATATTTTTTATTAGCCGTAATAACCAGGTGTGGAGTGTTCCACTTATTGTTGACACACACAGACACGCACACGCACACGCACACGCACACGCACACGCACACGCACACGCACACGCACACGCACACGCACACGCACACGCACACGCACATATTTTTGATAGGAGTCAATTTATTACATTTCAGGATGCACCTCATTGCTTTGTTTTGTATTATTTGAATGTTGTTTAGATCATTTGCATATGCATTATACAATATTGTGGCACAATAGTCTAGATTAGGTTTAACAATAACATTATAAATTACTTGTCTTGTCCATTTTGATAGTTTATTACTTACTCTTCTCATATAGCCTACTTTTTTAGCTAGTTTCTTAATAAGGGTGTTAATATGTTTTTTAAAATCTAGCTTATTATCTAAGGTTACACCAAGGTATATAAAATGACTAACTAACTCTATGTTTTCTCCATCAATTTTAGGGCTATTTGTATTCCAAAAGGCATGTTCTGTTTTTTTCACTCCTATGATCATACCTTTTGTTTTTTTTGTATTTATTTTTAACTTATTTATTCTAAACCATATTTCAATATTTCTTAGCTCATTATTAATTTCATCTAGTAAGTCTTGGTCCACTTTACCATTAACAGATATGACCATGTCATCAGCATACATGTTTAAAAGATTAATTAATTTTATACACCTTTGAATGTCATTCATATAAACTAGAAAAAGTAATGGGCCTAGCACAGAACCCTGCGGTACTCCATTTTCACATATCTTCTCATCTGACAAAATTCCCTCATATTTCACTTTCTGCGTTCTATTCGTTAAGTAGCTTTCTAACCATTTTATTGCTAGTCCATCAATTTCGTACATGTATTGTAGTTTGTCTATCAGTCTCTCTCCATTCACCGTTTCAAACGCTCTTTTTAAGTCTATAAATACTGCTAATGTTTTATCGTTATTATCACTGTCTTTTAGCCATTTATCTATCAGGTTCTGAACTGCAGACTCACACGAATAGTTTTTTCGAAACCCAGACTGGTTTTTATAAATAAGGTTATTAATGTTTAGGTATTCATATAATTGTTCATGAACTACCAACTCGATTATTTTGTCTACCACTGTTAACATGTTTAAAGGACGAAAGTTTTCTATGTCTATTGAATTTACCACTTTGCTTGCCGTTACTATTATCGCTTGCTTTAGGTCTTCTGGAAATTCACCAGTCCTTATTGATGTGTTGATCAGATTTAGTAGTTCATATTTTATGGCTGGGTAGGCATCCTTTATTATCCTGACTGGTATGCCATCTGTTGCTCCTTTTTTGTCTTTCAGTTTTTTTATTATCCTAGTTAATTCATGAATTTTTATTTCTCTAAAACTATGTAACCCACACACGCTTTTTCTTTTAAGATTTTTTATATCAATAGTTTCCTTTATATCTATGTTTTCAATCGCATCTTCCTCTACATCTCTTAATGGTTTCGATTATATTATTAACACTTTCTATAAAGTAATTGTTGAACTCATTGGCTATTTCTGCACTGTCTGTCATTATTTGTCCTGCAGTGTTTTTAATTTCCTTTACACTTCCTCCTTTATCTTCAACTTTTACTATTTTCTTTAGTGTCTTCCACATTTCTACACTGTCATTTTTTACATTGTCTATTTTTTCCTCATAATATTCTTTTTCTGTCTTCCTCTAATGATGTAACTTTATTTCTGGCTTCCCTGTACCTTATCCAATTTTCTTCTGTTTTTGTAAATTTTGCACACTTGTAATGATTATTCCTAGATTTGATTGCACTATATATTTCTTCATTGAACCAGGGATTTTTGTTATTTCTTCGTATTGCAATTTTCTTTTTTGGCAGCACTTTACTTTTACACTTTATCACATTTCTTCTTAGTGTTTCAGTTATCCTATTTACATCAGAAGTTTCACGCTCCCAATCACAGTTATACAGCTCTTCTTGTAAATCTTCTTTATTGTAGTTCTTCCAGTCTTCAATCTCAATTTTTTTTATCACATTAATTTTACCCGTATTCATGTTTTGTGTATTCTTAATTTTGATTGCTAATACTTCATGGTCTGATATGCTTGGTTCATCTTTTATCTCTACTTCTATATTTTTCTTCTCATTTGTTATTACAATGTCTATGATAGTTTCTGATTCCTTTGTAATTCTTGTTGGTTTAGTGACTAGCTGATGTAGATCATAACTTTCAATTAATTCTTTTAGTATCTTTATATGTCCTTCATTTTTCTTCCAGTCACAGTTAAAATCTCCAACTGTCAGATGGGTGGTGTTTTCATCGGTTGCCAGCTCAAATATATCATCCATAAATTTTAAGAATTCTGTATGGTTACCATTTGGGGAGTGGTATCCCACATTTATTCTGCACTTATTATTAGCTAAACTCATTTCAATACCTATCATCCAATAATATAGTCCACAACTTACATTTAATAGCACCTTATATTTACATCCTGATTTAACATAAACATTTACTCCTCCTGTATGTCTGCTCATTGAATTTGCTCTTATCATATTATATCCCTCTATTTTTATTTCATTGTCTAATATATCTTCAGTCACGTGTGTTTCAGAAATGCCTACTATTATTGGTTTGGCAGTGAGCACTAATTCCTTCATTTCAATGATATTTTTTACAAGGCTCTGAGCATTCATGTGCATTATGTCTGAGTGCTTATGTGTCTTCGACCCCCTCACATCACTTGACTTTGATTGCTATTGTTGTTTATTTTCATTTTCAGTCTCTCTCAGCCTCTCTTTTATTCTTAAGTAACACTCACACTCTGTGCTTGTTGCTTCATGGTTTATTTTGTACTTGGTATTATATCTTAGATTAGCTTTTATACAATTTGTACACTCACTGTAGTCACTGATACAGTCCTTATAGGCATGTGGTCCTGCACAGTATCCACATGCTATTTTGTTTGCACAGTTTTGTGCTATGTGCCCATAAGCATTACATTTGTAACACCTCACTATCTTCCTTTGTTCAACTATTTTACACATCTGCCATCCCACTTTTATTTTGCCTTCTGCATGAAGTTTGTCTTTTGTAATTGCGTCTGTTTGAATTGTTACGTTCACTGTTGTTTGGTGATAGTTAACTTTTGAATGCATTATTTTTATCTTGTTTATTCTATTTTGCTGGCTAATTTCATCTTCCCACTTTTGTATGTCATCATTAACTTGTGAGTTTAGTATACCAATTATTATTAATTGGTCATTTCTTTTTCTTTGGTTAGGGGTCCTTACCTCATAATCATTACCCATCACATCTATAGCTGCCTTTGTTAGATTTTCACTTTCTTCTTTTGTGTCACACTCTACTGCCAGTCCTCCATCTCTTATTTTTTTAATTTGTGTTATCCCTATTTTTAATTTTTTAGGGTCTACTGCCATTTTCATTCGTTGTTCAGTTTCTTCCCACTGCGTGGTTGTGTCTCTAGGTTTTATTATTATTACGTTTTTCTCTCTTTTTCCCTTATTGTATTCTTGTTGTATATCCTTATTGTATTCTTGTTGGGTTTCCTCTCTTACATCATCTAGGCCTACTGTCCTTATTTTCACACCTTTTGCTTTGTTTACATCATTTTGACTGTAGAACTGTTCACTTTGTGCACTAGTTTTTCTGTCTTCTGTTTCCTTTCTTGTTTTCATCTCCATTATTGCTTCTTTTAAACCTTCCACTTTTTCATTCAATTCATTAATTAATCTTCTCTTTCATATTTATATTAACACTCATGGGTATTATTTTCTTTTCTGACTTATAGCATTTTCCACAGTACCATAATATATTTTTCATTTTTCTCAGCAATTTAAACTCATTTTCCGTAAGAAAAGCACACTTTCTATGGAACCAGTTTTCACATTTCCCTTCACACTGGACTGAGTCTTCTTCTTTATATTCGTCAAAATCTAATTTGCAATATCCACATCGTCGCCTGTCTTCTGTTTTCTCTTTTTTATTTTTATTCTCTGCCCTCACTTGCCCTGTTGATGGTGGTTTGGGTTTAGGGCTTGTAATAGGTTCTGGATATATTAGGCCTAGTCCCAGGCCTACTCTATCCTGTGTGATTTCATTTACTTCTTTTTTCTTACTTGGTTCATTATCTGTCTCCTCTTCCACTTTTGAATCTTCATTTTTGGTCCGCTTCTTTGTTTTTTCACCTTTTTGTTTTTTCTCATTTTCTGTCTCTTCCACTTTTGAATCTTCATTTATGGTCATCTTCTTTGTTTTTTCTCATTTTTGTAGTCCTAAATCTTTTCTTCTAGTTGGTTCCCTTTCTGTCTCCTCTTCATTTTTTTTTCTCTTCATTTTTGGACATCTTGATTTGTGCCCTTTAAGTAGTCCAAGGGCTATAGGCCTAGACCCAGGAGGGGCCTAGGTTTGAAAGTAGTACTTACGTTCCAATTTCCGCAGACAACTTTGAGGTTAAAATTGACAATTTCTATGTATTTGAGACATTTTTTCACAGGTCTTGATAGTTTAGTCACTCATGTTAAAAAACGGCTAAAATCACTCACAGCTGGCTTCACTACACGTTAATTTTGCGGATTTCCATCACATTTCAGTCTTGTGCTCTCATGTGTAAGTTAATTTTTGACCATGTGCTAGGCCTATAGGCCTAGGTCCTATGCTTACTTTCTAAAGGCCCAATTTAATGATTAGTCCTGTCTTATGTATTATCAGCTCCTTAATATCACATTATACAGCTTATCACTTCACTTTTTCACATTTGATATCCCACACACTCCAAATCTATACATTTATGTGGAGCTAATTACACTTTTGTAAGCCAAGGCGGCCATCTTGGACCTGCAGTATCCTACAGTATCCTGCAGGTATCCTACGTTACCTGTACCGCTTTAGAAAACTGCTACCGATCCCCATTAAAAAACTTCTAACTGAATCGCTAATTCTGTCTATATTTGACTATTGTGACTATGTCTACACAGGCATAAACAAGTCACTAGAATATGACATCCAAAAGGTCCAAAATTCATGTGTACGATTTATTCTGAACACTCCCTATAGAGAACAAATTTCTCCACATCTTATTACTCTTGGATGGTTAAACATGCAAAACCGCAGGAACCAACATATGGCAACATTAATGCATAAAATAATAAATACACAAACCCCTAAATATCTCTATAATAAACTTGCTCTTACCAAAACTTTACACACTCACAACACCCGTCAAACTAACAACCTCGTTTTCAATCATCATAACAGTAAATCTTCCCCATCTTTTTCAATTAATGGACCTAGACTGTGGAACCAATTGCCGACAGCCTTAAAGACAATTAAGTCTTTGGGCGTATTTAAAATCAATTTCAAAAATCACCTGTTAAAGTCACAGAAGGAAAATATAGTAATCCGAAGGCAAGCAAAACGTAAACCACTGTCATGGTCAAATTTCTATTTTATGGCATATGCATATATACTTGTCGCTCTTATGATAATATACATCTGCCATTTGTGAGAAGAGCACAGTAAATTTACTGGCTGGCTTTATCCTGGTTATGGAAAACTGCTAGGGTATGGCATAAGCATTGTGTTTGCACCTGTGAATGACCTTTGTTATGAATTGTTACAGCAGGGTCAGGATTTGTAAAAAAAAAAAAAAAAAAAAAAAATGTGTGTGAAACTGTCACACACTTATTTTAGTCACATATGTAGTAATTACTTATGAGTGTGGTTTGACTGGGATATCTTTGTTAAAATAACAAAGATATAACAAAGATATCCTAGTCAAATAACACTCATTGTTGTGTTAGTATTGTTACATTGTAGCATATTATATAATTTTGTAATCCAATGGTTGTGTGGAAGAGCGATACATGTATCGAACAACGCCATTTTGTCCATCCATGTATATGTACAAATAAAGACTATCTATCTATCTATCTATCTATCTATCTACTATACCTGTCTAGAACTATCAATGCTATTGGTTTCTTAGCAGCCATCTGCTGCTATAAAATATTGAGTATTTATTGGGTTCAGTTTTGTAGTTACACTTGAAATATTACAATTATTTAGATCCAATAAAGGGGCCTTTAAACTCAAATTTAACATTCGTTGAGGAATCGTAATGACATAGCTAGGATTTGCCTCCCAAATGTAAATTTTGCTAATATTCTAGCCTCTATTCTGCGTCCAACTTACGTTATCAATGAATTTTCTTTAGGTTGAGTATGAGAAACAGATGGAAACCCTCACAAAGAAAGGAGGTCAAGGTCAAAGTGAACTCGACGAGAACTTCACGATATCCCAGTCCCAAAAGTCGGCTGGGCAACTGCTGGCCATGGAGAACGCAGTCGACATCAAGATTGAAAACTTTAGCATCTCTGCCAAGGGCAACGATCTCTTTGTCAACGCCAATCTTCTCATTGCGAGCGGTCGAAGATACGGCCTTGTGGGCCCGAATGGGTAATTATCTTTTCGTATGGTTGATTGTTCGCTCTCTTTGCGCCGGTCTCCCTATTAAACGCCAAATTTTTTGCAACTTGTGGAGTTAGCCTAATCTATGACAATTGCCACTACCCCTCATCTCCCCTGTAAACTGCCAATTTGTGCTAATTTTGACATTTTGACATTGTTCACATTGTTAATGTCACTGTTGATGTGTCATTGCCTAACAATAGCTTTGTTCATTTGTCCTGTGATCACTACTCCAGGAGTACGGTATTACGAAAACCCCGTTTTTCTGTCCTGGAGTAAGTGTGATGGTAGTAGCTGCGACAAGTTCTTTTGTCCAGTGGTAACTTACTACAACTGTGATGGGAGTAAGGTTTTTACACCTGCTTCCCGAGTAGGAGTAACAACTGAAACGATCTCAACTGTGACAACTCTGTTTTTTAGTCCAAGTGGGAGTAACTGTGATTTCTACTCCCATATCCGTTATATAGACATATTTCCGGATTACTCCTGGCGTAAAATACTCCTGTTGAGGCAGGACAAACGAAAAAACCTAATAGGGGCTCAAATGGCCAACAATATCAGAAACCGGAAATGAGAATCGCAGACGCGTTTTCCAACCGTGTTGCACGTCCAGATCTAGGTCTAATTGATGTGTGATACTGGTGAATACCTACATGTAGACGGTGACTTTGGAGTCATCATTGCAATGAAGCACATAATAAATTGTATGTCTCCCACTGCAAAAACAATTTTTTTTTTTCCCTGTGCAGAGTTGGCCTCTTCAGCCATTCTTCTTTCTTGATATCCAATATAAGGCTGTTTCCTTCTCTGTCCTGCTCATTGAGTCGGGCAGGGAGTCAATGTCCTTCTTGAGGGCAGCACATCTAAATAGGTGCTTGATAGGTGCTTGATCTTCCAACTTACATAGTCTACAGGTGGCCGGTTCGTATGTAAATATAGGGATGGGCAAATACGTTTAATAGCCTAACCGTTTAACCGTTTTTAAAACTCGCGTTTAAACGTTTTATTCGCTCTATCTCCTGCTACAAGATGAATAAAATGACCTTTGCAGTAAATTACCGAAATATCTGAAACATTGAGTAAAATTACAATTTGTAGCTAGAAAAAACTGTAATAGTAGACTAGTACTGCAGTACGCACCGTTGTAAAATATTTGTTTCTTATCTTATAACAAACACTTCTGTACACACGTTTAAACGAGGCGTAAAAAGTACAAATGTTTAAAGCCACTCCCACGTTTAAACGTCCCATCCCTATTAGGCCTATATGTAAATGTATTTATTTGAACGTTGTTGTTGTTGTTGTTCAGCCACGGCAAGACGACGCTGCTGCGCCACATCGCGTCCCGAGCGTTTGCGATCCCGCCAAACATCGACGTTCTTCTCTGCGAGCAAGAGGTGGTCGCCGACGATACCCCGGCTGTGGAGGAAGTCCTCAAGGCCGACGTGAGGCGCACGGAGCTGCTGGCCGAGTGTCGGAAGCTGGAGGCCGAGCAGGAGAAGGGCAGGATGGCCAATCAGGAGAGACTCAGCGAGGTGGGCATGAATCATGAATCATGATGGAACTTATCATTTTCCTAGTTCGAAAACTTTTAACCTTAGGGCTATGTGTAGGCCTACATCTACCCTGGGGGCCAGCAGTTCAGAACAGAAAAATACTTCAGTTGCTTTCATAGCAACACGTTTTTTTCCAGGCAGGGAGTTCATGTGAACCAATCAAAAACTTGTCGTGCCTACTGGCCCGGTTTTCTAATTGGATGTCATCACTAATATCTATACATGTTCCATACATGTATAGATATTAGTGATGACATCCAATTTAAAAATTTTTTTAATTAATTAATTAATTTTTAAATCAAATTTTTTAAATTTTATCGCGGGATAAAATACGCCAACTAATGCCGTTGTGTCGTGTGGTAGGTTTACGAGGAGTTGAAGGCCATTGGCGCCGACTCTGCGGAACCTAGAGCGCGCCGCATCCTGGCCGGTCTCGGCTTCTCCCGCGAGATGCAGAACCGCGCCACCAAGAACTTCTCGGGCGGCTGGCGGATGAGAGTGTCGCTCGCCCGGGCTCTGTTTGTCGAGCCGACGCTGCTGCTGCTGGACGAGCCCACCAACCATCTCGACCTCAACGCCGTCATCTGGCTGGACAAGTGAGTGCGCGCCTCGCTTCTCTACTTGGGGCGGCGGTCTTTTCTCGTTTCGGAAACTGTCTCTTTGCAAATAGCCTGAACAACAGATTTGGTGATTTTTTCTGATTTAAAACTTTTTTCGACAATACCCCAAACTTTGTCAAATTTCAAATAATCTTAGGAGGTTTTTTTTAGAATCTGTTTTACTAGGTAACTTTGAAACTCGCTTCTCCGTTTGGTTGACCTGTTGTGACATGTTTTTTTCTTTCTGAGATTGGCTTATTGGAAAGAACAACAGATTTGTCAATTTTTTCATAATTTTTTAAAAATTGTTGACAATATTTACCAAATTTGCAAAGTAGCTTCCAACACATTTGTCAATTTTTTTAAATTAAAAAACTCTTGTCAATAATCATAAAATTTTGGATTTGTAATAACTCACAAATTAAAAACAATAACCTTTGCAAACTCTTTTCCCAGAATTTGTTTTACTTCTGGTAACTCAAAAATTGTTGTCAAAATTGATGTATAGTACTGTCATTCTTTTTGAGACACCCAGAATGTATGCGGTCTGTATTTACTGCCATATTAGAAATAGGCTCAATCTACGTATTACTATGATCAATGCATTGTACTTTCAGGCATTGTGTTCTATTTTGTTCAAATCTATTCTTTCAGCTACCTGCAGGGATGGAAGAAGACCCTCCTGATCGTCTCCCACGACCAGAGTTTCCTCGACAACGTGTGCAACGAGATCATCCACCTGGACCAGCAGAAGTTGTATTACTACAAGGGAAACTACAGCATGTTCAAGAAGATGTACGTACAAAAGAAGAAGGAGATGGTGAAAGACTACGAGAAACAGGAGAAGAAGATCAAAGAGCTAAAATCCCACGGACAGTCGAAGAAGGCAGCCGTAAGTACATCTTCTCTATGGTTCTCCTCCCTCCTTCTCTTGACATAACTAACACAACATGGTAATGTTGGTGCCGGTTTGGAGCTTGAAGTAGAGTAATCAGAAACGGAATAGTAGCCCACAAACAAAAAAGAGTCGAAATTAAAAAGTTAAAACATCAGCTTCTCTAAAACCACACCGTTTTTTATAAGGATGCGTTATGATAAATAAATTCATATCGATAATCGCATTTTTTCCCACAATATATCACGATATATCGTGATAATATCGTGAGCATATAAAAATATCGCGATACGATATTATCGCGATAATAGCAAATAAATAGCGCATTGTGATTGTGGCCGATGGCCAAACAAACCGGTTTGTCGGCTGGTGAAGGACGGGATGGGTGGAGGGGGGGGGGGGGGGGGGGGGGTTGAGGCAGCGGAGCAGTGAAACGTAGATTTGGATCTTGAAAGATGTCAAACAATGCAGACTTTTCGGAAGGAAGTCAATGAATGAGTGCAGGTAATCGAGGCCTAAAAATAGTCCGTCTTCCTTTAGCAAGCGGCTCATGGACACACGAAGTGGAGTTCTATTTTTATTTTTTAGTGTAGAGCGGGCGGTCTGTCTGCTAATGATGGCGAGTCAGTTTCGTTCTGCTGATCTTGAATTACACATTGACTACTGTGTTACCGCCAACATTGCGTGCGGGGGGGGGGGGGGGGGAACAGCAGCATGCAAACTTTGCCAAGGGATGCTCGGCTAACATCAATAGAATAATCAAATAACCGCCATGCGAAATTATAAACTATGACGATACCATGAAGTATTAACAATTTATCATGATACTGGGTGCAAAATAATATCGTCATGAATATCGCGATACGACGGCGCATATCGTATCGTATCGATATACGATATTATCGATATTTATCGATATACGATTATCGTCCGCATCACTAGTTTTTTAATTGCAGGAAAAGAAGCAAAAGGAGGCGCTGACGAGAAAACAGGAGAAAAATCGTACCAAGGTGCAGAAAACCGAGGACGAGAACGGTCCCACCGAGCTACTGCAGAAACCGCGAGAGTACGTCGTCAAGTTCTCGTTCCCCGATCCTCCGCCATTGCAGCCGCCAATCCTTGGTCTGCACAGTGAGTACCTGCAACTGACAAAATAGGGTATCATATACTAGACTTAGACTGTTGTCATTTGTAACCTGACAAAATAGCCATGAAATGCTTGTACAGCTCCATTGTAATAAGAGTGATATTCATTCATTTAAGTAAACCACTACAGTGAAACTTTGATTTTACGAACGTAACGGGGTATAACAAAAATTCATTACCTAACTCAAGGAATTTGTAAAATCAAAGAACGTTGTTATGGGAAATTATTTGGGACCAGGAAAAAAATATTTACCATCAAGGAATTCTTTGTTTCAAGGTACGTAAAATCAAAGTTTCACTATATTATTATTTATTATTATTATTCTTTTCTTCTAGATGTCACCTTTGCGTACCCAAACCACAAGCCGCTGTTCAAGAAGTGCGACTTCGGCATCGACCTCGCGTCCCGAATCGCGATAGTCGGGCCGAACGGCGTCGGCAAGTCGACGTTCCTGAAGCTTCTCTGCGGCGACCTTCAGCCGTCGGAGGGTGACACCCGCAAGAACTACCGCCTGCGCATCGGCCGCTTCGACCAGCACTCTGGCGAACACCTGACTGCGGAGGAGTCGCCCGCCGAGTACCTCATACGGCTGTTCAACCTGCCGTACGAGAAGGCGCGCAAGCAGCTGGGCACGTTCGGGCTCATCAGCCACGCGCACACCATCAAGATGAAGGATCTGTCGGGCGGACAGAAGGCGAGGGTGGCGCTGGCAGAGTTGTGTCTCAACGCGCCCGACGTCGTCATATTGGTAAGATACAGCGAGGAGTGTTGCAGCTATATGTCTCATTGGACAGAAGGCGAGGGTGGCGCTGGCAGAGTTGTGTCTCAACGCGCCCGACGTCGTCATATTGGTAAGATACAGCGAGGAGTGTTGCAGCTATATGTCTCATTGGACAGAAGGCGAGGGTGGCGCTGGCAGAGTTGTGTCTCAACGCGCCCGACGTCGTCATATTGGTAAGATACAGCGAGGAGTGTTGCAGCTATATGTCTCATTGGACAGAAGGCGAGGGTGGCGCTGGCAGAGTTGTGTCTCAACGCGCCCGACGTGGTCATATTGGTAAGATACAGCGAGGAGTGTTGCAGCTATATGTCTCATTGGACAGAAGGCGAGGGTGGCGCTGGCAGAGTTGTGTCTCAACGCGCCCGACGTAGTCATATTGGTAAGATACAGCGAGGAGTGTTGCAGCTATATGTCTCATTGGACAGAAGGCGAGGGTGGCGCTGGCAGAGTTGTGTCTCAACGCGCCCGACGTCGTCATATTGGTAAGATACAGCGAGGAGTGTTGCAGCTATATGTCTCATTGGACAGAAGGCGAGGGTGGCGCTGGCAGAGTTGTGTCTCAACGCGCCCGACGTTGTCATATTGGTAAGATACAGCGAGGAGTGTTGCAGCTATATGTCTCATTGGACAGAAGGCGAGGGTGGCGCTGGCAGAGTTGTGTCTCAACGCACCCGACGTCGTCATATTGGTAAGATACAGCGAGGAGTGTTGCAGCTATATGTTTCATTGGACAGTTTGGAATGCAAAGTACATACTAGAACTAGTTAGTATGAATGGGGAAACGCATTTAGTTATTTAAGGCCCGGTATTCTACATTCTTTATTCAGCAACTTTGATTGTCATGTGGTGGTAGCCTACATTTCTTTACAATCAGGTGGCTGCACTCCATATCTCAAAACATCCTTTTCAGCATACAGTAAAATGCATGTACCGGACTAGGAAGCGCGTCTATAATAATTTGTGGAAGAGCATTCTATCCATTCCCTTTTAAATCATTATAAATTATGATGGCCTGCTAAATATTTAGTCCTGGACTAACTTGTTTTTTTTTTCGTCCATTGCAACCACCAATCTGAACATTGTTTCCATGTAGAAAACAAGTTAGCCCCGGACTAAATCTTTAGCCTCTCAAGTCAACACACCGATTGCATGTACAATGTAGTGCCTACTCTAGTAGGTACTATGTACAGTTTATTAATAATAGTAGGCTATTAATTTATATTATAAATACCCTAATATAATCTTGTTTTTCATAGGTAAAATGATGCTAAACCATCAAGCTAAAGTCCTAGATCTATGTCAGTATGTTGTTTAAATCATGCAACTGCTTGCTAATTTAGAAACATTGAACTTGTTACAGGATGAACCTACCAACAACTTGGATATTGAATCTATTGATGCTTTGGCCGATGCAATCAATGAATACAAAGGAGGTAGGTCTCTAAACATATGTCAGAATTAGAACCAAGGTAACTCTTTTATTAACTCTTTTATTGTAGTTTCATGAACTGTCCCCTGGCACTGCTGTGCTACTCACATACATCTGAAAATGTTTGATCCCTCTCGCAGAATGTAGATTCTATGACAATAAACTATTAATAATAATATCTTTCTCTCAACGACACTTTGATACAGGTGTACACATGTTTACGTCCTATGTCCTTCAGGGGTACTGTATCAAAGAGTGGGGGAGGAGCTATGTCCATCTTACATTTGATTAAATAAATAATCTAAGAGGGAAAGAGGAGGGGTTACGGTTACTTTTGCAAGAGGTACTGCATATATTTGAAATATATGGGGTAGGGATGTCAAAAAGCGTGTATTTCACTAAACGTGTACTCGCCGTCCACAAAAACGTGTACACGTTTACACGTTTACTTCTACAAGAAGTACAATCTGTGTTTACATTTTTATAGTAAATAGTAAACCTGATACTCAATGGTCATTACATGTTCACTGCATAATAATGTACCCCCTCCAAGGAAATCAAGAGGCCTTACGGAATCCCCATTGACTCTGATATGTAGGCCTACGTAAAAAAACACTGCACGTCCTGAATATGGTTATAGTGTTAGGGTGGGGAGGGGCTCGGGTAGGAGCCGAACCCGAGCGCCGAGCGGTCAGCGTCACACGGCTGCCGTGCCGTGGGTTGCTCGCTTCAGGCTTGCAGGCCGGACGTACACTGCATAGGGCAATTAATTACGTATTATTTTTTTTTTTTTTTTTTAATTACGATATTACAAATTTACGATGACTCACGCTGCCGAGTTCAAGACGCGAGGGTGAAATAGGAGACCACAACCACATCGCTATACCGGATACCCGCAAATGAATGAACAATAAAGAGTGAACGGCGGCAAATTGGCTCATATGATAAGAATTCAGCAGGTTGTACACTGGATAAAAATAGCATTACATATAAATCGTTTACTTCTCAAGGAAAATCGGTAAACGTTTACACGCCTCACGGCGTGTACACGTTATACGTGCCATCCCTAGTATGGGGATAGTTTGATTTTAGATATTAAGCCTCCACATGATATATTTGCTATGTCCATATATTTTAATTTGTTTTTCTAAAATTAAAAGAAATACCCTTTTGCATATTTGACATAAAGCATGAGTTGTTAATGTGACAAAACATCTGTAAAGTGATGTGGAGACCCCCCCCCCCCCCCCCATCCAATGGGTGGGTTTTGGAGTTTTTGCTTGTAGCAGGTAAAGAAAAAATATCACCTAGTGTGAAGCTACATTTTACCAATCTGCAATCGCTTTGGTTTGTTATTCCAGGTGTGATAATCGTTTCCCACGACGAACGTCTTATACGAGAGACAAACTGCACACTCTGCGTGATTGAAGATCAAACTATTAACGAGGTGGACGGTGATTTCGACGACTACAGGAAAGAGCTGCTGGATAGTTTGGGTGAAATTATTAACAGTCCAAGTATAGCTGCTAATGCAGCCGTTCAGCAATAATTAATGTCTGGCCTCTAGTTAACGAATTAAAACAAAAATAAACTAAGATTACGACGTATTTTACTTATATTTATTGTTTCATTACTTGTGTAGGTTATGGAGAGCAAAGTTTGAATGTTTTGTAATATCGAGCATTGCAGCATGACAAGTTGTACTAGTGTTGCCTTCTAATATGACATTTCAGTCCGTTTCGACTTTCGACTGTTGACACCATTAACGGAAATTATTGGAATTTGAAATCATTCTTAAAAAAGTAGCTTTGCGATTAGTACGTATATATTTGCTAGCATGAGGTTACTGGCCCGAAATATATGGTGCATTGAATATATTTTATTTTTAAATATATCTATGTTGAATATTGATCTTGCAAAATGGCTTTCAAAGTTTAAATCGGTAATAATTGGAAAGCGTCCGACTGTAGTGTACGAACTAATGTATATATTAAAAAACAGTTAGTCTAACACAAATATGTATCGTATCTTCTTATCATGTGCTCACATTTGGCTTGATCAGGCCATCATGCTAGATCAGGCCAACCAGTAGGGAAAGGCTTCCTTCTCTTCTCTCTTCATGGAATAAGGATTGACTATGAAACATGAATGCATGCATGCACCTTAGCATTTTGTTTATTAAAATATATTTTCAATTTGGTCATGTCCACTTAGCTTTCTTTTTGGATACCAGTGGGCCTACTAGTTTACAACCTAATAATACAGAATTCTAGCTTTATATATCACAGGCTTGGGATTGCTTATTTTATGAATACTATGCCCAGTACAATATCCATTGCTTTAAGTAAGTCTACATACTTACTCGACCACATGGTTCTCTTCTTCATCCAAATTTACAATTAAAGCAGAGCTGTTGTTTTTTAAATCTTTTGTTATCTAGTACTGATGTACTATGCCTACATCTGTGTCTAATAATTGAGAAACAGTTGTGCCACTCCAACAAGAAAAAATGAGTGAATGATAACAATTTAACATTACACCTACATAGGTATTGTAACATTATTTAACATTTTATAGAACATTAAGTTACAGTATTTTGTACCCTGTAACACCAAAATAAAATTATTTATTTTATGTTGTAACACGCAAAAAAGCCAAAGTGGCGTAACATCATTTTCATAAAATAAATTAATAAAACGATTCGCTTAAAATCTTTCTTTTCTACATCTCCCCTGATCTAATTTCACACCCACGTAGATTTTCTTCCATTTATTTTCTTCAACTTATCCCTCGAAATACGGTCAAAGAATAAAAGTCCTGCCGATCGCTCGACACTTTCGGGTGGTACCATGAACGTATTGAGAGGCGTGTCATCGTTTATTGCTCTATTGGGCATCACATACGCTTCCATTTCCAGCATTTGATCTGCAGCTTCTGCTACTATCACTTTGAAGAAGTGAGTTGGCACTGCGACGTTGTTCGCGCCGATCACTTCGTACCTCACGTAAAGCTTTCCGTCGCCCTCTTTTCGTGGTAGATACAACGGCCCAGTACACACGTACACGTTCTTGTACGTATGGGTGAGCTTGCGGATGTGCTTCTCCAGGCGGTTCCACGAGTGCCGATTGAATCCGACTCCAACCTGAGGAGCCATGTTTGACAATAGGAACGTTTGTTCTACGTGCTTTTGATGGAAGCGGTGATTCCCGGCAGCAGCCAAGTGCCCCCTGTCATATCCACTTCCTTTATAATCTTTGTTCTGGGATCTAGGCAGAAAACATGCATACAATTTTAGCTCTTGTATTTTACTATTTATAAAATACTATATAGGCTACTCTGAAAGTTTATAAATTATGTTAAAAGTGAGTTGTGGCTCAGGTCAAGTTAAAACTAGTACAGAGTAGTGATGACATCGGTTAGTAAAATTACTAACCGGATAACCGAATTCGAAACCGGTTTGAAACCGGTTTTCAAAAAAAAAAACGCTCTCCAAAAATAAACATATTTATGGTAAGCAGGTAAAAAACGTCAGTGCCGGCAGCTGAGATCGTAGATAAAACGACCTTTTCAGAGACCCTCCCCCCCCCCCCCCCCCGCGCGGAACGAAATGCAGCTGGTCAAGGTCAAGTCACTCACAGGCGGCTGGTTTGCATTGTGTTAAGCGATGAAAGGGTGGGTGGGGGGGGGGGCGCGCTTCGCAGAACTGGGATGAATGACTAACTTGGTCGCGCTTGAACAATAACAACTTAGAATTCGGCTTACTCGCTGGCCGGAAAAACCGATTATGAGAACACAGAAAACATACTATTGGATCAAATTTCCCTGGCGGACTGATTTTTGGAACGCATTTACGTAAGAAACGTAGAAAAGCGAAACGTACAAAGGCGGTTTTACTGTATAATACAGCTGCTAATAAGTCCACACAAACAAGGAAATCCCAGGAAAGAAGACGAAATCTGAGTAGTCGACAGGTGGTTCCTTGTTGCTACGGGACACTAGGCAATCAACAACCCGCCCGACCGCCCGTCAGAGGCGTGGCTCTTAGCGAGGGTGAAGCACACGCCGCGCAAAAAAGTAGAACCGAATCTAAAAATCGAAACCGGTTTTTATCAAAACCGGTTCGAAACCGGTTTTCGGTTAATCGATGTTATCACTAGTACAGAGCACTA
Source organism: Isoperla grammatica (assembly GCA_945910005.1). Lineage (NCBI taxonomy): Eukaryota > Metazoa > Arthropoda > Insecta > Plecoptera > Perlodidae > Isoperla > Isoperla grammatica. Next base: position 54,644,667 of record OX246741.1, read on the forward strand.
TGACATTGTTCATAGGCTTCTATTAAAACCATAGACGTCTAAATGGCTCACCGAAAATATTGATGAATCGACGTGTCTTCGGTGAATTCACATTTTGAGCGGTTTACCGCGTCATTATGTTTCGTGTTTTCTCTTGTTAAATGTTCAAATACCCAGTGAGCAACACGATTCCTGCGATCGTAGGATAAAACGTAATCATCAAAAGACCTTATGTTGTCCATTCCTGGAAATCCATATTTCATAATCTGTAAGGAATAATAACATATTGAGACATAAATTTCATTACAAACCCATCTAAAAGTGGGTAATAAATACAAAGGCCTTTCTCAGTTTTAACTTCATCATAAATGAGAAACAAGATTTACATCTTTGTACATCTTCTTTTACTTTTTAGAAAGCTTGTTAGCTGTTCGGCATAGAGGTACTCGTTTGAGCTCTTAACCATTTGACAGTCATGCCCGGTACATTAGGCCTACTTGCAATTCTAGCCTGGAATAATCCATTTCAGTGCCCGAGTCTTTTGTTAAATTGTTTAGAACGTAGCAGTCATAGTCATTAAGTTTCTTGTTCAAATCATGTGTTGCTACCTAGTAGGAAGTTTGCTATAAACAGATTGAAGTTATATTTTTATCCGATATATTGAGCAAGTTGTTTCTTTGGACACTTTTTCAAGAATATTTGCCAAACCTAGCCTATGAGATGCAAACTGAAATAACTGGTGAACATGGGCGTACAACTTGGCGTGCAACAACTTGACTGTCAATTAGTTAAAAGGAAACTAATTTGTAAGCTGCGAGCCAATATTCAGCGGCGTCCAATGCAGAAGGTCCCGGGTTCAAATCCCGCTTCAGGCAAAAGTTTGACTTATAATATGAATTCAATTCCATCACTTCTTGGCTTAGGGATAAGTAAACGAGTTGTTCTGAATCGGCCTTTGGAGCTGTTCTAGCAACGAAGCACTCTATAAATTCAAAGTTGTTCTGAATCGGCCTTGTAGATTCTGGCATTTGTCTGCAGGTGTTGGCACTGTCCAATCACTGATTTAAATGTTTCATATTTGAAATACAGATCTTTGATTGGTTATCGCTCACTCGTCAACGGTGTTCTTGTTACCGAGTGTGTAGACTCTATAAATACGAAAGTATTTAGATAAGTAATTGCTTGCTGGCGGAGTAAGCAATTCATAACGGCCAGCGGAAAAAGCAGATTGATTTCAAGACAGTGCGGCGAACTAAGTGAAGCTAACCGGGGAATACTGGCACGCAGCTGTATTTGGTGCCACTGGCAGGCACTAACCCCCTTCAAAAGGAAAAGGAGTAGGCCTAGGGTATGGTACATAGAGTGAAAATATGAGATGGAGGGACAGTGCAAAAGCTGACTTGTGCTCCCCTAGGCCTAGGCCTAGGTAGGCAAGAACGGGATGAGAAATCTATGTCGCTCTCTCTCTCTCTATTTCTCTCCTCTCTATTTCTCTCTCTCTGGCAGAATGTACTCGTTGGTAGTTGTAATGTGACCATGCTTCCCTTAATAATGTCAATGGAAAATAAATAGAGTGAATGGGATGGATGAATGAGACGTTGATTTTTGTTAGTGTATAAGTAGGTTGGATGTAAGAGAAGGCCCAACTGGCCTTAATCCCGCCTTCAATAAAGACCATCTATCTATCTATCTATCTATCTCTCTCTATTTCTCTCTCTCTCTCTCACTCACATGCAAGTACACATATTTCTGACCAACCTGCGAAACTCTAGTGACGGATGAAAGGTCCGACGGAATTTCAGATAAGTGTGCAAGTTTATTATCCATTGGAGTTGCGGCTGACACAGTCCCGAAAATGGGAAGGCCAGGCATCTTCGATAATCCTTGATTGGCATCAATTTCGTTTGCATATTGTAACTGCTGATGTAAGTCGTTCAATTTACGTCTTTCTATAGCTGATCCTACTATCCATCCCCCAACACCAACAGCTGCAAATGCAGCTAATCTCACATATTGCTTCAATGTTGACTTCCATACCGCCGCCATTTTACGCACTGCCTTCCATTCCAGTAGACCTTCGAAAGGGAAAAATGTAAAGAATCAAAAAGGCAGTGTTTTGTTGGCGTGTGATTGGACGTCTGTGAAACGGGCTCCAACTCTCCCAGCTCCTAAAAAGATCGATCAAGTAGTCCACTGCAATACAACTAGTTTCGAAATAACTACCAATATCACTTTTATTCAGTGGCGTTTTTGGAGCTGAGCCTATTGCTCAAAACTGACGGATTAGAATTTCTTGCTTTGTAAATATTAAAAACAAGCTAGTAAATACGCTTCATACGAACCTACCCACTATGTTGTACAGTTCATACTTTTTAAACAAAAAAATAATATTTCAACGCTATTCAGTGGCGTTTTTGGAGCTGAGCCTATTGCTCAAAACTGACGGATAGGAATTTCTTGCTTTAAAGATATTAAAAACAAGCAAGTTAAAACGCTTCATACGAACCTACCCACTATGTTGTACAGTTCATACTTTTTAAACAAAAAAATAATATTTCAACGCTATTCAGTGGCGTTTTTGGAGCTGAGCCTATTGCTCAAAACTGACGGATAGGAATTTCTTGCTTTAAAGATATTAAAAACAAGCAAGTTAATACGCTTTATTGAAACCTACCCACTATGTTGTACAATTCATACTTTTTAAACAAAAAAATAATATTTCAACGCTATTCAGTGGCGTTTTTGGAGCTGAGCCTATTGCTCAAAACTGACGGATAGGAATTTCTTGCTTTGTAGACATTAAAAACAAGCAAGTTAATGCGCTTCATACGAATATACCCACTATGTTGTACAGTTCATACTTTTTAAACAAAAATATAATATTTCAACGCTATTCAGTGGCGTTTTTGGAGCTGAGCCTATTGCTCAAAACTGACGGATAGGAATTTCTTGCTTTAAAAATATTAAAAACGAGCTAGTTAATACGCTTCATACGAACCTACCCACTATGTTGTACAGTTCATACTTTTTAAACAAAAAAATAATATTTCAACGCTATTCAGTGGCGTTTTTGGAGCTGAGCCTATTGCTCAAAACTGACGGATAGGAATTTCTTACTTTAAAGATATTAAAAACAAGCAAGTTAATACGCTTCATACGAACCTACCCACTATGTTGTACAGTTCATACTTTTTAAACAAAAAAATAATATTTCAACGCTATCAGTGGCGTTTTTGGAGCTGAGCCTATTGCTCAAAACTGACGGATAGGAATTTCTTACTATGTAGACATTAAAAACAAGCTAGTTAATACGCATCATACGAACCTACCCACTATGTTGTACAGTTCATACTTTTTAAACAAAAAAATAATATTTCAACGCTTTTCAGTGGCGTTTTTGGAGCTAAGCCTATTGCTCAAAACTGACGGATAGGAATTTCTTGCTTAAAAGATATTACAGACAAGCAAGTTAATACGCTTCATACGAACCTACCCACTATGTTGTACAGTTCATAATTTTTAAACAAAAAAATAATATTTCAACGCTATCAGTGGCGTTTTTGGAGCTGAGCCTATTGCTCAAAACTGACAGATAGGAATTTCTTACTATGTAGACATTAAAAACAAGCTAGTTAATACGCTTCATACAAACCTACCCGACTATGTTGTACAGTTCATACTTTTTAAACAAAAAAATAATATTTCAACGCTTTTCAGTGGCGTTTTTGGCGCTGAGCCTATTGCTCAAAACTGACGGATAGGAATTTCTTGCTTTAAAGATATTAAAAACAAGCAAGTTAATACGCTTCATACGAACCTACCCACTATGTTGTACAGTTCATACTTTTTAAACAAAAAAATAATATTTCAACGCTATTCAGTGGCGTTTTTGGAGCTGAGCCTATTGCTCAAAACTGACGGATAGGAATTTCTTGCTTTGTAAATATTAAAAACAAGCTAGTAAATACGCTTCATACGAACCTACCCACTATGTTGTACAGTTCATACTTTTTAAACAAAAAAATAATATTTCAACGCTATTCAGTGGCGTTTTTGGAGCTGAGCCTATTGCTCAAAACTGACGGATAGGAATTTCTTGCTTTAAAGATATTAAAAACAAGCAAGTTAATACGCTTCATACGAACCTATCCACTATGTTGTACAGTTCATACTTTTTAATCAAAAAAATAATATTTCAACGCTATTCAGTGGCGTTTTTGGAGCTGAGCCTATTGCTCAAAACTGACGGATAGGAATTTCTTGCTTTGTAGACATTAGAAACAAGCAAGTTAATGCGCTTCAAACGAATATACCCACTATGTTGTAAAAATCATACTTTTTAAACAAAAAAATAATATTTCAACGCTATTCAGTGGCGTTTTTGGAGCTGAGCCTATTGCTCAAAACTAACGGATAGGAATTTCTTGCTTTGTAGACATTAAAAACAAGCTAGTAAATACGCATCATACGAACCTACCCATATGTTGTACAGTTCCTACTTTTTAAACAAAATAATAATATTTCAACGCTAGTCAGTGGCGTTTTTGGAGCTGAACCTATTGCTCAAAACTGACGGATAGGAATTTCTTGATTTAAAGATATTAAAAACAAGCAAGTTAATACGCTTCATACGAACCTATCCACTATGGTGTACAGTTCATACTTTTTAAACAAAAAAATAATATTTCAACGCTATCAGTGGCGTTTTTGGAGCTGAGCCTATTGCTCAAAACTGACGGATAGGAATTTCTTGCTTTGTAGACATTATAAACAAGCTAGTTATTACGCTTCATACGAACCTACCCACTATGTTGTACAGTTCATACTTTTTTTTACAAAAAAATAATATTTCAACGCTATTCAGTGGCGTTTTTGGAGCTGAGCCTATTGCTCAAATCTGACGGATAGGAATTTCTTGCTTTGTAGACATTAAAATCAAGCTAGTAAATACGCATCATACGAACCTACTCACTATGTTGTACAGTTCATACTTTTTAAACAAAAAAATAATATTTCAACGCTAGTCAGTGTCGTTTTTGGAGCTGAGCCTATTGCTCAAAACTGACGGATAGGAATTTCTTGCTTTAAAAATATTAAAAACAAGCAAGTTAATACGCTTCATACGAACCTACCCACTATGTTGTACAAATCATACTTTTTTACAAAAAAATAATATTTCAACGCTATTCAGTGGCGTTTTTGGAGCTGAGCCTATTGCTCAAAACTGAAGGATAGGAATTTCTTGCTTACTAAACATTAAAAACAAGCTAGTTTATACGCTTCATACGAACCTACCCACTATGTTGTACAGTTCATACTTTTTAAACAAAAAAATATTTCAACGTTATTCAGTGGCGTTTTTGGAGCTGAGCCTATTGCTCAAAACTGACGGATAGGAATTTCTTGCTTTAAAGATATTACAAACGAGCAAGTTAATACGCTTCATACGAACCTACCCACTATGTTGTACAGTTCATACTTTTTAAACAAAAAAAAAATATTTCAACGCTATTCAGTGGCGTTTTTGGAGCTGAGCCTACTGCTCAAAACTGACGGATAGGAATTTCTTGCTTTAAAAATATTAAAAACAAGCAAATTAATACGCTTCATACGAACCTACCCACTATGTTGTACAGTTCATACTTTTTAAACAAAAAAATAATATTTCAACGATATCAGTGGCGTTTTTGCACCTGAGCCTATTGCTCAAAACTGACGGATAGGAATTTCTTACTATGTAGACATTAAAAACAAGATAGTTAATACGCTTCATACGAACCTACCCACTATGTTGTACAGTTCATACTTTTTAAACAAAAAAAAAAAATTCCAACGCTTTCCAGTGGCGTTTTTGACGCTGAGCCTATTGCTCAAAACTGACGGATAGGAATTTCTTGCTTTAAAGATATTAAAAACAAGCAAGTTAATACGCTTCATACGAACCTACCCACTATGTTGTACAGTTCATACTTTTTAAACAAAAAAATAATATTTCAACGCTATTCAGTGGCGTTTTTGGAGCTGAGCCTATTGCTCAAAACTGACGGATAGGAATTTCTTGCTTTAAAGATAATAAAAACAAGCAAGTTAATACGCTTCATACGAACCTATCCACCATGTTGTACAGTTCATACTTTTTAAACAAAAAAATAATATTTCAACGCTATTCAGTGGCGTTTTTGGAGCTGAGCCTATTGCTCAAAACTGACGGATAGGAATTTCTTGCTTTGTAGACATTAAAAACAAGCTAGTAAATACGCATCATACGAACCTACCCACTATGTTGTACAGTTCCTACTTTTTAAACAAAATAATAATATTTCAACGCTAGTCAGTGGCGTTTTTGGAGCTGAACCTATTGCTCAAAACTGACGGATAGGAATTTCTTGCTTTAAAGACATTAAAAACAAGCTAGTAAATACGCATCATACGAACCTACCCATATGTTGTACAGTTCCTACTTTTTAAACAAAATAATAATATTTCAACGCTAGTCAGTGGCGTTTTTGGAGCTGAACCTATTGCTCAAAACTGACGGATAGGAATTTCTTGATTTAAAGATATTAAAAACAAGCAAGTTAATACGCTTTATACGAACCTATCCACTATGGTGTACAGTTCATACTTTTTAAACAAAAAAATAATATTTCAACGCTATCAGTGGCGTTTTTGGAGCTGAGCCTATTGCTCAAAACTGACGGATAGGAATTTCTTGCTTTGTAGACATTATAAACAAGCTAGTTATTACGCTTCATACGAACCTACCCACTATGTTGTACAGTTCATACTTTTTTTTACAAAAAAATAATATTTCAACGCTATTCAGTGGCGTTTTTGGAGCTGAGCCTATTGCTCAAAACTGACGGATAGGAATTTCTTGCTTTGTAGACATTAAAATCAAGCTAGTAAATACGCATCATACGAACCTACTCACTATGTTGTACAGTTCATACTTTTTAAACAAAAAAATAATATTTCAACGCTAGTCAGTGTCGTTTTTGGAGCTGAGCCTATTGCTCAAAACTGACGGATAGGAATTTCTTGCTTTAAAAATATTAAAAACAAGCAAGTTAATACGCTTCATACGAACCTACCCACTATGTTGTACAAATCATACTTTTTTACAAAAAAATAATATTTCAACGCTATTCAGTGGCGTTTTTGGAGCTGAGCCTATTGCTCAAAACTGAAGGATAGGAATTTCTTGCTTACTAAACATTAAAAACAAGCTAGTTTATACGCTTCATACGAACCTACCCACTATGTTGTACAGTTCCTACTTTTTAAACAAAATAATAATATTTCAACGCTAGTCAGTGGCGTTTTTGGAGCTGAACCTATTGCTCAAAACTGACGGATAGGAATTTCTTGCTTTAAAGATAATAAAAACAAGCAAGTTAATACGCTTCATACGAACCTATCCACCATGTTGTACAGTTCATACTTTTTAAACAAAAAAATAATATTTCAACGCTATTCAGTGGCGTTTTTGCACCTGAGCCTATTGCTCAAAACTGACGGATAGGAATTTCTTACTATGTAGACATAAAAACAAGATAGTTAATACGCTTCATACGAACCTACCCACTATGTTGTACAGTTCATACTTTTTAAACAAAAAAATAAAATTCCAACGCTTTTCAGTGGCGTTTTTGACGCTGAGCCTATTGCTCAAAACTGACGGATAGGAATTACTTGCTTTAAAGATATTAAAAACAAGCAAGTTAATACGCTTCATACGAACCTACCCACTATGTTGTACAGTTCATACTTTTTAAACAAAAAAATAATATTTCAACGCTATTCAGTGGCGTTTTTGGAGCTGAGCCTATTGCTCAAAACTGACGGATAGGAATTTCTTGCTTTGTAAATATTAAAAACAAGCTAGTAAATACGCTTCATACGAACCTACCCACTATGTTGTACAGTTCATACTTTTTAAACAAAAAAATAATATTTCAACGCTATTCAGTGGCGTTTTTGGAGCTGAGCCTATTGCTCAAAACTGACGGATAGGAATTTCTTGCTTTAAAGATAATAAAAACAAGAAAGTTAATACGCTTCATACGAACCTACCCACTATGTTGTACAGTTCATACTTTTTTTTACAAAAAAATAATATTTCAACGCTATTCAGTGGCGTTTTTGGAGCTGAGCCTATTGCTCAAAACTGACGGATAGGAATTTCTTGCTTTGTAGACATGAAAATCAAGCTAGTAAATACGCATCATACGAACCAACTCACTATGTTGTACAGTTCATACTTTTTAAACAAAAAAATAATATTTCAACGCTAGTCAGTGGCGTTTTTGGAGCTGAGCCTATTGCTCAAAACTGACGGATAGGAATTTCTTGCTTTAAAAATATTAAAAACAAGCAAGTTAATACGCTTCATACGAACCTACCCACTATGTTGTACAGTTCATACTTTTTTACAAAAAAATAATATTTCAACGCTATTCAGTGGCGTTTTTGGAGCTGAGCCTATTGCTCAAAACTGAAGGATAGGAATTTCTTGCTTAGTAAACATTAAAAACAAGCTAGTTAATACGCTTCATACGAACCTACCTACTATGTTGTACAGTTCATACTTTTTTTACAAAAAAATAATATTTCAACGCTATTCAGTGGCGTTTTTGGAGCTGAGCCTATTGCTCAAAACTGAAGGATAGGAATTTCTTGCTTACTAAACATTAAAAACAAGCTAGTTTATACGCTTCATACGAACCTACCCACTTTGTTGTAGAGTTCATACTTTTTAAACAAAAAAATAATATTTCAACGTTATTCAGTGGCGTTTTTGGAGCTGAGCCTATTGCTCAAAACTGACGGATAGGAATTTCTTGCTTTAAAGATATTACAAACAAGCAAGTTAATACGCTTCATACGAACTTACCCACTATGTTGTACAGTTTATACTTTTTAAACAAAAAAAAAATATTTCAACGCTTTTCAGTGGCGTTTTTGGATCTGAGCCTATTGCTCAAAACTGACGGATAGGAATTTCTTGCTTTAAAGATATTACAAACAAGCAAGTTAATACGCTTCAAACGAACTTACCCACTATGTTGTACAGTTCATACTTTTTAAACAAAAAAAAAATATTTCAACGCTATTCAGTGGCGTTTTTGGAGCTGAGCCTACTGCTCAAAACTGACCGATAGGAAATTCTTGCTTTAAAGATATTAAAAACAAGCAAGTTAATACGCTTCATACGAACCTACCCACTATGTTGTACAGTTTATACTTTTTAAACAAAAAAAAAATATTTCAACGCTATTCAGTGGCGTTTTTGGAGCTGAGCCTATTGCTCAAAACTGACGGATAGGAATTTCTTACTTTAAAGATATTAAAAACAAGCAAGTTAATACGCTTCATACGAACCTACCCACTATGTTGTACAGTTCATACTTTTTAAACAAAAAAATAATATTTCAACGCTATTCAGTGGCGTTTTTGGAGCTGAGCCTATTGCTCAAAACTGACGGATAGGAATTTCTTACTATGTAGACATTAAAAACAAGCTAGTTAATACGCATCATACGAACCTACCCACTATGTTGTACAGTTCATACTTTTTAAACAAAAAAATAATATTTCAACGCTTTTCAGTGGCGTTTTTGGAGCTGAGCCTATTGCTCAAAACTGACGGATAGGAATTTCTTGCTTTAAAGATATTACAAACAAGCAAGTTAATACGCTTCAAACGAACCTACCCACTATGTTGTACAGTTCATACTTTTTAAACAAAAAAAAAAATATTTCAACGCTATTCAGTGGCGTTTTTGGAGCTGAGCCTACTGCTCAAAACTGACGGATAGGAAATTCTTGCTTTAAAGATATTAAAAACAAGCAAGTTAATACGCTTCATACGAACCTACCCACTATGTTGTACAGTTCATAATTTTTAAACAAAAAAATAATATTTCAACGCTATCAGTGGTGTTTTTGGAGCTGAGCCTATTGCTCAAAACTGACAGATAGGAATTTCTTACTATGTAGACATTAAAAACAAGCTAGTTAATACGCTTCATACGAACCTACCCACTATGTTGTACAGTTCATACTTTTTAAACAAAAAAATAATATTTCAACGCTTTTCAGTGGCGTTTTTGGCGCTGAGCCTATTGCTCAAAACTGACCGATAGGAATTTCTTGCTTTAAAGATATTAAAAACAAGCAAGTTAATACGCTTCATACGAACCTAACCACTATGTTGTACAGTTCATACTTTTTAAACAAAAAAATAATATTTCAACGCTATTCAGTGGCGTTTTTGGAGCTGAGCCTATTGCTCAAAACTGACGGATAGGAATTTCTTGCTTTGTAGACATTAGAAACAAGCAAGTTAATGCGCTTCAAACGAATATACCCACTATGTTGTAAAAATCATACTTTTTAAACAAAAAAATAATATTTCAACGCTATTCAGTGGCGTTTTTGGAGCTGAGCCTATTGCTCAAAACTGACGGATAGGAATTTCTTGCTTTGTAGACATTAAAAACAACCCTCTCCGGGAAATCTTCAGTCAGTCGGGTAACGGCGTCAGAGTTCTGGATAACTGAGTCTTCACTTTTCCATGCTCCAGTTCTTTCCCCAACGCAGAAGTTGAGTAACGTCTATAAAGTATAAACTATAATTTATATATAGTGTTGGGGGTACCGAAGAATATAAGTCGGGGGGGGGGGGGGGGGTTATGGTTTAATAGTTTTATGACTGAGGGCGACCCTGTTGTTATCAAACACTATTTTAAATTCTGTGAACAACTTTTTTATAATTCACACTATTTGATTGTAGGATTGCAATATTTTTTTATGATTTGCACTCTTTTCACCAAATCCCCACGATCAAAACTGGTCAAGTTGTGGATGATGTAAGTTTGTGGTATTTCCTGAAGACAAACTTGCATCCTCTATTATAACTAGTCAGTTTTAGCTTATAATCTTAGAAAGTCACCGAAAAAAAGTGTAATTCATAACTTTCATTTATCTTTAAAATATAGGCTAAATATTATATTTTTAAGTTAATTATTCAATATGAGTTACTAAAAAAAGTTTAATCAAAAAAAAAAAATTGAAAACTGATCACAATCGATTCTTTTAAACGGAGAGAAACAGGTCGTAAATCCCAAGTTTGCTCGCTTCTAAGTGCTGTAAATTATATGACTATCTTTCCCTGGCTGCTACTCGTAGAGGGGTAAAATCTTTTTCTCATTTGACGAATTGCGTTTCTTTCAAAGGCTTTGACCGTGTTTTTAGTTTGTCCACACTCCACACTTTCAAGGAAAAAAATATCATTTGCCAGTGGTCTTTGTGCAAGTCGCGGGTGTGAAAACCAACCTTTTCCATTCTTGACGAAACCTTCTCATAAAGATAAATTGAACCCCACTCCCCTACATTAGCTTAAAAACTACACAAAACACATTTTCTGTAAAGAGAAAGTGACTTTCAGTGCTTAGCAGTATAAGCCGTGAGACTCTAATTCGGAAGGTCGCCAGTTCTATACCGGCCACCGGCAATACTAACCGAAGGTTTTTTATTCTGTTTTCTTCATCAGTCGCAAGTAGTTCGGGAGCCACCCTTGAAAAATGTTGATATTTCGGGGTGTTAGCTGCACCCCTGTTGAGGCAGAAATTGCAATACATCATTAGATAGATAAAAGTAATGTGCATATCAAGGCACCGTGCCTTTTTTGCCTCAGTGGTGCAAACGGAAAATAATCGTATCTAAGTGACGGCACTTGCGCGAATTAATGGGCATGCACGGACACGAATGTCGGGTACCATTACCCTTTTATAATAATCAATATTATATGTGTTATATATCAAATGAAAGCTATTGAAACACACAATACAACTGTATATCATTCAAGAAGCTACATTATATACCATGTCATAAAATGTAATCAACATCCGGAAATTTATCTTTTTCAATTAGGTAATATCTTATAAGTTTTGTTATGGTACTAAACAAATCGAATTCTTAATATACGAAGCATTGATCATAACGAACATTTAGTTATTAAAAAGTTATGTCTCTTGCATTTTGTTTGTATTTATGAAATTACGCCAGTAATGAGTAGTTTTCCACGGCAATCTGTAGCTTATCCGCAAAGATGGATACGTTTTTGATCTCTTATAATTTGATCAATATGAGAATTTTCTTTAATAAAAGTTCAGTACGTAAACGTAATACATATCAGTAGATTACATGGTTTTCAACAGTAAAATGCTTGTCTTTTATTATAATTCGGGAATTATGAATTTTTTTACCGTGATAAAAAGACTTTTTTTAACGATCACACATTTCTCAGTGAAATAGTAGAAACAACGATGCCTTCATAGAAGTAAAAATCAAACAAGAATGATTTCACATTCACATTTAATACACATCCACAATTTGTTTTATCAATATGTGTATAACTTACGAGATAAAAATTGGTTTGTGAGATGATGTAGTACAAAATGACATAGTTTCTCGTCTCCAGAAGTTGTGAGGCTCGCTAACTAGCCCCTAAACGCAGTAGGATATCGGCGGGGGGAGACAGGGTGTAAAGCGGCATGCCAAGGTTGAATAGACTGAATGGGACGGTTGTTGTGACGGAGCGGAAGGTGGTCGTAAATGAAAATAAAACGATAAAACGATAAACCTTTGCACTTCCACTTGTAATTGATTGTGAGTTTCGACAATTATTTACAAATCTTTCATATATAATAATTAAAAATAATCAATGACACATACGAATAATAATAAAAGCAGTATCAATGACAAATAATAATACTTCTTATAGCTTATAGTGAAACAATGTAGGCAAAAATGTATGGAAGCGAGAGAAGCGAGCGTTTTCAGTCTATACTTATGACCAGTGGCGTCACTAGGGGGTTTTGGGGGGGGGCCTGCGCCCCCCCAATCGCAATCTGCGCCCCCCCAATAATTTCCTCGTTCAATCAATTTTATTGCTTACATTTCCAATCTTAAAGTGCTATAGCGTGTCTTTTTAAAAAATCGAAGATCAAAAGTCTTTTGTTCAACAATACTTACATATATTATAATATTTCATTAATAATTATGATATGCTAATTTCGTAAACTTTCCGTAAAATAGCTGACTGAAAATCGGGCTGATCACGTGCCTATATAAGCGTTCAAAATTTAAAAAGGCGAACTTTGTGGCAATATATATCGGCGCCTACTGAAATCCGATCCAGCGCAGCACTAGCAATAAGATTACTTCTCAAATGACAGGATCGAACTCCTATCCTAGACCTATGACGTTAGGAATTATCAGTGTAACATTGACTTTACTTTAATTGTTTTTCATGATAGGATTTCGCCTCAAAACGCGTTTTAGTCCACTAAGCATCATGCAGGGCCGAAAATTGTTTTGCCTTCGGCGACGTTGCCTCCGGTAGGCAGGGGCTTCGCCGCCGACCCAGCTGCATACCCAGCTACAACACTCGTTACGAGTACAAATTACACGATGCGAGTGGACAACTAGTAGTCGATATTTGTAGAGGGTTGGGAAACCATATAGTTTGAAATATACAACTGCCAGTGTTGGGAAAGTTTCTTCATCAATTTCGTTTTTGAAAGAGGTGTTCACAGTTCAACACGTTGTTCCACATAACTATCATCATGTATCGATTTTTAAACGTGTTTATATTCGTTCTAACAAAATAGTTGGCTAAAAAAATGTCGCCCCCTTCGCCCCAGACCCCTTAAATCTTCGCCAAGTCCCGAGGCCCTTACCCCCCCCCCAGTCCGCCTCTGCTTGCGCCCCCCCAATCCCAGAATCCTAGTGACGCCCCTGCTTATGACAGTTCTTTTGTTTTTGTTTGTTATATTTTTATCGCGATAGCGGTCGAACGGAGAGAAATTTTGAGCATCACAAGCTTCTATGTGGATCATTAGTTTTGAGGAAAAATCGTCGAAAAAATAATGCCATTTGAAATGGTTGCACGAAGTTTGTTTCTCCGACAGTCTTATTGAAACAATGTCGTTACATCCTTGGATTGAATCAACTAACGATTCTACAGTGCTAAATAATGGCTTAGTTAACTTTTCAGCCGTCTCATTTTGGCAAAAAACACACCTTTCGACTTCGTAGTCAATTGACCTTTTAAAACGTTTTTTGGGAGGCTTTATCTTCAAAGGACTAATTTCTTCCATAAATCAGTATAAAACACTCGGTAAAACATGAACATAAATCAAAAGCATTCACCTACACGTTTATGTGCACCAATACACTATGACATGCACGTACTATGTTCACTATGAAAACAATACAATTAACTATATACCAACAGAAACAATACAAACGTAGACATAAATTAAAATGTAATATTTTATAAATTATAATATTATGCACAACTCGATAAAGATAACGAAATACTGTGCGGGACGAACAACACAATGTGACAACTCCCGTCAGTGTCTTGTCACACATTGAAAGCACCGACTTGAAAAACTAGCAGAACAAATCTTTTAGAATTAGTTATCTGTGCTTTTAGCCGTGCTTTTAGCATAGATTATAAAGAGTGAGTAATCTTTGCTTTTAGCAGATGGGGCTATTAGGCCTATTCATGTTTTATTTATACAACCTTGTTTATTGGTCCCAGATGGGTTGTCAATACAAGGAAGGTTGAGGCCCTTTTGTCACTCGCCACCGAATGGGACGGGGCTATCCTTACGAGAACTAAAGAGCGAGTCTTCCAATTTCCGCGCTCAAAACAAAAATCTCGATGCTTGAAAAATAGCAGTAGTGGAAATACGCATCGTCGGATAAGAAGACGAAAAACTCGAAAACAAAAACAGATATTGCCAATTGGTAACTTCAATAGAGCTCACAATTTAATGTTCATTAATTTGATAATAATATTTGTCTACATTTAAGTAACTATATCGAGGTTAGGGCTGGACGAAATCGCAAAATCTAAAGAAAACGTAAATTCAAAATACTATAATATTCTTTGTTTACTAAACAAAAATACAAAAATCCATTACTGACTGTTCCTAACATACAATTTAGTATTAGGTCTATTTAAAAGTACATTTTGCACCAAATAAAAATTACTGTGACCTTGCATGGATAAAAACAAACTTTCATGGTTTCCGTAAGACGGTCACGTGGTTCACTATTATTGTTCATTGTGGGCGTAATAATAATAATAATACATAAAAATGACAAGAGACAATATCTAAAGCTTACACTATGATGCATCGTATAAGTTATTAGTTGCAGTGTTTTTTTCATTTCTACTATTGTAAAAAAACTGATAAAATAAGCTTCCTTCGAAGTAGATTAATTTCGTAATTAATTCACGATTTGAGTTTAGTTAAATCCATTTGATGAACTTTCATTGCATATATTATGAACAAGCGTTTCAAGATCTTTCATTTGATATATTACACGTTGTCGTAACATAGTAAATAGTGATGATACACGACTATATTCAATCATATGCGTGCGATTACAATAGCAAAAATTATGAATTTCAAATTAAATTATTCGGCGTTTACACCACTGAGGCAAAAAAGGCACGGTGACTTGAGATGCACATTTACTTCGTCTAACTCATGGCATATTGCATTTTCTGCCTCAAAAGGGGTGCAGCAGTGCAAAACATATTTCTGGGGTGGCGTCCGGTCTAAAGGTGAATGTTGGGACTGATAACTAACAGACCTCAGTCAGGCATTGCTTCCGCACTATGTATGTCATATGAAAATTCATCAACAACACCGCAATATATGTTCTGGCAAAGTTCAAGTGCAGATGTTTTTAGTTTGACATGGTTTGAAGCTCCACCCCCTGGTTATGTGACCACTGACCACCGCCCAGCATAACAAAATATTTGACTGATTATATATGATATGATTTGGTCAGGTTGTCACGCGAGTAAGGGGTGGTCACATGACGATAGAAGTAGGAGGGGAGCGTCAAACTATAAAAATCTCAAAGTCTAGTTAGGCTGCATTGTGGGCTGAACATGGCTTTAAAATCAATTTAAAAAAATCATACCATGTATGTATTCAATCTTCAAACCACCAAATAGAATTTTCAACCTAACTCACTGAGCCACTTACAAAAAAGTAAGCAAGGAGCTTGTTCGTATGAATCGTATTAACTTACTTGTTCTTAATATCTACAAAGCAAGAAATTCCTATCCGTCAGTTTTGAGCAATAAGCTCAACTCCAAAAACGCCACTGAATAGCGTTGAAATATTATTTTTTTGTTTAAAAAGTATGAACTGTACAACATAGTGGGTAGGTTCGTATGAAGCGTATTAACTTGCTTGTTTTAAATATCTTTAAAGCAAGAAATTCCTATCCGTCAGTTTTGAGCAATAGGCTCAGCTCCAAAAACGCCACTGAATAGCGTTGAAATATTATTTTTTTGTTTAAAAAGTATGAACTGTACAACATAGTAAGTAGGTTCGTATGATGCGTATTAACTAACATGATTTTAATGTCTACAAAGCAAGAAAATCCTATCCGTCAGTTTTGAGCAATAGGCTCAGCTCCAAAAACGCCACTGAATAGCGTTGAAATATTATTTTTTTGTAAAAAAAAGTATGAACTGTACAACATAGTGGGGTGGTTCGTATGAAGCGTATCAACTAGCTTGTTTATAATGTCTACAAAGCAAGAAATTCCTATCCGTCAGTTTTGAGCAATAGGCTCAGCTCCAAAAACGCCACTGTTAGCGTTGAAATATTATTTTTTTGTAAAAAAAAGTATGAACTGTACAACATAGTGGGTTGGTTCGTATGAAGCGTATTAACTAGCTTGTTTATAATGTCTACAAAGCAAGAAATTCCTATTCGTCAGTTTTGAGCAATAGGCTCAGCTCCAAAAACGCCACTGAATAGCGTTGAAATATTATTTTTTTGTTTAAAAAGTATGAACTGTACAACATAGTGGGTATATTCGTATGAAGCGCATTAGTTTGCTTGTTTTTAATGTCTACAAAGCAAGAAATTCCTATCCGTCAGTTTTGAGCAATAGGCTTAGCTCCAAAAACGCCACTGAATAGCGTTGAAATATTATTTTTTTGTTTAAAAAGTATGAATTGTACAACATAGTGGGTAGGTTCGTATGAAGCGTATTAACTTGCTGGTTTTTAATATCTTTAAAGCAAGAAATTCCTATCCGTCACTTTTGAGCAATAGGCTCAGCTCCAAAAACGCCACTGAATAGCGTTGAAATATTATTTTTTTGTTTAAAAAGTATGAACTGTACAACATAGTGGGTAGGTTAGTATGAAGCGTATTAACTTGCTTGTTTTTAATATCTTTAAAGCAAGAAATTCCTATCCGTCGGTTTTGAGCAATAGGCTCAGCTCCAAAAACGCCACTGACTAGCGTTGAAATATTATTTTTTTGTTTAAAAAGTATGAATTGTACAACATAGTGGGTAGGTTCGTATGAAGCGTATTTACTAGCTTGTTTTTAATATTTACAAAGCAAGAAATTCCTATCCGTCAGTTTTGAGGAATAGGCTCAGCTCCAAAAACGCCACTGAATAGCGTTGAAATATTATTTTTTTGTTTAAAAAGTATGAACTGTACAACATAGTGGGTAGGTTAGTATGAAGCGTATTAACTTGCTTGTTTTTAATATCTTTAAAGCAAGAAATTCCTATCCGTCAGTTTTGAGCAATAGGCTCAGCTCCAAAAACGCCACTGAAAAGCGTTGAAATATTATTTTTTTGTTTAAAAAGTATGAACTGTACAACATAGTGGGTAGGTTCGTATGATGCGTATTAACTAGCTTGTTTTTAATGTGTACATAGCAAGAAATTCCTATCCGTCAGTTTTGAGCAATAGGCTCAGCTCCAAAAACGCCACTGATAGCGTTGAAGTATTATTTTTTTGTTTAAAAAGTATGAACGTTACAACATAGTGGGTAGGTTCGTATGAAGCGTATTAACTTGCTTGTTTTTAATATCTTTAAAGCAAGAAATTCCTATCCGTCAGTTTTGAGCAATAGGCTCAGCTCCAAAAACGCCACTGAATAGCGTTGAAATATTATTTTTTTGTTTAAAAATTGTGAACTGTACAACATAGTGGGTAGGTTCGTATGAAGCGTATTAACTAGCTCGTTTTTAATATTTTTAAAGCAAGAAATTCCTATCCGTCAGTTTTGAGCAATAGGCTAAGCTCCAAAAACGCCACTGAATAGCGTTGAAATATTATTTTTTTGTAAAAAAAGTATGAACTGTACAACATAGTGGATAGGTTCGTATGAAGCGTATTAACTTGCTTGTTTTTAATATCTACAAAGCAAGAAATTCCTATCCGTCAGTTTTGAGCAATAGGCTCAGCTCCAAAAACGCCACTGATAGCGTTGAAATATTATTTTTTTGTTTAAAAAGTATGAACTGTACAACATAGTGGATAGGTTCGTATGAAGCGTATTAACTTGCTTGTTTTTAATATCTTTAAAGCAAGAAATTCCTATCCGTCAGTTTTGAGCAATAGGCTCAGCTCCAAAAACGCCACTGAATAGCGTTGAAATATTATTTTTTTTTTTTAAAAGTATGAACTGTACAACATAGTGGGAAGGTTCGTATGAAGCGTATTAACTTGCTTGTTTTTAATATCTTTAAAGCAAGAAATTCCTCTCCGTCAGTTTTGAGCAATAGGCTCAGCTCCAAAAACGCCACTGAATAGCGTTGAAATATTATTTTTTTGTTTAAAAAGTATGAATTGTACAACATAGTGGGTAGGTTCGTATGAAGCGTATTAACTTGCTTGTTTTTAATATCTTTAAAGCAAGAAATTCCTATCCGTCAGTTTTGAGCAATAGGCTCAGCTCCAAAAACGCCACTGACTAGCGTTGAAATATTATTTTTTTGTTTAAAAAGTATGAACTGTACAACATAGTGGGTAGGTTCGTATGAAGCGTATTTACTAGCTTGTTTTTAATATTTACAAAGCAAGAAATTCCTATCCGTCAGTTTTGAGGAATAGGCTTAGCTCCAAAAACGCCACTGAATAGCGTTGAAATATTATTTTTTTGTTTAAAAAGTATGAACTGTACAACATAGTGGGTAGGTTAGTATGAAGCGTATTAACTTGCTTGTTTTTAATATCTAAAAAAGCAAGAAATTTCTATCCGTCAGTTTTGAGCAATAGGCTCAGCTCCAAAAACGCCACTGAAAAGCGTTGAAATATTATTTTTTTGTTTAAAAAGTATGAACTGTACAACATAGTGGGTAGGTTCGTATGATGCGTATTAACTAGCTTGTTTTTAATTTGTACATAGCAAGAAATTCCTATCCGTCAGTTTTGAGCAATAGGCTCAGCTCCAAAAACGCCACTGATAGCGTTGAAATATTATTTTTTTGTTTAAAAAGTATGAACGTTACAACATAGTGGGTAGGTTCGTATGAAGCGTATTAACTTGCTTGTTTTTAATATCTTTAAAGCAAGAAATTCCTATCCGTCAGTTTTGAGCAATAGGCTCAGCTCCAAAAACGCCACTGAATAGCGTTGAAATATTATTTTTTTGTTTAAAAATTGTGAACTGTACAACATAGTGGGTAGGTTCGTATGAAGCGTATTAACTAGCTCGTTTTTAATATTTTTAAAGCAAGAAATTCCTATCCGTCAGTTTTGAGCAATAGGCTCAATTCCAAAAACGCCACTGATAGCGTTGAAATATTATTTTTTTGTTTAAAAAGTATGAACGTTACAACATAGTGGGTAGGTTCGTATGAAGCGTATTAACTTGCTTGTTTTTAATATCTTTAAAGCAAGAAATTCCTATCCGTCAGTTTTGAGCAATAGGCTAAGCTCCAAAAACGCCACTGAATAGCGTTGAAATATTATTTTTTTGTTTAAAAAGTATGAACTGTACAACATAGTGGGTAGGTTCGTATGAAGCGTATTAACTAGCTTGTTTTTAATGTATACTAAGCAAGAAATTCCTATCCGTCAGTTTTGAGCAATAGGCTCAGCTCCAAAAACGCCACTGAATAGCGTTGAAATATTATTTTTTTGTTTTAAAAGTATGAACTGTACAACATAGTGGGTATATTCGTATGAAGCGCATTTACTTGCTTGTTTTTAATGTCTACAAAGCAAGAAATTCCTATCCGTCAGTTTTGAGCAATAGGCTTAGCTCCAAAAACGCCACTGAATAGCGTTGAAATATTATTTTTTTGTTTAAAAAGTATGAATTGTACAACATAGTGGGTAGGTTCGTATGAAGCGTATTAACTTGCTGGTTTTTAATATCTTTAAAGCAAGAAATTCCTATCCGTCACTTTTGAGCAATAGGCTCAGCTCCAAAAACGCCACTGAATAGCGTTGAAATATTATTTTTTTGTTTAAAAAGTATGAACTGTACAACATAGTGGGTAGGTTAGTATGAAGCGTATTAACTTGCTTGTTTTTAATATCTTTAAAGCAAGAAATTCCTATCCGTCGGTTTTGAGCAATAGGCTCAGCTCCAAAAACGCCACTGACTAGCGTTGAAATATTATTTTTTTGTTTAAAAAGTATGAATTGTACAACATAGTGGGTAGGTTCGTATGAAGCGTATTTACTAGCTTGTTTTTAATATTTACAAAGCAAGAAATTCCTATCCGTCAGTTTTGAGGAATAGGCTCAGCTCCAAAAACGCCACTGAATAGCGTTGAAATATTATTTTTTTGTTTAAAAAGTATGAACTGTACAACATAGTGGGTAGGTTAGTATGAAGCGTATTAACTTGCTTGTTTTTAATATCTTTAAAGCAAGAAATTCCTATCCGTCAGTTTTGAGCAATAGGCTCAGCTCCAAAAACGCCACTGAAAAGCGTTGAAATATTATTTTTTTGTTTAAAAAGTATGAACTGTACAACATAGTGGGTAGGTTCGTATGATGCGTATTAACTAGCTTGTTTTTAATGTGTACATAGCAAGAAATTCCTATCCGTCAGTTTTGAGCAATAGGCTCAGCTCCAAAAACGCCACTGATAGCGTTGAAATATTATTTTTTTGTTTAAAAAGTATGAACGTTACAACATAGTGGGTAGGTTCGTATGAAGCGTATTAACTTGCTTGTTTTTAATATCTATAAAGCAAGAAATTCCTATCCGTCAGTTTTGAGCAATAGGCTCAGCTCCAAAAACGCCACTGAATAGCGTTGAAATATTATTTTTTTGTTTAAAAATTGTGAACTGTACAACATAGTGGGTAGGTTCGTATGAAGCGTATTAACTAGCTCGTTTTTCATATTTTTAAAGCAAGAAATTCCTATCCGTCAGTTTTGAGCAATAGGCTAAGCTCCAAAAACGCCACTGAATAGCGTTGAAATATTATTTTTTTGTTTAAAAAGTATGAACTGTACAACATAGTGGGTAGGTTCGTATGAAGCGTATTAACTAGCTTGTTTTTAATGTCTACTAAGCAAGAAATTCCTATCCGTCAGTTTTGAGCAATAGGCTCAGCTCCAAAAACGCCACTGAATAGCGTTGAAATATTATTTTTTTGTAAAAAAAGTATGAACTGTACAACATAGTGGATAGGTTCGTATGAAGCGTATTAACTTGCTTGTTTTTAATATCTTGAAAGCAAGAAATTCCTATCCGTCAGTTTTGAGCAATAGGCTCAGCTCCAAAAACGCTACTCATTATTTTTCTGTGTAAAAAGTATGAGGTGTCCATCATTACGGGTATGTTTGAATGATGTGGAATATTGGTTTTATATGTATGAAGAGAAAACTTGCAATGTTCACGTCTCCTATTTATTATATTTATGTGGAATTGATGGCATTTTATTTTAGTATTTATTTTTTTGTATAAACTGTATGATGTGTGCAACAAGGTGGGTGGGTTTTTTAGATGCGCAATATACCTAGTTGTACATAATATGACATTTAAATATCAGAATGTTCACCTTTCGTTTACGAGCGGAAGTACTAGCTGCAAAAACGCTTCTCATGTGGAATGAATACATTATGTTTCGGTATGAGAAGTAAGAAATTTGCCGTTTTAGGACTAGTAGATCTTTTTGGCGCGTATTGATAGGCTTGTTAATGTTTGATTCCAAATTTGTATTGGTTGCCTCAAAATCAAAGGTTATGTGGAAATACTTTTTTGGGGGCGTAGTGTTATAATGCATCATTTTGTGGCTAGTTTCGTATGACGCTTAATGTCTATCGGAAGAATGGTTCATACATGATTTCTAAGTTTTACGTTTGGTTGTGGAGCTACTTATTTGATTGGTTTCCGCGGGTTTTCGGAAGTACTGGTAGTTGAAGAGACTCATGATAGGTGGCAGCACATCTGCTGTTCGTTTGGTTTTTGGAGCTGGAAATACTTGGAGCTAAAAGCACGCACGCGTGTGATTGGTTCAAATACTGTAATAATACGCTACGCTTATTGGTTCATCGTTTCGATTTGAATCCGTGAGTCAACGGAATTTGAAAAGACAACAAACAACAAAGTTCACACGCTTCCACATTGGAGAATGTTCAAGCTGAGCCTTTTAAGAAACTGGTCGATTTCCTGATATTATATAAGTTTCGGATTGATATTCCTTCAAGGCTTACTAGCTCCCAATACAGGTAAATGATTACTTGTAGACCTACTGCTGTTTTGCTAATTCATGTGGTCGAGAGCTAGGGCCTAGGCCTAGCTAGGCACAATGGCTAGGCCTAGACCTAGGCCCAGCCTAGGGCCTATTTGATCTTGGCCTAGGCCTATCTAGCACATAATTCAACTGTTCGTTTATTCTAGACCTAGCCTATCATTCTCATAAACCTTAATTAGTTTGTAGTATCGGTAGCTTAGGCCTAGGCCGTAACAGAGGACTCCAGATTTGTTGGTTCTGAAAGAAATTTGGCTGTGGATATTCGTACGGTCAGCCGTAATAATAGTGCAAAATTATTCGTACGGTCAATGATTTGATTGGATGGAGGCGCGCCGTAACAATAGTGTAAAATTAATCGTACGGTCACTGAAAACTGTACGGCCAGGCGTAATAATATGGTAGGGCCTACCAGATTATTCGTACGGTCATGATTAAAATAGTGTATACAGAGAGATGTTCATTAGGTCACTGATGTAAACGATGTAGCCTACGTGATCATTGTCAAGAAGGTTGGATATTCTAAGCTGTCACCATCGTAATAATTAGAGGCCATCTTTTCTTCAAGGACGTGAGCCCGAGCCATTGGGTTTTCAAACCCAATGCCCAAGCTGATCGGCTGCTATTGTGGTTCAAGGTAAACACTCCCCCTAACCTGTAATGTAAAAGCCCCTTATAGCGAGCTTAGGCTCTTTGGGGGCTGGTATCCATGCTGTACCATGTATTTGTTAAATATCAATATCAATAAAAACCTTCAACCTTTTGAACGTCTTGAACTAAAAGCCACGAATTTATCCAAGGATTCATACTGACAGTCGAACTGGTTTTAGGGTGTTTTCATGTACTTACGTACGCCATATTGCCATATTTAACGTGATTTACATGTCAAGACGATGTATTTTATAAATGCCGATCAAATCCAATGCCTATAGATGGCTCAAATATTGAAATTGTCATCATTTGGTCAAGGAGTGTATTTTTAATTTGAATACTTAACCCAACCATTCAAACTAAAAATACACCCTTGGATTTGGCTAATTACTCAAAAAATTCACTCGGATTGCTAAAACGATCGCCTTCTTGCAACGCCATGATCCTACCTCTCTCGAAAGTATAGTCGTCGAATGGCGCGACGCGGCGGCGGCGTGGCTGCAAGTGCACAGCTGTTGTCGCAGTGATACCGACGCTCGCCGTTTAGCGCTTAATTCGCGAAATTAAAGATGGCGGCCCTGACCGTACGAATAGTGCAACATTATTTGTACGGCTGACCGTACGATTATCCACTCCGAAGAAATTTACAGGTGGGCTAGGGCCTAGGCCTATAAGCCTAAGGTAGACCTAGGCCTGATTTAAATAAAATCTTGAAACCATCAAACCACTACAGTGCCCAACCATCAAACCAACCAGTACAGTGGATGGTCACTAGGTTACCATCCACTACCAGCTTGTTATGTGGAACCTTATCAAATGCTTTTCAAAGTCAATGAAGATACATAGCATACGCTTCACCACTTTCATCAACCCTAGATGAACTCCCCAAATTCTTGAACTAGGGGCCTAGCTAGGCCTAGGGCCTAAACCTTCTAGGCTTCACAGGAGTGTACTGTTCTAAAACCACAGTAGGCCCTATAAGGAGCATACAGTAGCGAAACTTGGGCGAAATTGCATCGGCAAACTCCTGCGTGCGCAGCTACGGTCGCCCTGGCAGCGAGTTATCCGAGTTAGCTCATATTGTGGGCGAGGAGGTATCCCTCTGCCCCTCCCCCCAGGTCTCATCCTTGGTCTGGTTGAGTTTGGTCTAACCCACCGCTACGAACGCCACCCGCTTCCGTGCCGCAAGCCGTCTGCTGTGCCAGGCATAGCACTTTTGCTACTGTATGCTCCTTATACTGTGCTAAAACCATGTTGTGCACCTGACATCCAACGATTGTTTGTTTGTTTTTTGTATTTATATTTACCTATCTATTTTATTTGTCATCCGACATAATCTGCCACAACACTATGGACCATAGCATTCCAAATCATTGATGTTAAACTAATTGTTCTAATTAATACCCTAGATAAATTTGTAAAAATTCTGATTAGTGTAGGTAGCCTAGGCCTAGGTCAAGACTATCAAATTATTATAAGCTCATGTAGCCTACTCTATAGGTCTAGTGTCTTCGTATTCTTTAAAAAAATTACTCTGCGATACTCTTCCAGGTTGTGGTTAATTGAAAGTTGTTGATTCTCCATGGCTAACTTTCCCTTCACCATTGATCTTAAGTCTATGGGCTTGGATCAACAAATCACCAAGGGTCCAGCACCACGATGGCAAAAGAAATATTTAGAAGCATCAAATTCGAGCCTCAGTACCAGCTTAAATCTATCAAAGAATAAGTTATCTACCTCAAGTACTAATTCTAGTTTCTCAAAAACACCAAACAAAAAAAACGGGTCTGGCGGGGAAAATGCTGCTCCGGTAATACTGAAGAAAACTCCATCTAAAACACCTAATAAATCGGGAGGTAAGTGACGCCAACTACATAGCCTCCATATTGAGACAATAACTAGGCTATCTAGTTCTCTGTTCTTCTGAAGTAAGTTGGATCTTATCAATTGGTAGACGGGTAGGCTAGTCTTGTAACTCTTCTTCTTCTTTTCTTATACCCGCATTTTTGGCTTACTGGGCCATCATGCATTTCTGGTTTTCCCTTAACTAGTTTTTGTGTGTTTACTGAAGGAGTTGCTACTAGCCTATTAAATGTAGGTAGCTTAATAATATATAATTTTGCTAATGCGTCTTAAAAGTTGAGTCTGTCTGGAGAGATAGTCTTGCCGGGGCTGAAGTTTTGAAGTTTCTTTGTATTTGCAGGGAACAACTCTTCTACGACGCCAGGCAAATTATCCAAAACACCTCAAAATGGAGGGGATAGGTTCATCCCTGTTCGAAGTGGCTTTGACCTTGGTAACTTTTTGGTAAGTTAACTACAGTATTTCCATTCGTAGTTTGAGATCTACAAACAACTAGTAATTATTTCTTACTGAAAATCATGATAGACCAAGTAACAAGTCTTTATAGAGTGTTCTATGGTAACCCCCATCATTCCTTCATAATAGTATATATCACCAATCATTATTAATTATTAGCTATATGTAATTAATTGTATAATTATATAGCCTATAACTAAAGTGATCCTCACTCTCATGTGAGAAGCATATCGATAAATCTAAAGTAGGCCTACTACTAGGTATGATGGATCAATGTGGATTAATAAATAAACTATGATGGGTCCTTTTGTGATTTAGGTAAACCTTCCCCAAGGAGAAGACGACACGATGAGTCCCTCGAAGCTGGAGACCCAACGCGTCATGTGTGAGAACCTCCAGGGTGGCGACCTCAACAACATGCGCATCCTAGTGTACAACAACAAGGCTCCCTCCGCACCCGAGGGATACAGGAACCGTCTCAAGGTCGTCTACAGCAGCTCAAAGTCGCCGAATCCCGTCAAGAGTTCGTCGCGGTACATTCCGCACGCCCCCGACCGGATCCTCGACGCCCCGGACATAATGGACGATTACTGTACGCGTCTGGAAGGTCCCCCGTCTCCCATCAACCCCCCTCGTTACGTTGCACAATACAGCTGCGTTCCAGAACTCATCCGATTACTAATCTCACTCAGCCATCCAAGTGTTCCAATATTCATACTGGATTGTTCTTACATGTTCCAGAATTAATCTTCAAGTAATAGTTTAATTCTATTGGATATTCCCCCCATTTACGAAGCAAAAGAAGTCCCATTAGTGTCCCTTCTATGTCCTGGCATTGCGGCAGGTAATCCGAGGTTACTAGCGAGATGAATTGTGGAACGCAGCTTACAAGGGTGGTTAAATGGTCGTAAAACTTCCAACTAAATATTTACTGTTTAGGCCTACTACCTATGGCAACTATCAATATCAAACTTCAAGTAATAGTTTAATTCTATTGGATATTCCCCCCATTTACGAAGCAAAAGAAGTCCCATTAGTGTCCCTTCTATGTCCTGGCATCGCGGCAGGTAATCCGAGGTTACTAGCGAGATGAATTGTGGAATGCAGTTTACAAGGGTGGTGAAATGGCCGTAAAACTTCCAACTAAATATTTACTGTTTAAGCCTACTAGTACCTATGGCAACTATCAATATCAAATTGCCACCAGTACTTCTACTGGTAAGCTGTTGGCTCCTATCGTTCTTTCCCGGGCAACCAAGTCACCTGTCGGAATCTACCAGAGATGTTCCACACATTTATTTTCCGTTGCAGACTTGAACCTCATTGACTGGAGCAAGAGCAACCTGTTGGCCGTCGCGCTGAGCAACTGTGTCTACCTGTGGAATGCGGTGACGGGCTCCATCGAGCAACTCCTGATGCTCGAAGAGTCTGAATACGTCGGCTCGGTCAGCTGGGCCCTGGAGGGCAACTACCTGGCCGTGGGAACCTGCTCCGGTAATCTGGGCTCCGTTTCGTTCAAACTCTGCACCTCTATCCGACCGTATCTGACTACTAAATTAGTGGCAATTGTTACACGTTTATAGCTCTTTTGTAAACCCCTTGTTGAGCACTCAAAATAGACTAGATGCATTCTGGTGGCCAGAAAATAAACATTTATGAGGAGGAGTGGAGCTGTCAATTGTTAATTGTTGTCGTTTCGTTCAAACTCTGCACCTCGATCCGACCGTATCTGACTTCGAGATTAGTGGCAATTGTTACACGTTTACAGCTCACTTCTAAACTCCTTGAGCACTCAAAAATCAAAATAGACTCTATGCATTCTGGTGGCCAGAAAATAAACTTTCATGAGGAGGAGTGGAGCTGTCAATTGATCATTGTTGTTTTTCACCAATGGCGCTGAAAGAAGGTTGCTTAGCGGCGCTATCTATTCTGTTGGGTCGAGTCCTCAAATCAAGGAGAAAAATTAAGAGGGTCTTCACTCGTCCCCAATTACTTTCGTATGTGTCGTGTTCGTGCATCAGGAGGAATCACTTAAATCCTCCAAATTCATTTAAATCTGTCTGAAAACTCACTTTCCGATTCATAGTTTTGTTACTAAAATAACGGTAGGCTAAGATGAACTTATTTGAACTACAATAAAATAAATACATACCTAGTAGAACTCATTTGCTAAACTCGAGTTAGTCTGTGTATTGTTATTGTAGTCAGTTAACAAGCTCTCTAATAAGTTCGAAAGACAAACATGCCTATGGTTTAGTTCCTTGAAATAATAATATTCCCATTTAACCTAATAATAATGATATAATTTTGAAGGTTATTCATAAACACACGTTTGCAGGAAACATTGAACTGTGGGACGCGACGCCTGGCGCGATGAAACGCCTGCGCATCATGGCCGGCCATTCGGGCCGCGTGAGCTCCCTCTCCTGGAACAAACACATCCTGTCGAGCGGGTCGCGCAGCGGACAAATCATCCACCACGACGTCAGGCAGAGAGACCACATCGTGTTGACTCTCTCCAGTCACACGCAGGTTGGTTCCCACCCGTAACGTCGTGACACCTCGATTAACTAGAAGTGCTATTCCTTTCCAAACTTATAGAAGCCGCATTAATGTTTTTAAATATTCTTGCTTAAATAGGATCATGTCAACCTACAATAGTTATTTTAATAAATGCGCAAGAGGGTGTGGATATTTTTAATGACTCTATACGTACTTTCAAAAAGGCCATTTTAATGCAGTGACTTATGGGGCATGTATATGCGACCATCATTGCTTTTATGTACTACATGATGTAATATTTGTTGGATGTTTTGTTGTTTTCGTTTTTGTTAGTTTTATCAAAACACACTTTGTGGAATTGTGCAATTCTGTTGTGTTTATAAAATAAATAATAATAATAATAATAATAATAAAATAAAGTGCCGAACGCCAAGCTTGTCCAACTGTCGGCATTGAAGATAATTCTCTCCATCTCCTCCTATCTTGCCACCACTCTTCCCTTTCCAACGTATTTCAATTGCCTCCTCGCTGCTCCACGTCCTTCCTTACGCCGTCCTGCCATCGTTGTCGCGGTCTACCTCTTCTTATCCTACCTGGGATTTCCAATTCCATCATTCTTCTCGCCTATTCGTCTTGCTTATGGCATCAAGCTTGCCATAAACTACGTAGGCCTGAACTAAAGTCTTCTTCTCTTATGTCAACATTGACATATTCATGTCATTAAGTGTCTCGATAATGGCAATAGAGGTACATAATTCCTGTTCTTTTCTATCTCTATCCTTCTGTCCTTCCTTCACAGTGTCCCTTCAAGGCTGTACTGTATTTGAATAGATGTTGCCTATCTTGTATACTATTCTTGCACAGAGCTTATACACACTGCTTTCAATTAGGATCAGACCCATTCTATGCAAGTGCTTAATTTTGAAAAGTAATAGCATTGAGTGTGAAAGAAAGATATAAACCAATAGCCTACCTTGAAGAAGGTTGGTAGCCGTGTAGTTTAAGATGTCATAGATATTTACAATTACAATAAAAACGGAACGTTTCGGCTAGCACAGCCTTGTTCACCCGTCGGCGTAGAGGAACTAACTCAATGGAATAAAGTATTTTAGTTAACTGAGCATAGTACGAAGGAACGTATGTGTGTTCGCAGGAAGTGTGCGGCCTGCGATGGTCCACTGACGGACGGTTCCTGGCAAGCGGCGGCAACGACAACCTGTTGCTGATATGGGCAGCTGTGGCCGGCCAGCAGATAACCGACGCTCAGCCAGTCTACACGTTCACCTCCCACCAGGCGGCCGTCAAGGCTCTCGCGTGGTGTCCCTGGCAGCCACACATACTGGCCAGCGGCGGGGGCACGGCTGACAGGTGTGTACTACCTGATTCTATAGTAGACCAGTTGACCCACTCGTTCGACTGTAGCCGGCTCACTCATTTTAACTGTAACCACTCACTCTTAGGCTGCATTCCATTACTTGTTGAAAATGCTTTGCCCCTGGCATTCTCCAGCACGTTAAAGCATCTATGAGCACGATATACTTACAGAACACTTCAAGCATAGGCATGGCTGTTTAGGCCAATGAGGCGCAAGGTCGTTTTGCCACACCCACTACATTAGTTGTCAAACAATGTAGTAAAATTGAAAAGATTGATTGAGGCGTAAGTCAAATCAATTAAATATACTAGGCTCTAATACATGTGCAAACATATGATTTTGGCGCAATTTTACACTTAGGTTAAGCCCAAGGTTAGGTCCGTCTATAGAGCATTTTTAAAATGCCGCCAAAAACCACCTTATGCTGGAGATATGCTCAATTGAAAACCTCGGGCATATTGAGCATGCTGAATATGCTCACGAATGAGGTTTCGGAACGCTGGGTAAAGCACATTCAATAGGTTTCGGTACGGGTCAAGCATGCTTTAAGCATTCTCAACAGGTTTCGGAACGTACCCATAGTTCAACTGTAGCCCCTCACTCATAGTTCAACTGTAGCGGGTCACTCATAGTTTGACTGTTCGACACCCGGTAGCGGAGATCTAGATGAGATCATTGCCTCGCCCAGAAGGCTAGAGCTAGGGACATGGCCCTCTCTAGGTCAAGCTTTGCCTTCAGAGCCCCCAAGAAGGCTGTGAAACAATGGAATGTTGAGGACTTGGCGCGCTCTACGTCGAGCTTTGCCCGCACAGCGCAATTAGGGCTCATGAACCATTCTATGATGATCGCATCACATCGGTAACGTTTCAGGGCGACTTTTAACTCTCTTTTTTTTGTACTTTTTCTTATATTCTACTGGTATTTTTAGTGTCCTCGGAACTAAAGAGTTTCTTCCGTGTCTAACATGTTGCAGACACATCCACTTCTGGAACTGCAACAACGGCACATGCATCAACTCTGTGGACACGCGGTCTCAGGTGTGCGGCATCCTCTGGTCCACGCACTACAAGGAGCTCGTGTCGGGCCACGGCTTCGCCAACAACCAGCTGATCGTGTGGAAGTACCCCGCGCTGACCAAGGTCGCGGAGCTGACAGGCCACACCTCGCGCGTCCTCCACCTGGCCTCGTCCCCAGACGGCAGCACCGTACTGTCGGCCGGCGCTGACGAGACGCTCAGGCTGTGGAAGTGTTTCGCCCCCGACGTCGGCAAGAAGAAGGACGTGGCCGAGTCCAAGGCCGTCGTCAGCCTGCTCAAGCGCGGGATACGCTGACGACGTGGCCGAGTCCCAGGCCGTCGTCAGCCTGCTCAAGCGCGGGATACGCTGACGTGGCCGAGTCCAAGGCCGTCGTCAGCCTGCTCAAGCGCGGGATACGCTGACGACGTGGCCGAGTCCAAGGCCGTCGTCAGCCTGCTCAAGCGCGGGATACGCTGACGACGCGGCCGAGTCCAAGGCCGTCGTCAGCCTATCAAGCGCGGGATACGCTGACGACGTGGCCGAGTCCAAGGCCGTCGTCAGCCTGCTCAAGCGCGGGATACGCTGACGACGTGGCCGAGTCCAAGGCCGTCGTCAGCCTGCTCAAGCGCGGGATACGCTGACGACGTGGCCGAGTCCAAGGCCGTCGTCAGCCTGCTCAAGCGCGGGATACGCTGACGACGCGGCCGAGTCCAAGGCCGTCGTCAGCCTGCTCAAGCGCGGGATACGCTGACGACGTGGCCGAGTCCAAGGCCGTCGTCAGCCTGCTCAAGCGCGGGATACGCTGACGACGCGGCCGAGTCCAAGGCCGTCGTCAGCCTGCTCAAGCGCGGGATACGCTGACACCCCCTGATAATGTTTAAGCCTTCCTCAATGCAATACAGTGATAAGAAGTGATAACCCTACTAATTCGGGTTCTCACCTAATCCGGACTGCAACAGGTCCCAATTACCCCGGACGAGAGAGGCTCTATTGCATGTATACTAGGTTAGTGCCTACTGTGAATGTATGAAATGAATGTGTTCTGATTTTTGCTTGCAAGTTATCCCTCTTTAATTCAAGCAGAAGGTTTGGGTATCACTATCAGTGTTTCAACTTTCAACTTATTTTACTTCAAAATTATTCAGCTTGTGTGAAGAGTTTAGTGATTTGGTTTGGGGAAAGAACTAAAGGGGGATTAGTCGATTACAATCGAAACTACATCATACTCGTGTGCTCTGTTGCAAACATATCCTACGGAATGTGAGTGCAAATAGGTTATAAGAACCACTTCAGTTCAAACTGCATCATTGACTAATTGCATATTGGGATTGGATTCAACAGCTTGTCTTCGAGTGAGATGGTGAATTTGAGAGTTGAAAAATGAAAAGACATCAAACGATATGTTTCGACGCAAGGTCTTAATCACGCGGAAGAAAGTAGCTACTGACAATTCGAATCTTTGCTGGTTACTTTCAACTTTCACATGCGTCACTCATCTTTCTCGAAGGTTGTTGGATCCTGTCCATGGGGTAGTCATCATCAGAACAATATTCTTTCTCGACATATATACATATAAAATTACATGGAATATGTAGAATATTATAATGTATCATTTTATTTGTGTATTAATACATTTTATTTTTTAAATGGAAGTGGAGCCAAACTGTTTATTTATTTTTAAACTTACAATAACAACGTAGTACTTGGGCTAGGCCTAGGCCTGTATATTACTTTATGTTAAGTTCTGTCTGACTTATAGGGATAGTCGGGTGAAAAACTAAAGAACTACCATTTGTAGATGTCCACCTTTAAATATAAAAAACATGACTAAAAGATACCATACTTTAAAAGCAGGCGATTAAAAAATTAAAGAAAACGCGATTATTTGGTTTGGTGCTACCAAGTAGCACCGAGCAACTTTTCTCATGGTAATTCCCATATAAAAAAAATGTTGCCTTGAGAAAGTAAAACCACCGCTAAAATAGGGCACTGATCAAAAATCGATCAGGAGGTTTAATGTGCATCGTTTCTCTACCGATAACATGCTTCTTGGTACGAACGTTTACTTCTACTACATACCCTGCAATTAATTTTTTTGTGACATGATGTGTAGAAAAAGTTGCAATCTGTTTTGAGCGGTACTGTCCGCAGTCGCCGAGCGTTTCGCGGAGCGCGGGCTGGTCTCGTATAACACACGGCTGGTCTCGTGTAACACAATGAGTCCTCTGTCTATCAGGAAGGCGCCAGCGACCTCAGAACCCATACAGTTACACTACGCTTTAGAAGAAAAATGCAGCAAGAGCTGCCGAAGGGAATCTAGTAGAATAGCTAATTGTTCACTATTTTTTTTCTTGCATTGAAGCAACCTATATCAATTGTATTTAACACATAACTGAACTTCATGGACTAATGACTAATTGGTGATTTTTTAGTTCTTCATCTGACTATCCCTTTAAGTTATTAATTTTTCAAAATTCAATTGAATTGAAGCTCATTTGGTAATTTTTACCACTACTTGAAGTCCTAGTTAGTAGTTAGTAGTAGGTCTGTGCAAGCAGGCATATTTTGAGGTAAATTTGGCAACTCTGCATGATTTTGAGCAAAATTCGAGATTGAGCAAGAAAGTACAAAATTCTCCTTCACCAAAAATGGAGCTTAAGCAAAATTGTTTTAATGTTCAAATTTGTTAATTACTGCCTACACTTAAATTGATTTTACCCTTGCTTTTTAAATGTAATTTGAAGGTTGTTATCGCAATTATCGAGACTTGAAACAAGACAGTAATTTCAAGACATTCTAGGAACAAGTCGAGCGAGCGTCGATAGATAATCCCTGCTTGAACTTTTCGGGAAATGTTTAGACTTGCACAATGCACCGACCTAATTAGTAATTACTTACGAGTAATAAACTATTATTTTGACGATCCAATTTGCCAACAAAAGAAGGTAATAGCTAATCAATTACATTGCCCAATTAACACTTTTCTTATAAATGAATTGGCACTTTAAACAAGATTATCTCTAAGGCCTGAAACATGCGTAATACCAAGAGTAAAACTCATAATTACACTATCAACTCCTTAATTACTGTATCAAATATTATTAATGATGATTTATATGATTATATAACATCTTAAAACGTACAAATTTCCACTTTTTGGATCGGTGAATTAAGGGCACGTTGTGTGAGTAGCTCAATTTGTAGCTTTCTCTCCCAGAAAATACTACTGATCTAGCTACCGGTACTTGGAACAGGTCAACGTAAGGGCCCCTTTTACTGTATTTCCTTAGTTTGTAAATGCATGCTCAACTGTTGAATAATTGTATGTGAAAATGCTTCATAGCCTGGGATCATTCCTGGATTCTGCCATTTAATTTTACTATGTATCTAGGCAGGCTACCAGTCATACTCATACCATAATTTATTTTAATTTCATAATAAATGTTTTAAATAACCCATGTCTATCATTTAATTATGGCTATGGTAATATGTATGCACATTAGTCAACAATCAACATATGAAAATCAAGGGTCGGGCAAAGTTTTTACTCGAACCACTCCTATTATTTTCTGCCTCAATCTAAGTAACACATCAACCGGCATCATATGATTGATGAGAAATAACATTTTGTAACTACAGTATGTGCATATCAAAGAAAAATGAGTGCAGAAATATTGTTATAGTAAATGTGTATTCTGTCTTAACCTTGATTTACATGTGTTGCATACTGTACCAATATACCATACCATGTAGTGTTCCTTATACTTTAAGTTTAATCCTAAATCTGAGGTCTTTACATGACATTCCATAATATTCTACGTGGCTTTCTCCACTGACTAGTCACACCCTCAACGCCCCAACGGTAGTACCGGTAGATATAAATTGTTGAGTGAGTGAGATGTAGGCCTATATTATATAGGGCTGCCCAACGATATCGATAATAGAAAAATAATTCGATATCGATATAGGATTAATATATCGTATGTTTCGCGATATCGATCAAGTGTCAACTATCGTAAAAAAAAAAGTTTGGCGGTGTTGTGCTTCTGCATCTTTGTGATACATACACAGCAACATTTGCGTTGGTACCTACTCGCCCTCATCGCCCGCCGGCCAGGAGTCTGTTGCGCCCGCGCTCGTTCTGCCAGTCTGTCACATCACGCCAATCACAACATCGCTGTTTTGCGGATACATTTAAAATAATACAATTCACACAAATTGACGCACATAGTAAAACATTTCGATGTTAAATTGTTAGTAATGAATGGTCTCTGGCTGGTTTGAAAAAAAACACGATATCGGCAATATCGATACCGAGTTTTAAAAATTCGATATCGCGATACGATATCGATAATTACATCCGCGATATCGCGATACCGATATGAATTTGTTTATCGTTGGGCAGCCCTAATATTATATGTTCAAAATACACACGCAAATATACATGTGTACCAAGGTCACTTTAAAAAAAAAAAAAGAAACGGTGAATTTTCGGAGTATCCTTCCCAATGATTTTCAACATCTATAGTAGTTGAAACTAACCTACTATAGATGTTGAAAATCATTGATCCTTCCTCAGACCGGGGACGCTTGAGTTTAAATTTGGCGGTAATCTGAAAGCTGACGGTGAGCGTATTCTGGAAGGCGGTGTGTTTCCATGGTGGTGGCTGTTTTGGAAAATCGAACACAAGTTGTTGCTCAGCAAGTTAACATGAAAGTTATAGAAAGGAATTCTATAATTAACAAGCAAGGAACTCTAGATGTTAGTGCTGCGAGAAAAATATTTAAGAATTCGAGGGAATTTCTTAAAAAATTATGGGCCATTTTACCGTTTCCTACCATGGAAGCAGGTTAGTAAATTGAACATAACCTCAAAACGTTGTTGGGCATGCCCTCGTTGGAAATCCTTTCCCCTCCGTCGAACATTTTCTCACGCCTCCTAGGCCTAGGCCTGTTTTCATGTGACCTCCCTCATCCTTCATCAACCTTTACCTGAACATCTATTTGGGCTTAACCTTGGCGCAGGCATGTCACAGGCCTAGGGCCCTAGGCACTCTTCTGCAATCTGGGCCCTCCTTGCCCTAGGCCTAGGCCTATTCCATGACACACTATCTCATGCCCCTCTAGGCCTACTTTCATCACGAGAGTCTAATGCAGCCATGCCTAGCTACCTGCCCTAGACCTAGGTCTAGGCCCTAGGCAATGTAATGCATGTGATGAAAGGCTGTCAATCAACCAAAATACTGTACGAATGTCACTGGTCCATCTGAAAGACTGACTCAGATTGGCAATCACAAAATACATCGCTAGTATAGGCCTACGCCTAGGTCTACTCGACCCCTTCTGGGAAGGGAAATTCTTTTCCGAAGGCCGTTGCATAATATCCCAGGGAGGAGTGAGGACATAGGCCTACTGTAACTGGAAGCTATTGCCCGGCTATTGTGCAACGTGCTTTACTCTTTTACAATCAGTAGAAATCCTATTGGTAAGCCATGGTCTCAATTTATACGATATGACTGTACCTAATGTGTATATTCTTTACAGATGGAAATGATGGGGATGAAATTTTGCACACAAGCACAAAACACGTAAAATGTAAGTTAGTTTCTGGTTTGTCTTTTAGCCTACCTATGAATTAATTAAAATACTTTTGTTCCATACATTTCACAGTTCATAATAAATAGGCCCCTAGCATACAGGCTGTTTTATAATTAGAACCAAACTATTACTTCAGTCCTATTGGGTAACTTAACTAGGGCCTATCATCCTGGTTTAGATTTGGTTTCAAATAAAATGGATGTTGATCAATATAGGCCTAATCACAGTCCTTTTGATGTCATTTGGCCTACAGTCAATACTGAGATGGAGTAAATAATATACCTAAACATGAAACTGAAATGAAGTATCTAGCTCTGACCAATCGATTCGTTCAGCACATGAACCAAATAACAGCAACCTAGAAAATCCTGTTGCTCAACATGAAAGTTGGTGAAGCAACCATTTCTACCATTCGCTATTCAGTAATAATCACTGACTTTGTTTGGAGCATGGGGAATTCATACAGTAAGGTGGTGAGATGGAAGCAATAACAACAAACGTGTGTAGTGCAAAGGATGCAGTGAGGCTTGAACTAGGTTGAACTTGAATCAGATTTGGTTGTCTGGTATAATCGAGTAATAAAAATTAAAAAAAAATTGTTTTGATACCCTACAACCAAATTTTATTCAAGACTGGCTGCGAAAGCCTCCAGCAAGTTTTGGTTACACGTGTTTGCTCAATGCATGTGCTAATTTAGGCTTACCTACAGAGCATTTTGTTTTCATGGAATGGAATGGAACAAGTATTATAAAAACTTCTTTTAAGCCATTAATATTCTTAAAGTTGTTTTGAAAGAAGGCATACCTGTATAGTGTATAGATATATTTTCACTCTCCTCTTTACAAGAATAAAAATGCAATTGCTGAATAGGTAGGTAGGCTTCAATAATTTGCTTGGTCCAAAGTGTCAAGCATTACACTTTTTTCATAAATTTATGTGTGGGTGGTTTATAATAGAGAGACCTAATATGAAGTAGGCCCTATATTGCATTCAATGGATATGGCATGTTCTAAATTTAAGTTATGGAATAAATAATTGTATTATGTATATTATATAATGTGAGAAAAGAATCCAACAGCTTACCTTCGTGTAAGATGACGGATTTGCCATTCTTCTTCTTCTCTCGAGTGAACAAGACCTTGGCCGAAACGTCTCGTTATATTTATATTTGTATTATGTTTTTTATGTGTACTTCAAACTCGCAAATCCGTCATCTTGTGAGCTGTTGGATCCTTTCCTCACATTATATACCATTCCAGCCGATTGGCACCTACTTTCATAACCTGTATTATGTATGTATTTTAATTCCTTTCAGTGAAAAAGTTTGGAGAAGGAACTCGAGCAAAGAACTTGGAAGAGCTTCATCAAAGGTTTGAAGCACTGAAAGGTACCTACATGATTTAGTATATCATAGACTGCATATTTACTTTGAAAAGTTTTAATTAAATGTTCAGGTAATGATATGTCAGCATCAAAGATGGCCATGAGAAATTCATGTTATACTCGCCGTACAACATCTTCGGTAATGCTTCCGTCACTCATGGGTGAGCGGCAGCCAACCAGCGACCGTGGCTAATTCAAATACCTGCTCGGGTTGGCCGAGACCGTAATCACGTCATTGATTGATGACGAAAGCATTACCGAAGTTGTTTTAAGAGACCTATACAAGTGTTGCTTACAACAATGCGATCTAGTTGGCCCAATCTTTAACGCAACAGTTGGCTCACTAGAACTAGGAGGACATTTAAAGGATTGCCTGCAAGGTAAGCTAGTGACATGATCACTGATTTTCGGGAGCCTTAAAGTGTGTTGAAGACCGGATTATCATTGAGGGCCTGGATAACTTGGGGTCATTTAGTGGTCAGTGACATACGTGTGTAGGGCCTAATTGGTAGAGCCAAGTAAAATTTGGTTACGAAATAAAACAAATCTGTAGTTATACCCTTAAGAGTATTTACCAGTCATTGAAAAGAAGGCAAGCTCAGATATCCAGGTAAATCTGAGACCCTTTCGCCAAGAGAGGGGAAGTTAGTCATCTCACTCACGGGCCTCCCCCACTCCCACACCTGTTGGGGCATTTCACTAGAAATCGAGCATTGCTTGAAATCATTCACCCATGGGTAAAGTTGCAGGTAAACATCTTGCCGTTGTCGTAGAGACTGGGGTTACAAACAAATAATAATGTTTGTACAATCTTATGTCCAAATAATGCTTGAACTGTAATTTACAAAACTGATGTGTCACTATCATGCAATGGTGTGGTGATAAGCATATGTCGTATAAACACTGCTCGCGACGATGTAACATCAGAATGCGCTGTGGATTTGACAACATGCATTGCCCGATACTAAGTTTAGTTAGTCTTGTGATTGCAATGTATAAAATTGATTGACTAATGTTCGTATATTTCGTTTTATTTATCCATTTCTTTATTCATCCATGTATTAGTTCAGTAATATTTTTAAAATAACATTTAATCTAATAACGGTTTAACGTTCCAATAATATTAGTAATGGGCCAACATAAATGGTCCAGTGCGTAGCACGCGGTGACACGAGACTCTGATTCGGGAGGACGCCGGTTCTATACCATCTGCCGTGTGAACGATATTGTGAACGATTGTGAACAATTGTGAACGATAATATAAACAGGTTCATAAAGACTATTTTTATTGCAAAATTACTCGTTTTATCATGATTGACGGAGTAAAACATGTTTCATTGAAATTTTGAAGTACTATAGCACCCGCCGCCCCTCTCTCCTAACCAATATTTAGGGAGCTTTATTCTAACATACTTATGTCACGCTATTAATAAATGGGACGTTTACAATTAATTATTAATAACATTTTAAATACACAGAAAATATGGTAAATGTAATGTGCAAGACACAACCACCAAAAATAAAAACTAAATTAATTGCAATGAAAGACAAATAACTGACAGTCATCAATATAAAACTGAAAACACTAGAGACAATGTATTCAACGTTCCAACACAAAAAGTCATCGTATGTATAACATTTTCGGCACCACTGCGTAGAAAAACAAATGACAACACTGACTATAATATAAACAAATGTTCATAACTCCATAAATTATATGGAATAAATCCAGCATCCACACAGTATCCATACATGTCTAGTTCGGTGTTGCAAATATCGTACACACTAATGGGGCCACTTATTCTTCGTTTGTGTACACGATACACCACGACATCACGGATATCACGGGCTGTTACACAAAAAATCCCACTTCCACTTTGAGCTGGCCCATATAACTGTATCCGAGAGACCACTATAATAATTACAATATTGAATAAAATTACATGAAATTCGTCAGCTCAATTACCAAGCTCAGTAGTGGACAAAGCGTTTGAAATATTTCGTTGAAACTGCGCTCATAACACTCGTCTGCATTAAACCTGTGCCAACAATAAAATCAACAACAATCATGGCGAAGAGACACATTCAAATAAAACGACGGTGAGACACAGTTCGTTTGTAATAAAAAGGGTTATTCATGCGACGAGACACATTCAAGTAACGACGGTGAGACACAGTTCGTTTGTAATAAAACAGGGTTATTCATGCGACGAGACACATTCAAGTAACGACGGTGAGACACAGTTCGTTTGTAATAAAACAGGGTTATTCATGGGACGAGACACATTCAAGTAACGACGGTGAGACACAGTTCGTTTGTAATAAAACAGGGGTATTCATGGGACGAGACACATTCAAGTAACGACGGTGAGACACAGTTCGTTTGTAATAAAACAGGGGTATTCATGGGACGAGACACATTCAAGTAACGACGGTGAGACACAGTTCGTTTGTAATAAAAAAGGCGTTGGCGATGTATGGGTTGTGAGGTATAGTATAAAACGGTGGCAAGCCACAGAGCGCTCACATCTAACAAACGAAATAAGCTGTATTGTGGAAGTCGTAATTATAAAGATTGTCAGTACAGTTTCTTCAAGGAATTTATTTCTTCACTTGTTAGTATCTGCCTTATCATTGACGTTCTTCTTTTTTACGGCTTGTGCTCGTATTGCTTCTATAATGTACGGCGGATCTCTTATTTCCATAGAGCGCGTGTGACGGGGGTCTACCAACTCTGGTAGCAAACAGTCCATGTAAAAGTTCGTTAGTTTTGTTACCATTTCTTTCTCCCAGAACGAATTATCGCGCTCAATCCGCTGCACTTTCATGCCCAGTGGCGTCCGTACTGCGAACAAGCAATATGTTCTATTTGTAACATGTAGTTGACCCTGAACTTGGAAATGATACTTATGACGCAGATTGACTCCCGTAATTTTAGCTTTAATTTTATCATAAGTCCAAAATGTAATTTTTCTAGCAGCAATAGCATCGTCTGGAGTCATTCCTTTGGCAGAAGACGGGCATTTGACTTCCACTAAACCGTCGTCTCCGATTAGGCCATCTGGGCTAGCACCTATGAATGGAATGGAATGGAATAATAATAATAATAATAATAATAATAATAATAATAATAATAATAATAATAATACTAATAATAATAATAATAATAATAATAAAAATAATAATAATAATAACAATAATAATACTAATACTAATAGAAATAAAAATAATAATAATAACAATATAACAATGATAACAATTATGATGATAATAATAATAAAAATGATTAGACCTATACCATTTTACTGGTAGTAGCAGTTTAGTTTAGCCGTCATAATATATCAAATGATATGGCATGTTATAACTGAAAAGGGTATAGACATTAATTAAATATATAAATAGATCACGTCTGATGATTTCCAGTTGGTTTCAGCACAGATAACTAATTAGTTATCTATGGTTCCAGGTTCGAACCATGGTTTGGGTATAGATGTCATGTGTCGTTTTTGCATCTTCATAAATCGCCCGTCATCGTCTCGATTAGCGATGATGATGATATTTTGGCTTTGCGTCTCATATGTATGCAACGAGACTAATAAAGACGTTGATTGGGTGATTATAAAGATTAGAAACAATATATGACATCCATTACCGAGCCATGATTACATACAATACAACGACCGCGGTTTAGGAGACTCGTACGTAATCGACCGCGGCTAAGTACGCTGGAATTATTGCCAAATTAAAATACATAAAGTCAAATTATCATCGTCGTGAAATTATATATAGGCCTATATAAAAAAACAAAACAATGGCAAATATGAATTCTGCCCAACTCTGTGATCTACGAATAAATAATCGACCCCCAAAATATCTGAAAAGCGAGCGAGTCGCTCCAACCAACGGACCGTGAAATGCGGAGGGTCGTGCTACCTGCCAGCTAACAAAGACGGCTCGCAAG
This sequence comes from Isoperla grammatica, assembly GCA_945910005.1. Taxonomy (NCBI): domain Eukaryota; kingdom Metazoa; phylum Arthropoda; class Insecta; order Plecoptera; family Perlodidae; genus Isoperla; species Isoperla grammatica. Next base: position 54,686,025 of record OX246741.1, read on the forward strand.
ACCTTACCTCCCCTCTTCTCGCGCTAAACATTTCAGTTTTACGGAGAGTTGTGTTTTCTGTTAGCCAAGATCATGCAATCACTTGTATTTTCAAACCGCATTAGCTGTGCTTTAAGAAAATACACCAAGTATGACTTGTATTGTATCTTTCATAACCACTACTACCATTCTACCTGTGTACTTTTCATCTACCTCTTTTCAAACTTCCGCCAGTACTGGCCAAACTTTGTGTAATTATGAGGAAATATTTATTTTTATGCATAATTTGTGATTTTTTATCTCTAAATTTAATGACGGAATTGATAAACTGTATAGGAGGAATACAAGATACAAGCGTGCTTTATGTTCATGTTTTTTTTTCTTTCAACAGTTCAATCATTTAAGCATGCTAAAATTGAAGAGCCGTGTAACGTCATTGACACTGAAATGCCTGCAAATGCCTGTCTGGTAAATACTCTTAAAAATGATAAATGTGGACAAGAAATCATGTCAACATGCTAATTGTGCAAATTTTGAATCGCGAAATAATGCGATTTGGAGCTTTAACCACGAAATCTACAAAAGATATCCCTGTCTTCGCAAAATAAGAACAAAAAAGTGTTACATATTGGCCAAAAATAAGTGTAGGCCTAGTGTAAAAAAAAGCGTGCAGAAGAATTTTAAAATATATAAAGGAAATAAATAGGAAGTACTGTTTACACACGAATGACTCGTCTTTATTAAAGTGATATTTCTAAATTGATTATATAATGTTTTTTTTGCTTGTTATGCGCCTTATAAAAATAACACCGCCAAAATGCGAAATTTACATTTTTAAAAACGAAATTTGGGGAAAAATAAAACCATTCCTGTTAGTAATAGGGTAGTAGCCTATAAATACGATGTTGGTTACCCTCGTACAGTGTAGGGCCTACTAGATTCCATCTGTGCGGGTATCAGGAGTTGAACGGTGGTCAGCATGGGGGCTTTTGTAAACTAGAAATATGCATTATTTTACTTTCTTTCAAATATTAACATCATTCAGTTTCAACTTTCAGTTTAGGAGTTCAGTTGAAATGGAGGAGTAGGTCAATGACCAGTAAAGGTTTCTTGTAGAGTGATAATTGTGACAAGGATGAAATCTAAGTCATTTTCATGCACACGCTCATTCATGTTGCCTATTTTCATTTTTCTAGGGAAAAGAAAAAGTTACCGAGACAAACTAGAAATGAAGGGATTAAGAAACCGCATGAAAAAGAAAAAGGAAGAGAAGAAAAAAGAGCGTAGACTCAGTAAGAACCTCCTGAAGAAACAGAAATCTGGACTGGAATTTCAACCAAAAGTCGAGGCGGTACCGTCCAAACCAGCGAAACCAATATACAACAGCGAGGGTAAAATGGTGTTCAGCAAGTTTGACTTCTCAGAGTTCAGCACTACCACCGGGGCACCTCAGAAGACGTTCTCGTCGGATCCAAAAGCCATGCTAAAGAAACTGGAGAAACAGAACGAGGCAATCAAGAAGCTGGAAATGGAGGGCGACACTGAGAAGGTTCAAGCCGCCAAGGAAAGCTTCGCCTGGCAGAAAGCTCTCGACATGGCCGAGGGTAAGAAATTCAAGGACAACCCCGCATTATTGGCCAAGACGATCAAGAAGATGAAGAGTAGAAAGGAGCATACCAAGAGAAAGTGGGAAAACATAGAGCAAGAAAAAGAGAAGAAAATGGAGTACAAACAAAAGAAGAGATCGGAAAATCTCGAGTCGCGCAAAAAACAAAACAAGAAAACCAAGAATAAGAAATCGGCGAAAAGGGGAAGAGTTGCTATAAAGTAATTTATTATTACCATTTTGTTAACACAACCTTACTTCATTATGTTGTTATGCTTACATATTAGTTTGATTGCAATGAAGACGACTTCCACTTGCAAATGACAAACAGTAATGCTACAAGCATACAATGGATGTTTATGCTGCCAATATAATAATTGTATTATAGCTGTTTCATACAATTTAAAATACGGTTCTTATCTCTGAATCCTCACTTCAAGCGACGCATCCCATATCATGTATAATTTCTGCTACACAATCTTACACTCATTCCTGCTCAATTTGGACCAGCACTGCAATCATGTTACTTTGGTCGCTAACGTTGAAAATTTAGCGATCGTTATTGTGTAGCCAATGAGGGTCCGAGAATTGAAAGAAGTTCACAGGAACTCAAATTCAGCAAACTGTGAGCAACATTTTCAGTATTTTGTTTTTATTGAAGGCCTATCAAAAGTTACACTTTACTAAGTTGATCCACAGAGTAACTTCTCACAGAATGTATTTATTATAATATTTCACTGTGTTCTAAAGATAGGTCTAAACTCTAAAGCTAGCCGTCCTACTTTAGTTTTGTAAAATAAATTCGTTTAAACACCGGCGTTTCCACCATTTCTTGGTATCGAAAGCTCTTAATGGCTGGGTGCCCGCGATCGAGAGGTGTGCACGATATTAATGATGATAATAATGATATTTGGGGTTTACGTCCCATATTTTTGCAACTATGGCGAGTTTTCATCCCCGGGATGAGTGTTCAACGTTTAATAATGTTACTGAGGTGTACATAATTGCATTTGTGAGCTACGATCATTCATGCGTACAATTTTTATCGATATCGATCATTATCTACCGAAGTTACGTGATCGCAGTGCTGGTGTATTTCTCCATCTTTAAACTTCGTTCTGCCTATCGGCCTGTGAATCTATTTTACTACCATCACATCCCTCTTTCTGTATGGATCCCATGCAGATCCCCTTTAGTCCATTATAGGAATTACAAATTATAACTGACTATGACAACCAATCTGTTCCAAATTGGATACTGGAGATATTCACAATTGCCCAGGATCTTGTTATGTAATTTATTCAATATTATGTGTTTGAAAATATTTCTGTTAAAATATTCCTTTTTTACAACGTAGGCCAATTGAAAACAAAATGTGTTGGTCACCTCACTAAAAATAAATCTCAGAAATGCACAGTTATGTCTGTGACAGTAGTGCAAACCCAAAATAAGTGCAGAGATGATACAAACGTTGAGGGGCAAGAGACATAGATTTGTCGTAGTTTGCTCTACTTGCAACCGCTTTGCAATACTGCAACCACAGTATTCTAATTAGAAAAGGGTATTTAGATTTAAAGTCCCACCCACACAATGTTGCAACTACTGGACTTAAATTTTTAACAGTTTCCAAAGAGATGATATATTAACAGGTGGGAAGAATTTTACTATTCTTCCGAAACTCTTTCCGTGAATACCCAACATACAAAACGGGTCTGAGACCGAGCCCCAGATGACGGAAACATTCCAACCAACCAGGAATCAACCACATTTCTAAAATGACATTACTTACCTTAGGAATTGTGTCGTCAACTTTAAATTAATGGCGATTCATCCCGTTTCCAAAGTAGGACTAGATTCATTTTATGGCTTTGCATCACAGTATTAGATTGCACTAGGATTTACACAAAGTAGCGGGCCTAGGACTGGATTCTTATGTAATACAGGGACATAAATGTAGGCCCACTTTGCCCAGACAGCCATAGTAGGGGCCTAAATCAGTAGTATGGCAGGTTTTTAGAAACGTAAAATAACACTTTAGCTACGTAAATACTACCAATCCGCATACCACACTGTGTAGGGTAAGTAGGCCTACATGCTCTACAAGAAAATTTGTATGTATACAGGTAAAAGTAGATTAAAACTATTTATTTCAAACAGTTTTGCATTAAGATTTATGACAATAATAACTGAACTGACACACTCAAGTTGTTATACCTTAGTTATGTTTGTTGATTATAATTAAAGAAATGTTTAGTGGTCTATCATTAGACACTGACACTCTTTCACTTGCAACAGCATACTGCATATTAAAGTTAACATTATGTATTTGTCACCCGAATATACCCTCAAACATGACGGCATGAAAATTAACGAATTCCAATAATTCCACATTCCAACAATTTTTTAATCTTGGCTGCAATATGAGGGTTCTTCAAATGGTCTTGCAAAGCTTTAGGATCAGCCTGCATCTGTTCTAAGATAAGTCTCATGGCAGGATCGCACATTATGGCCTGTACTTCTGGATCGGCCATAGCGCGCTTACGTACTTCCTCAGGATCGGCATTAACGTTCATTGTACAAGTCTTGTAACCGTCTAGCGCTTCAGCATTCGTTGGATCAATTTCGAGTGCTTTTTGGTAAGCAGTGAGTGCTTTGTTGGATTGTTGCATACCTTGGTAAATCTTCCCCTTCCTGAGCCAACCCTTGAGGAATTTCGGGTCAAGCTCGACGCATTTTTCGCAATCTCGAAGTCCCAAGTCAAAGGCAGCTAGCTTCGTGTAACACGCGGCACGGTTACTGTAATACTTTGGATCCTCCGGGTTGCGTTTAATCGCTTCCGAGTAATGCTTCAGTGCGTCTGCATACTTTCCTTTGTTAAACAAGCTATTCCCCGCTTCCTTTTCCTCTTCAGCCTTTACTGGATCAATGTATGCAAGTTCCTCTTCGTCTTTAATTTGCTTCTCAATATTAGACAGCAAGGCTTTAATTTCTGGAGTGCGGTGCTCAGACATTGACTTTTCATATGCAGTCTTTGCTGCATACAGATCGCCAAGTTTTTTGTGTGCATTACCACTGCGCATGAATGCTTTAGCAATCAATTTATAATCGGCACGCTTTTCTCGTCCAATCTCCACTGCTTTCTTACACTGTTCGATGCACTTTTCATATTCTTTTTGTTCAAACAGCACTGCTGCAATGTTATTCAAGTACGTAATATTATCTCCATCAAGTTGCACGGCCTTGTTGTAATGGGCCAAGGCAATTTCAAAATCTTTTTTCTTGTATGCTGCGTTCCCAGCTTCTTTTTCCTTTTCAGCCTCCATCTGTTCACGGGTCAAGTTCCTCTCTTCTTTTTTCTCGGCTTTTGGCGCTGATTGTGGCGGCGGAGTTGGTGCCTTGCGAGTTTTAGGGGGTGCGGGAGTCGTGTCCATGTCCTCGGAGATGTTCAAGTCCAGTAAGACGCCTAATGCGGTTAGGATTCGACTATCGTTGAGCCGACTATTCAACGCAGTTGGAGAGTTCTGAAGTTCGGTTAGCATTTTTACGAATTCTGGATCTTTCATAAGTTCTCGGGTTTGTGGGTTTGTCGAGAGTTTGGCCATAGCTCCTGGCATTTGAAACGGATTCATAGTAGCCCTATTTTTTTCAGCAAACTGCTGAGCTTTTACTTCGTTAAGTCCATCTTTTAGTTGCTGATTGTTTGGATCTAGTCGAATGCCCTCTTCATAGGCCTTTATGGCCTCGGCGAAACGATACATAAATGCCAATGCACTGCCTTTCCTGGAATGGCCCTTAGCCCAGTCAGCCTTTAAAGCAATAGTTTTCTCGGCATCTTCCAATGCATTTTGATACTTCCCAGCCTTAGCATAAGCCGCAGATCGATTGCTAAATAACACGTGATTTTGGCCATCTAGTGATATAGCATTGGTGTATAACATAATAGCCTTATCGAAATCACCGCGCGAAAGGGCTTCATTTCCCTCCTCCTTTAAGCTTGTAATTGACTTCTCCATTATCTCGTATTCAATTATAAATCTTTGGAAAACTTACCATGCGGTAGAGAAACTCAAATTATGCGGAAAGACAATTCTAGAACCGCAACCTAGGCCTATTTCTCTGACACAAACAAAACCTCACACAGTCACGCTCACAGCCTACTAGACGTTGAGAGAAAACCCACTGCCTTTTAAGGCCTGTGAACGAGCGGTGGGAAATTTAAACACGATGGAGCGTCGACCGATGGAGAGATTTGTGATGAAGAATAGAATTAATAATAAACAACTATAAAATATCTGCTAATATAATAGTATAGTATCCGAGTAATCAATTCTATCCTATCCGGCATGACATGGCCAAGGTAATCCTCGGGCGAAGGCTCGTCCACAATTTTGTTCTCAATTAATAAGATCATTCAATCTGAAGTCTAGCATCAATATACTGTAATAATGTAACGAGTGACTCGTTGGTTGGCTCACAAAAAACATTATACAATCATGTTTGACTTTTTTACAACCCCATTCTTTATTTTGTAGGTCTCTTTGACTTGAGGTTCGTAAGGAAAGACATACACTTGAGATGTATTTAAAGCTTCTATAACAGCACATTATTTCAAATATTGTTTTCTAAATTTCGAACTTTACCTTCTTCATTTTTTCAAGTACCTACCTTCTAAAACATTTTTTTACTATTTTTTTTACTTACCATCTATTACTATTGTAAACCCGTCTTCGATTTTTCATTATTCTTTCGTCTTCAAATTGTTAGGTTTTAATTATTTTTAATCCTATTTTCTCGATTTTATTATATTGTTTTATGTTTATAAAAGTAATACTTAGTATTTAGTAACTTTTTGTTTGGTTGGTAGTCACTTCTTGTGTTCGGAGCTGTGGTCTTTTCTACCAACCCCCATTCATTATGTACAAATAGGAATAATTAATAAATAACAATACATATTACTGCAATAATCCTATTTAAAACGGCGAGGGATGATTGACGAAGATGAACGACACTTACAAAACTAATGCCTTTTATGCGGGACTCGAACACACGTCCCTATAATATGTGGCATGCGCATAGGCCACCGCGGATGGCCTCAAACAATTTTATAAATTAAAATTTGACTAACAGTAAAATCTATTCCACATCCGTATACAAACAACGGACAGTCAAGCTTTGTAAAATGTACATCCTTCAAATGTACATAGTAATTTTCTCTCGACATCTTTGGTGAACGAATGAAAAATATAGAAATCCTAAGTTAATTCAAAGTCAGCCTTTGTAGACCTAAAGCCGGATCTACACTTGGGCGACATGGTCGCACGACACTGTCGCCCGACAAGTCCCTGTCTACACTACCCGTGTCAGCCGAGAAGTTGTTGCCAGTGACACTCAAGATGTGGGACGAAGAAGACGTAGTAATTATCGCTGCGGCCTCGGTAATATTAGGAGCCAGAAGACAACACCGTCCGCGGAGGTTTTGGATATGTCCAACTCTCAAAAGCAGGACAAGATATAGCGGCACTGACTTAATGGCTGATCTTGTGTGTGATGATTCCGATCCTTTGGACTTAGAATATCGCTGCAATGGTGGCTTTAAGAACTTTTTTCGCATATCTAGTAGTGATTTTCAAGAATTACTTACTATGATAGGTCCAAAAATCGCTAAAATGATACCAGATTTAGAGAAGCAATACCAATAAAAGAACGATAAGGAATAACTCTGAGGTTTATGGCTAGTGGTGATTCCTACCATTCATTAGAGGTTTTATTTAAACCGCCCCCGGCCTTGTCGAGCCACATTCCTTTGATCTTTACCGACAACTTTTGGAAACTTGAAACATGTGTCGCACGACTTCTTATGTCGCACGACATTCTGTCTACACTTGGGTGACATGGCCATGCGACATCGTCGCGCAACAGTGTCGCACGACCATGTCGCCCAAGTGTAGATCCGGCTTAACATCCGCCTGGCTTGTGTTCTAGAAACACGTTTCCTCTGTCTATGTTGTTGAGCCAGCGCGTCCGTGATTGCATCACCCACCTCTGATGCACATCTGCGTGACGTCACGATTTAAAATTACAACTCGAACCATCAAGAAACTTCTGGAAACAGCTGGACCCAACCCGTCCTTACTCACTCTCAACATCATTGACCGCGTAGTTGCACCATGCGGCCGCTCCGACCAATCAGCGCGCAGCGTCATCGCGTCGTCATGGCGACACTCACCCAATGGGCGGGGGTTTCTGGAAGCTTCGAGCGGGACCGCGGCGTTCAAACGCGGAGGCGGTGCGGGAAGGTTCGAGCGCGCATCTCGCCTGGTATATAAGCGGCGGCCACAGCAGCTGATGTCAGTTCACAACCAGACACAAGCCAAGCCAGATACGAGTTGCGGTGCATATTGCAAGCAAGCTATCATTGACAACAAGTGTGATTCAATAGTGCGATTGTGAGTGACGTCAGTGCATAGTCGAAGCTCATAGTAAATTCAGAAGAAGTACAAGTTACACCGTGTGCAGTTCTGGTTCGAGTCTAATTGTTGTGGTAGACAGTTGTCGCTAGAAGTGCAAGTTACACCGTGAGCAGTTGTGGTTACACCAGAAGTGGTTACGCGGAGTTTAATTGTTGTGGTTGACAGTTGACACTAGAAGTGCAAGTTACACCGTGTGCACTTGTGGTTACACCAGGATAAGAGCGAGGGTAGACAGTTGACACTAGAAGTGCAAGTTACACCGTGTGCAGTTGTGGTTACACCAGCGAGTGAGTGTACTGAGTGACGCAATGGCTACCAAAGTGCCGGCTATCGGCATCGACCTGGGGACCACGTACTCGTGCGTGGGGGTCTACCAACAGGGCAAGGTGGAGATCATTGCCAACGACCAAGGTAACCGAACAACGCCGAGCTATGTCGCGTTCACAGACACGGAACGTCTGATAGGAGACGCCGCTAAGAACCAGGTGGCCATGAACCCGTTGAACACGGTGTTCGACGCGAAGCGTCTGATTGGGCGACGCTTCGACGACGCCAAGATCGCCGAGGACATGAAACATTGGCCGTTCAAGGTCGTCGACGACGGAGGCAAGCCCAAGATCCAGGCGGAGGTGAAGGGGGAGACGAAGCGGTTCTCGCCCGAGGAGATCAGCTCGATGGTGTTGACCAAGATGAAGGAGACGGCCGAAGCGTATCTGGGGGGCGTCGTGAGGGACGCCGTCATCACCGTACCCGCCTACTTCAACGACTCCCAGCGTCAGGCGACCAAGGACGCGGGGGTGATCGCGGGGCTCAACGTCCTCCGCATCATCAACGAGCCGACCGCCGCGGCGCTGGCCTACGGCCTCGACAAGAACCTCAAGGGGGAGCGAAACGTGCTCATCTTCGACCTGGGCGGCGGCACCTTCGACGTGTCCATCCTGACCATCGACGAGGGGTCGCTGTTCGAGGTGCGCGCGACCGCCGGGGACACCCACCTGGGCGGGGAGGACTTTGACAACAGACTGGTCTCTCACCTCGCCGACGAGTTCAAGCGGAAGTACCGCAAGGACGTGCGCAGCAACCCGCGCGCACTGCGTCGCCTCAGGACGGCCGCCGAGAGAGCGAAGCGCACTCTGTCCTCCAGCACCGAGGCGAGCATAGAGATCGACGCGCTCATAGAGGGGATCGACTTGTACACCAAAGTGTCGCGCGCGAGGTTCGAAGAGCTTTGTTCCGACCTCTTCCGCAACACTTTGCTCCCCGTCGAGAAGGCGTTGAATGACGCGAAGATGGACAAGGGTTCGATCCACGACGTGGTCCTCGTGGGAGGGTCGACGCGCATCCCCAAGATCCAGTCCCTCCTGCAGAACTACTTCTGCGGGAAGGCGCTGAACCTGTCCATCAACCCGGACGAGGCAGTGGCGTGCGGTGCGGCGATCCAGGCAGCCATCCTCAGTGGCGACTCCAGCCCTCACCTCCAGGACGTGTTGCTCGTCGACGTGGCGCCGCTCTCGCTGGGCATCGAGACGGCCGGGGGGGTCATGACCAAGATCATCGAGCGCAACACCCGCATCCCGTGCAAGCAGACCCAGACGTTCTCTACCTACTCCGACAACCAGCCGGGTGTGTCTGTCAGGGTGTTCGAGGGGGAGAGAGCCATGACCAAGGACAACCACCTCCTCGGTAACTTGGAGCTGACGGGCATCCCGCCCGCCCCGCGCGGCGTCCCCAAGATCGAGGTCACCTTCGACCTGGACGCCGACGGCATCCTCAACGTCTCCGCCGTGGAGGGTAGCTCCGGCAACTCCCGCAACATCAGGATCACGAACGACAAGGGGCGCCTCTCGCAGGCGGAGATCGAGCGCATGTTGGCGGAGGCCGAGCGGTTCCGCCACGAGGACGAGAGACAGAGAGAGAGGGTCGCGGCTCGCAACGCCCTCGAGACGTACGTGTACGGCGTGAAGGCGGCGGTGGGGGCGGCGGACCCAGCGGACAAGCAGGCGGTGGAGACGGAGTGCGACAAGGCGGTGAACTGGCTGGACAACAACACACTGGCAGAGAAGGAAGAGTTCGAGGCTAAGCTGAAGGAAGTGGAGCGAGTGTGCGGGCCCGTCATGGCCAAGATGCAACGGGGCCAGGGCCAAGGCCAAGGCCAGAGCTGTGGCCAGAGCTGTGGCCAGCAGGCGGGCAGCGCACACAGTGAGGGACCCACCATAGAAGAGGTCGACTAAACGAGCCTGACATAATTACTGTCGTTCAAACAAGACTGAACATGTACATAGCATTAATTCTTGTTTTATTGTACGACAATTAATTTTACAATTTACATATTTTAATATATACATATTTTATATTATTTATTGTTGTACTTATGTCCAGTGCATAATACATTTACGTCTTTATAGCATATTGCTACAATACATACACTATTGTTCCTTGGAGAAAGTTATTCTTCAATAATATCAATGTTTATTATAGTTAAACATGATTGTACGTTCTTGTGCATTATGTCTTCAATAAATGTTGAAGTTTAAATATGTTGTTCTTATTTTGTTTCCTGTCTCAGTCCTGTCTAATATCCCCTAGTTGTGCTCACAACTTGATCCGCTTACTAGGTCACAATATTGCATGGTGGTGTTTCACAGCTATTAAACACTGATCACAGATTCCACCACCAACCCTTAATTAATTGAAGCCGCCGCCTCGTCTGTGGGGTTAACACTGGTGGTTTATCGACCTCACCCCCCCCCCCCATCATTTAATTAATGGCTTTTGTTCTCGTTACATGAGACGGAAGTTATCAACCCTCTCTCGCATTCATCGAACATTAACCAGGTTGTTTAAACGGTGATAGACTGCATTGCCGGTTATTGTGATTCTATTTCGATAATTAGCTCTACTGATTGTACATTGCAATCAGTACAGTTACTTGTAAGACTAGATTCACGTTAGTTGTCCCCACGCTGTCTTAGTTTGAAACAATAAGTGGGAGGTATTAATTTGTAAAACTAATTAACCTGTATTTCGTATTCTTCTCAATAAACTAATATGTTATACAACAACAATGTTATAGAACTATATGTAATAACTGAACAACAATTTGATTGTTAATTTTTATTGAGCTATTATGTCAATGTCCCGATCAAGTTTCTTTGAATTTATGGACAAAAAAGCATCAAAATATGTGATGATAAAAATACAACAATGCTCCACATCCTTTGATGCTTTTTTGTCCTTGAATTCAAAGTAACTTGAACGGAACACTGAACAGTCTAGCAGTGTTGTGTTCCTTGTTGCTATGAATGCTCTAGGTAGAAATAATCATTCTTTCTGTTCTTATAATATATCCGCCTCGTGCATGGTGACCGGTGCCCGCAATGAGGTCTAGGTGCTTTTATCCTATATTCATCTCTCATGTCCCTCGTCTTCTTTCCTCTTCCAACTTTCACATTCTCACCATATATACTTGCCGGCCTTTTTTGCGACCTGAACGCCCCCCCCCCCCCCCCCACTGGATTCCTTTTGACGACCCCGCCAATGTACGATGGATCTGATTAGTAGAACATAACATTTTAGAAGTCGTTAAACGAAAGAAGACTCATCCCTGATAGGTAATTGCAACTGACGTCACAGCCGAACTACAACAAAGTAGCAAATGAATCGAACTGATGGACAAACAACGAACTGTCAAAATAATAAAATTGCAACATTATGAAGAAAACGAGGTATGGCGATAGTAACTGCTCACCAGTTAAAACGTTTAATGATGGGCAACCAAGTTGTGAAAGTTTTGTATGTTTCTTGTTTGTTTTGAAGATTTTTTTTCAAAATCAGAATATTTTATTGTTTGACAGCTTGTTGTTTGTCCATCGATTCATTTCATTTGTTTCATTGTTGTAAAGCAAACTTGCAAGAAGCCTATAGGGGGAACCTCCTTGAACACATCGACAACTTGAGGAAATCTTACAGGAATGTCTACTGCATAGGAAGTACAATCATGGACTTGTAAGCCACACAAAGTCTAATGCCCAATTTAGACGGTTCAATGTTCCGCTCAATGTTCCTTGAATTCAAGGACCAAAAAGCATCACATAAAGTAGAGTATTGTTGTGTTTTACTATCGATGTATGTTTTGATGCTTTTTTGTCCTTGAATTCAAGGAATATTGAACGGAACATTGAACCATTACAAATTGTGTAAATACAAATATAATAATCGGATGCATCAATAATAAATAATATGTCCTTGAGTTGGATGGGGACATTTGGGCTTTAGGTGTAACGATGTTCAAGATATAATGAACCTAGCTGTCCGCAACGATCACTGTACTTGGCTGTACGAAGCACACCTGAGTCACAGCCGATGTGACTGAAGCAAGTAGACAAGCAGCGACAGTTGAGGGAGGAAGGTTGGCCGAGCAACGTCTCGCTAGGGGATTGAGACTGCGAGCGTCGTCGCAGACATTGTGACGTAGCCGGGGTGAGCGAACATGTCAACTATTACTGAGTAGTGTACGAGTATTGTAGGATACAACACAGCCGATGTGACTGAAGCAAGTAGACAAGCAGCGACAGTTGAGGGAGGAAGGTCGGCCGAGCAACATCTCGCTAGGGGATTGAGACTGCGAGCGTCGTCGCAGACATTGTGACGTAGCCGGGGTGAGCGAACATGTCAACTATTACTGAGTAGTGTACGAGTATTGTAGGATACAACACAGCCGATGTGACTGAAGCAAGTAGACAAGCAGCGACAGTTGAGGGAGGAAGGTCGGCCGAGCAACATCTCGCTAGGGGATTGAGACTGCGAGCGTCGTTGCAGACATTGTGACGTGGCCGGGTGAGCGAATACGTCAACTATTACTGTGTAGTGTACGAGTAATGTAGGATACAATACAGCCGATGTGACTGAAGCAAGTAGACAAGCAGCGACAGTTGAGGGAGGAAGGTCGGCCGAGCAACACCTAGCTAGGGGATTGAGACTGCGAGCGTCGTCGCAGACATTGTGACGTGGCCGGGGTGAGCGAATACGTCAACTATTACTGTGTAGTGTACGAGTAATGTAGGATACAATACAGCCGATGTGACTGAAGCAAGTAGACAAGCAGCGACAGTTGAGGGAGGAAGGTCGGCCGAGCAACACCTAGCTAGGGGATTGAGACTGCGAGCGTCGTCGCAGACATTGTGACGTGGCCGGGGTGAGCGAATACGTCAACTATTACTGTGTAGTGTACGAGTAATGTAGGATACAATACAGCCGATGTGACTGAAGCAAGTAGACAAGCAGCGACAGTTGAGGGAGGAAGGTTGGCCGAGCAACATCTCGCTAGGGGATTGAGACTGCGAGCGTCGTTGCAGACATTGTGACGAGGCCTGGTTGAGCGAACATGTCAACTATTACTGTGTAGTGTACGAGTAATGTAGGATACAATACAGCCGATGTGACTGAAGCAAGTAGACAAGCAGCGACAGTTGAGGGAGGAAGGTTGGCCGAGCAACATCTCGCTAGGGGATTGAGACTGCGAGCGTCGTTGCAGACATTGTGACGTGGCCGGGGTGAGCGAACATGTCAACTATTACTGTGTAGTGTACGAGTAATGTAGGGTACAATACAGCCGATGTGACTGAAGCAAGTAGACAAGCAGCGACAGTTGAGGGAGGAAGGTCGGCCGAGCAACATCTCGCTAGGGGATTGAGACTGCGAGCGTCGTCGCAGACATTGTGACGTGGCCGGGGTGAGCGAACATGTCAACTATTACTGTGTAGTGTACGAGTAATGTAGGATACAATACAGCCGATGTGACTGAAGCAAGTAGACAAGCTGAAGCAGCGACAGTTGAGGGAGGAAGGTTGGCCGAGCAACATCTCGCTAGGGGATTGAGACTGCGAGCGTCGTCGCAGACATTGTGACGTGGCCTGGGTGAGCGAACACGTCAACTATTACTGTGCAGTGTACGAGTATTGTAGGATACAATACAGCCGATGTGACTGAAGCAAGCAGACAAGCAGCGACAGTTGAGGGAGGAAGGTTGGCCGAGCAACATCTCGCTAGGGGATTGAGACTGCGAGCGTCGTTGCAGACATTGTGAGTTGTGACGTGGCCGGGTGAGCGAACATGTCAACTATTACTGTGTAGTGTACGAGTAATGTAGGATACAATACAGCCGATGTGACTGAAGCAAGTAGACAAGCAGCGACAGTTGAGGGAGGAAGGTTGGCCGAGCAACATCTCGCTAGGGGATTGAGACTGCGAGCGTCGTCGCAGACATTGTGACGTGGCCTGGGTGAGCGAATACGTCAACTATTACTGTGCAGTGTACGAGTATTGTAGGATACAACACAGCCGATGTGACTGAAGCAAGTAGACAAGCAGCGACAGTTGAGGGAGGAAGGTTGGCCGAGCAACATCTCGCTAGGGGATTGAGACTGCGAGCGTCGTTGCAGACATTGTGAGTTGTGACGTGGCCGGGTGAGCGAACATGTCAACTATTACTGTGTAGTGTACGAGTAATGTAGGATACAATACAGCCGATGTGACTGAAGCAAGTAGACAAGCAGCGACAGTTGAGGGAGGAAGGTTGGCCGAGCAACATCTCGCTAGGGGATTGAGACTGCGAGCGTCGTTGCAGACATTGTGACGTGGCCTGGGTGAGCGAACACGTCAACTATTACTGTGTAGTGTACGAGTAATGTAGGATACAATACAGCCGATGTGACTGAAGCAAGTAGACAAAGACAAGCAGCGACAGTTGAGGGAGGAAGGTTGGCCGAGCAACATCTCGCTAGGGGATTGAGACTGCGAGCGTCGTTGCAGACATGTGGCCTGGGTGAGCGAACATGTCAACTATTACTGTGTAGTGTACGAGTAATGTAGGATACAATACAGCCGATGTGACTGAAGCAAGTAGACAAAGACAAGCAGCGACAGTTGAGGGAGGAAGGTTGGCCGAGCAACATCTCGCTAGGGGATTGAGACTGCGAGCGTCGTTGCAGACATTGTGACGTGGCCAGGGTGAGCGAACACGTGAACTATTACTGTGTAGTGTACGAGTAATGTAGGATACAATACAGCCGATGTGACTGAAGCAAGTAGACAAGCAGCGACAGTTGAGGGAGGAAGGTTGGCCGAGCAACATCTCGCTAGGGGATTGAGACTGCGAGCGTCGTTGCAGACATTGTGACGTGGCCAGGGTGAGCGAACACGTCAACTATTACTGTGTAGTGTACGAGTAATGTAGGATACAATACAGCCGATGTGACTGAAGCAAGTAGACAAGCAGCGACAGTTGAGGGAGGAAGGTTGGCCGAGCAACATCTCGCTAGGGGATTGAGACTGCGAGCGTCGTTGCAGACATTGTGACGTGGCCGGGGTGAGCGATTACGTCAACTATTACTGTGTAGTGTACGAGTAATGTAGGATACAACACAGCCGATGTGACTGAAGCAAGTAGACAAGCAGCGACAGTTGAGGGAGGAAGGTTGGCCGAGCAACATCTCGCTAGGGGATTGAGACTGCGAGCGTCGTTGCAGACATTGTGACGTGGCCAGGTGAGCGAACACGTCAACTATTACTGTGTAGTGTACGAGTAATGTAGGATACAATACAGCCGATGTGACTGAAGCAAGTAGACAAGCAGCGACAGTTGAGGGAGGAAGGTCGGCCCAGCAACATCTCGCTAGGGGATTGAGACTACGAGCGTCGTTGCAGACATTGTGACGTGGCCGGGGTGAGCGAACATGTCAACTATTACTGTGTAGTGTACGAGTAATGTAGGATACAATACAGCCGATGTGACTGAAGCAAGTAGACAAAGACAAGCAGCGACAGTTGAGGGAGGAAGGTTGGCCGAGCAACATCTCGCTAGGGGATTGAGACTGCGAGCGTCGTTGCAGACATTGTGACGTGGCCAGGGTGAGCGAACACGTCAACTATTACTGTGTAGTGTACGAGTAATGTAGGATACAATACAGCCGATGTGACTGAAGCAAGTAGACAAGCAGCGACAGTTGAGGGAGGAAGGTTGGCCGAGCATCATCTCGCTAGGGGATTGAGACTGCGAGCGTCGTTGCAGACATTGTGACGTGGCCAGGTGAGCGAACACGTCAACTATTACTGTGTAGTGTACGAGTAATGTAGGATACAATACAGCCGATGTGACTGAAGCAAGTAGACAAGCAGCGACAGTTGAGGGAGGAAGGTTGGCCGAGCATCATCTCGCTAGGGGATTGAGACTGCGAGCGTCGTTGCAGACATTGTGACGTGGCCGGGGTGAGCGAACATGTCAACTATAACTGTGTAGTGTACGAGTAATGTAGAATACAATACAGCCGGGGCTGTAGGCCGCACGGGCGTCGAGCCGTGGGGCGAGAGCAGGACAGGATTACTCACCCCCCCCCCCCAACACGACGCCACTCGGCAGCGCTTCCGATGGTGGAGCGTTGATTCAAATGGTACCATTCAGTCACACGTGTGACGTGACGCGGCTACTAAATCAGAAGCGACGCAGAAGCTCCCATGCTCTACCGGTGGAAGTGCTTCTGAGTGGCGTCGTGTGACTGGGACACGTCGTGTGACCGTGACACGTCGTGTGACTGTGACACGACGTGTGACTGTGGCACGTCGTGTGGCTGTGACACGTCGTGTGACTGTGGCACGTCGTGTGACCGTGACACGTCGTGTGACTGTGGCACGTCGTGTGACTGTGACACGTCGTGTGACTGTGGCACGTCGTGTGACTGTGGCACGTCGTGTGACTGTGGCACGTCGTGTGACTGTGACACGACGTGTGACTGTGACACGACGTGTGACTGTGACAGGGCCCTAATCCACCTCATTCACCCATCCCCAAATACCACTGACTAATTATAAACAATGATCTATTAGTGACGGGCTTAAGCACAATGATCGAGCACTTTGTGATAAAAGCACCAAACTTTCGTCAGAGGAAGATACTGTACGAAGGATCATTCCGGAGGGCGAAGACACGAGCTTAAGTACCAGTGGCGTGCCGTGACTTTTCTAATGGGGGAAGCAACTACTTTTTTAAGTAATCCCTTGGCAATGGCACTTGTGAGACCCCCCCACCTAATACATGCATGGGGGGTCTGGGGGGTGGCCCCCCAGTCAATGCGGGTCCGGGGCGCATAGCCCCGGATTTTTTTGGATTATCGTGATTGCCGTAAGAGCCTTTTAACGAGTTTTAGGCAATTTACCATAAGAAATTTAAGAACAAAAATCTGATCCATTATAAAATATCAGTGCTAAAATGCCGAGTGCATTTTTTGGTTTTTGAATTGAGATTTGGCAGAGCTGGTGTTGGTCGGCCATTCTCAATAATTGCACATTTTTCTTGAAAAGATCGAGTGCTAAATGGGCGCGCAAATAATTCATCGATTACATAACATTCAATCATGTTCATGGTTATTGAAAGTTGATAGTACAAATTCAGAAAGGAGTGCACATTCGCGCTAGACCTAGATCCTCCACATCCGCGCTAGACCTAGATCCTTGGCCCACAGCAAGCGATCCGATCGAGCTCGCAGACTCGGAAGCAATCCTTCATATTGCTTATTCGCGCGTAGATGAACAACACACCAAACATTTGTCACACACTACAATTATACTCAAATAATCAACTAATCAATGTAGAATCGCATTCCTTCTCACACTGAATGAATTTAGAAAATAAACGAAACGGTTTTACGGTTATAAAGAGGTAAAAACACGAACAACTTTCAAACCCACGTGTGTCTCGGAACAGTCTGGCTTACGGGTGCCGGGTGGAGGCAATCCGAGGCATTGGTTCCACTCGGCTTTTCTTCGTCAACCCTCGGCCACCCTCGTCGCTTGGCCCACAGCGAAGGCCTGGCGCTCGAATTCAAACGCGTAGAATATGGTACAAGGATTTTTCATTGCGCTGTCAGTTATTTCGCATAATTCGGGTAGTTAAGTTTGGTTCATTAATTATATTTTAGTGTTACTGGTAAGCGATATTGTTAACCAGCATTGAGGGTATACATAGGTAATTTAGTTAAAAATAAAATGGAAGCAATGCTTCCATTGCTTCCATGGACGGCACGCCACTGTTAAGTACCTAACTTACCTTTAAGTTCAACTTTAAGTTTCACTTAGCAAACTTCCAGTAAGTAATCACTTGGGCCTACAATATTAATTTTAGCAAAATATTTATCTGAAAGAATCTGACCACTTATGTTTGATAAGTATTACATGTTTCAACTTCATATATTATATTTAACGGTTATCTATTTAAACTTATTTGTTATTTTTTTTATTATTTAAATTGAATGACCTTCGCGTAAATAAACCCTTGTAATATTTTGTTCAAGATTTTTATGCCAGCCTAAGGTTAGGTTAGGTTAGGTTAGGTTAGGTTAGGTAAGGTTAGGTCAGGTTAGGTTTAGTAAGGTTAAATAACTTGCGACAGTAACTTGTGGGAGTAACTTGCGGGAGTATTTTTTACGGAAAACTTGCGGGAAAACTTGCGAGAGTAACTGGTGGGAGTAACTGGTGGGAGTAACTTGTGAGAGAAACTTGCGGAAGAACCATGCGCGAGTAACTTGCGGGAGTAACTTGCGAGAGTAACTTACGGGAACCTTGTTGAAGTAACCTGCGGTAAAACTTGCGGTTTTACTTGCGGGAGTAGCTTGCGGCAGTAACATACGGGAGTAACTTGCAAGCAAACTTGCGGAGGTAACTTGCGGGAGTACCTTGAGAAAAACTCTGGAGTAACCTGCAAGAAAACTGGCGGGAGTAACCTGCTGAAAAACTTGCGGAAATAACTTGCGGGAGTAACTTGCGGGAGTAACTTTCGGGAGACACTTGTGATAGAAACTTGCGGTAGTAACTTGCGGGAGTCACTTGCGGGAGTAATTGTGAGGGAGTACATGCGGGAGTAACTTGCAGGAAGAGCTTGCGGGAGTAACTTTGGGGAGTTATCTGCCCGGGTACGGCGGCTGTACATGTGGTTAGGGTAGGATAGTTTGGGTTAGGTTAGGTAAGGTTAGGTTAGGTAAGGTTAGGTTAGGTTGGGTTAGGTAAGGTTAGGTTAGGTTAGGTGTGGTTAGGTTAGGGTAGGATAGTTTGGGTTAGGTTAGGTTAGGTTTGGTTAGGTTAGGTTAGGTTAGGTTAGGTTAGGTGTGTTTAGGTTAGGTTTGGTTAGGTTTGGTAAGGTTAGGTTAGGTTAGGTTAGGTTAGGTTAGGTTAGGTTAGGTTAGGTTAGGTTAGGTTAGGTTAGGTTTTGTTAGGTTAGGTTAGGTTCGGTTAGGTTAGGTAAGGTTAGGTTGGGTTAAATAACTTGCGAGAGTAACTTGTGGGAGTAACTTGCGGGAGTACTTGCGGGAGTAACTGTCGGAAAAACTTGTGGGAAAACTTGCGGGAGTAATTTGCGGAAGTTACATGCGGGATAACTTGCGGGAGTAACTTGTGGGAGTAACTTGCGGGAGTACTTGCGGGAGTACTTGCGGGAGTAATTTGCGGAAGTTACATGCGGGATAACTTGCGAGAGTAACTTGTGGGAGTAACTTGCGGGAGTACTTGCGGGAGTAACTGTCGGAAAAACTTGTGGGAAAACAAGCGGTAGTAACTGGCGGAAGTAGTTTGCGGGAGTAGCTTGCGGGACTAACATGTGGGATACCTTGCGGGAGTAACATGCGGGAGGAACTTGCGGGAGTAACTTTCGGGAGACACTTGTGATAGAAACTTGCGGTAGTAACTTGCGGGAGTCACTTGCGGGAGTAATTGTGAGGGAGTACATGCGGGAGTAACTTGCAGGAAGAGCTTGCGGGAGTAACTTTGGGGAGTTATCTGCCCGGGTACGGCGGCTGTACATGTGGTTAGGGTAGGATAGTTTGGGTTAGGTTAGGTAAGGTTAGGTTAGGTAAGGTTAGGTTAGGTTGGGTTAGGTAAGGTTAGGTTAGGTTAGGTGTGGTTAGGTTAGGGTAGGATAGTTTGGGTTAGGTTAGGTTAGGTTTGGTTAGGTTAGGTTAGGTTAGGTTAGGTTAGGTGTGTTTAGGTTAGGTTTGGTTAGGTTTGGTAAGGTTAGGTTAGGTTAGGTTAGGTTAGGTTAGGTTAGGTTAGGTTAGGTTAGGTTAGGTTAGGTTTTGTTAGGTTAGGTTAGGTTCGGTTAGGTTAGGTAAGGTTAGGTTGGGTTAAATAACTTGCGAGAGTAACTTGTGGGAGTAACTTGCGGGAGTACTTGCGGGAGTAACTGTCGGAAAAACTTGTGGGAAAACTTGCGGGAGTAATTTGCGGAAGTTACATGCGGGATAACTTGCGGGAGTAACTTGTGGGAGTAACTTGCGGGAGTACTTGCGGGAGTACTTGCGGGAGTAATTTGCGGAAGTTACATGCGGGATAACTTGCGAGAGTAACTTGTGGGAGTAACTTGCGGGAGTACTTGCGGGAGTAACTGTCGGAAAAACTTGTGGGAAAACAAGCGGTAGTAACTGGCGGAAGTAGTTTGCGGGAGTAGCTTGCGGGACTAACATGTGGGATACCTTGCGGGAGTAACATGCGGGAGGAACTTGCGGGAGTAACTTGCGGGAGTAACAAACAAGAGTAACTTGCAACAATAACACGCGGGAAAACTTGCGGGAGTAACCTGCGGTAAACTGTCGGGAAAACTTGCGGGAGTAAGTGGCGGGAGTGTGTTGCGGGAGTATATGGCTGGTAACTTGCTGAAGTGTTTTTTGGGGGTAACTTGCGGGAGCAACTTCGGGAATTTACTTGCGGGAGTAACTTGCGGGAGTAATCTTCTCGGGTACGGCGTCTATACATGTGGTTAGGGTAGGATAGTTTGGGTTAGGTTAGGTTAGGTTAGGTCAGGTTAGGTTAGGTTAGGTTAGGTTAGGTTAGGTTAGGTTAGGTTGGGTTAGGTTAGGTTAGGTTAGGTTAGGTTAGGTTAGGTTAGGTTAGGTTAGGTTGGGTTAGGTTTGGTTTGGTTAAGTTAGGTTAGGTTAGGTTAGGCAGGTTAGGTTAGGTTAGGTTAGGTTAGGTTAGGTTAGGTTTGGTTAGGTTAGGTTAGGTTAGGTTAGGTAAGGTTAGGTTAGGTTAGGTTAGGTTATGTTAGGTTAGGTTAGGTTAGGTTAGGTTAGGTTGGGTTAAATGACTTGCGAGAGTAACTTGTGGGAGTAACTTGCGGGAGTAATTTGCGGAGGTAACATGCGGGATAACTTGCGGGAGTACTTGCGGGAGTAACTTGCGGGACTTACATGCGGGAGTAACTTGCGGGAGTAACAAGCGGGAGTAACTAGCGGGAGTAACTTGCGTGTTTAACTTGCGGGAAATTTGCGGGAGTAACCTGCGGTAAAACTTGCGGTTTTACTTGCGGGAGTAGCTTGCGGCAGTAACATACGGGAGTAACTTGCAAGAAAACTAGCGGGAGTACCTTGAGAAAAAACTCTGGAGTAACCTGCGGGAAAACTTGCGGGAGTAACCTGCTGAAAAACTTGCGGAAATAACTTGCAGGAAGAGCTTGCGGGAGTAACTTTGGGGAGTCTTGCCCGGGTACGGCGGCTGTACATGTTGTTAGGGTAAGATAGTTGGGTTAGGTTAGGTTAGGTTTGGCTAGGTTAGGTTAGGTTAGGTTAGGTGTGGTTAGGTTTGGTAAGGTAAGGTTAGGTTAGGTTAGGTTAGGTTAGGTTAGGTTAGGTTAGGTTAGGTTAGGTTAGGTTAGGTTAGGTTAGGTTAGGTTAGGATAGGTTAGGTTAGGTTAGGTTAGGTTAGTTTAGGTTAGGTTCGGTTCGGTTCGGTTAGGTTAGGTTAGGTTAGGTTGGGTTAAATAACTTGCGAGAGTAACTTGTGGGAGTAACTTGCGGGAGTAACTTGCGGGAGTAACTGTCGGAAAAACTTGTGGGAAAACTTGCGGGAGTAATTTGCGGAAGTTACATGCGGGATAACTTGCGGGATATTTGCGGGAGTAACTTGCGGAAGTAGTTTGCGGGAGTAGCTTGCGGGACTTACATGTGGGATACCTTGCGGGAGTAACATGCGGGAGTAACTTGCGGGAGTAACTTACGGGAGAAACAAGCGGGAGTAACTTGCGTGAGTAACTTGCGGGAAAACTTGCGGGTGTTACCTGCGGGAAAACTTGCGGGAGTGACTTGCGGGAGTAACTTGCGTGAGTTTTTTGCGTGAGTGTCTTGGGGAAAACTTGCGGGAGTAACCTGCGGTAAACTGTCGGGAAAACTTGCGGGAGTAAGTGGCGTGAGTGTGTTGCGGGAGTAACTGGCGGGTAAACTTGCTGAAGTGTTTTTTGGGGGTAACTTGCGGGAGCAACTTCGGAAATAATTGCGGTAGTTACTTGCGGGAATAACTTGTGGGAGTAACTTGCGGGAGTAACATGCGGGAGTAATCTTCTCGGGTACGGCGGCTGTACATGTGGTTAGGGTAGGATAGTTTGGGTTAGGTTAGGTTAGGTTAGGTTAGGTTAGGTTATGTTAGGTTAGGTTAGGTTAGGTTAGGTTAGGTTAGGTTAGGTTAGGTTAGGTTAGGTTAGGTTAGGTTAGGTTAGGTTAGGTTAGGTTAGGTTAGGTTAGGTTAGGTTAGGTTAGGATAGGTTAGGTTAGGTTAGGTTAGGTTAGGTTAGGTTAGGTTAGGTTAGGTTAGGTTAGGTTAGGTTAGGTTAGGTTAGGTTAGGTTAGGTTAGGTTAGGTTAGGTTAGGTTAGGTTAGGTTAGGTTAGGTTAGGTTAGGTTAGGTTAGGTTAGGTTAGGTTAGGTTAGGTTAGGTTAGGTTAGGTTAGGTTAGGTTAGGTTAGGTTAGGCTAGGCTAGGCTAGGCTAGGCTAGGTTAGGTTAGGTTAGGTTAGGTTAGGTTAGGTTAGGTTAGGTTAGGTTAGGTTAGGTTAGGTTAGGTTAGGTTAGGTTAGGTTAGGTTAGGTTAGGTTAGGTTAGGTTAGGTTAGGTTAGTTTAGGTTTTTTTATTATCTCGCAACTGTTCGACGTAGACCAAATCGGACCGATGGCTACGCACGGTTGCCAGGGTGAAAATAAGTCACTAAGTTAATAAATATTTATCCGATTTTCGTAATACTGGGTCTTGGTCCGCGAATTTAGGGGCGAATCGAGCTGCAAGAACGAAGCATTCAGCCTAGTGCGTGGGGAACAAGCCACTGAAACACCCCGTGTTTCGTCTCCTTTTTAACTTATTATTTCCTGTGAGTATTGCTCGGATCGACTTCAGATAAGTGGCAACGTATACAAAATAAGGCAACGCACGTGCACTTGATGATGTGGCTTCATGGCAAGGTCCACTAGACTGCTTGTAGCGCGCGCGCAGCGCACTTTGCGCTTCGCAATTACTCCGCTAGGAGTAAATCCAGTAGACTTTGGCTTCATGGCTTCGAGTTCATAACTTTAATTTTATAACGGGTGATATACGGGAAGGTCATTCAAGTTTTCTACATAACTAAGTTTAAATAGATAACTGTTAAAAATGTGAAGCGGAAACATTGAATAATGATCAAGCATACATTCATACACAGATTCTTTCAGATAAATATGTTTCTAAAATAAATAATGTAACCCCAAATAAGTATCTTCCGAATGTCTACAAAGTGAAACTTAACCCTTATCGGTCATGAGTCGGATCTCGTCCGACATCAGCATTTTCCGGTTCCAGTCATATGTCGGATCTCGTCCGACACGGTCGGTATTCAAAATTCCCGCCAGATATCGTCGTAAAAAAACGCTTGCTGCTATCTGTCGGGGACTTGTGAACTACTTCCACATGTTGTCGACTGAGCCACCGACTCATCGCCTTCCAGAATGAATGTTAGGCCTTCTTTATGGTCTAAGTATTAGGCAGCAAGACACGGTCTACTTGATCTCCGCCTAGCGGTGGCTCGCCGCACTCGCCCGCAACAATGACAGTGCGTACTAACGAGCGACCAGCTGGCCACGCCCACAAGCAGGAATTCACTGTAGCTTCAAGTCAAAAAGTCGCAAAAATATCGTCGCGTATAATTTTTTTTTTTTTTTTTTTTTTTTTTTTACAAATAATACTTTAATAATTATTATTATTATTAAATATTAGTAATTAATATTATTATTAATAAATAATAATAATAATTATTATTATTATTATTTTTATTATAATTATAGGGTAATATAGCTATTTAAAAAAAGATTTGTTATTTTTCAACAAAATCCCATGAATTAAGTATGACCAGAGGGCAACCATCATAAAAAAAAACCTGACCTGAAAGGGTTAAACTTGAACTTGAACTTAAAAAGTTAGGTACTCATGCTCGTGTCACCCCGTCAGAAATGATCCTTTGTATTCCTTTGAGGAAAGTTTGGTGCTTTTATCTCAAAGTGCAAGCAAGATCTGTCTGATGTATTGAGCTTATTCCCGTAACTATATTGAACATTAGTGTTTGTATTCTTGATATTCATAATAATAAATTATATTGTTTCGTAGGAATCCCTGTTATAGGGAGATAAGGGGTGTATTAGATATAGGCCTATATGGGTGGGATCATATTATAGATCATCATAACAATCATCATCATCATCACCGTGCGAGCATTGTTATACAACCTTTATACATCGCGTTAGACACAGACGAATCTCTCGTGAGTCGTGGCCAATCAGTGATAAGTATTTTTGTAATTGAGCTCGTTGATTGGCCACGAGTACCTTACCTTCATCACTTGCGTAGAAGTCTCTCATCTCATCTCTGAATTCATTGGAAAGAGGTAAATAAACAAGTAATCATATTGTTTGGCAATACAGTTTTAATCTTTGCCCAAAATGCGAGTAGTATAATCTAGTTTAAACTTAGGCGAACTATTACAACTAGGACCAGCAGCGAATACAGCCTATGCGTATACAACCCTCATCTCATTACCCTCTGTCTTATCCACAACCTTATAATACATCATCTTAGGTGTAGGACTTGCAATAACCTCGAGTTGATATAAAACTAACTTGGTAAGCAGCGTAATACATAAGCAGTAATAAGGAACATCGAGCACTATTATTATACAACTCAAGTAATGACGTCATTTCGGGAAGATGTTTTGAACATGTTTATGTACATAGCGGCCATTGATATGTTTTAACACTACTAAATATAAAATAATATCTGTAAATTTGCATTATAATATATTTACAACCTGTTCTTGGGCAGTTTTCAATTGTTTCTCCATTTCATTTTTAATTATTATTCAATTACAATGAGAGTTCATAATTGACATTGGTCGCTCTTTCAAACTTCCACCCAACAAAAATCACGTTTGTATAATTAAATACACAATCAATCTTCAATCAATCAATCAATCCACAATCTTAAATGATTGCAACCGTTCGTTAACTAATTAAATAACAACAATTTTTTTCAATACAAATTTTAATATTCGAATATTTAGTGATGATTATGATAATTTATATTAATGATTGGTGTATAAATTAAATAAATAAACTAACAGATATTCACAGGCATATTATTATTATACAAGGATCTTTTTGAAGGAATAAGAAATCACATTAATTATTTTTCGAAGGCATTGATTGTACTTCCCGATTAAGTGTAAAAATCGGTGGCGTTTTAAACGCCTCAATAACGTTTTAAACGCCCCAATAACGTTTTAAACGCCTCAATAACGTTTTAAACGCCGTAATAACTTTTTAAACGTCGTAATAACGCTTTAAACACCGTAATAACGTTTAAGCGCCCTAATAACGTTCTAAACGCCATAATAACGTTTTTAATGCAGTTAATAACGTTTTAAACGCCGTCAATAACGTTTTAAACGCCGTAATAACGTTCGGGCTACTACAACGACAATCGGCGACGATACAGCCAAACGTCCCTAAAGTTGGTCTACATAGACCAGGTTCGTTGTGTGTGTGCTATGTTATAAAGACAGGTTCACATGTCAATACTAATTAGCGCTATAACGGTCAAAGCGATAAAAACGAATATCAACAACAACAACGACAATTATAAGAAAACTATTTAAAATCGAATCTATACACATTACCATAATATTATACAATCTCATCATATGACGGATACTCGTAGAATCTCGCTTACAATTAATTTGTGGAGTGCAGAACAGCGGCCTAACGGAACAGCGACCAAACGGAACAGCGGCCTAACGGAACAGCGACCAAACGGAACAGCGGCCAAACGGAATAGAAGCCAAATTTAGGAGAATCGAACATTGACGAGTCTTGCAACAACGTCAAATGAAAACTATCGTCTATGTATCGAAGGACGTATAGTGGGGAGTTTTGAGCTATTTTCAATAAATAAATAAATAAATGAATAAATAAAATAAATTCCCAATTCACATTTAGATCCTACCCACTCAATAACAAGACTGATTTTCAGTGGGAGACTTTAATTTAAAGCGACTAAACCAACCCTGTAGGCTCCGAACACCATCAACGAGTGCACGATAACCAATCAAAGATCGCTATTTCAAATACGAAACATATGAATCAGTGATTGGACAGTGTGAACACCTGCGGATAAATGCTAGAATCAACAAGACCGATTCAGATCAACTTTGAATTTATTGAGTGCTTCGTTGCTAGGACGGCTCCAAAGTCCCCGTTTACTTATTCCTAAGACAAGAAGTGATGGTACTGAATCCTTATAAGTTAAAAAAACTTCTGCCTGAACCGGGATTTGAACCCGGTTCACGAAGCATCTGCGCATGCTCAGGGGTAGACATTGTCCACGTGACACTACACCGTCACTCAGTGGTGGGCGTGGGCAATATTGATGAAAGGTAGAGCAGATTGCTACTTGGAGCATTGAGTCGTCATTGTCGTCTAAACGCGCCATTGGAAAGTGTGTACTAAACAGGCCAGCAGCGGTGTTAAGGGCCTCCGTCTATCACTCACTGATATCGTTTAGTAACAATAAAATAAAACGCCATTCGTGAGGCAATAAAATAAGAATATCATAATCGTTAACTCAGCAATTCTATGTTAACTCTTTATTCACAAACAAGTAGTTGGTTTCTCAGTTTTGTTTCTGAAGTCTGGTAGTAATAAAGATAATCGTGCAGTAAACGGCTTAACGCGTCGTTAGGTATAACGTCTTCACAGTGGCGAGCTCCCCCCCCCCCCCCCCCCAGTGACCACGGCTTCTCTCAACTCTCTCAGTCCCACGGGGGGGCATCTAATGTTATCTTAATGGTCGCCATGACCCAGAGTCTTCCTTCGTCCATCTATCTATACAATATCTCGCGGGAATGCTCCATGCAAGAGTTTCTCTCTCTCTCTCTCTCTCTCTCCCTCTATCTCGCGCCTTGACGACTTGTTCAAACTTTCTTGGCTTTTGTCTCCAAGATAATCTGTAAGACATGTTATTTTTTCTTTCACGCCATTTACTGTCGGCATGTTGACACAGTGTCAGTTCGATGTTATTGCTACGTTACGATGGTTTGAGAGTACATGGCTCAAGATCCCGCTTTTTCTCTCAGCCAAGGAAGTAATGAAACTTGCCACTTGGTAAAACGTACATTGTTGTGGCGGGGGGTTTTGTTATGCTGGCATTACACGACTCAATACTTTCGTCAAACTTTTTGAATTCAAGAACAAAAGCGAATCAAAAACAAATTGGTAAAAAACTGCAACAATATAGCTTCTTTTAATTGATGCTTTTTTGTCAATGAATTCAATACTTTCGTCAAACTTATTGAATTGAAGGGCATCGATTAAAAGAGGTTATATATTGTTGCAGTTTTTTCCCAATTTGTTTTTTATTCGCTTTTGTTCTTGAATTCAATTAAGTTTGTGTATGAAAGCACTAATAGGAAGTATGTGCGGGGGGGGGGGGGGGGCTAAGAACTCTCAATTATACCCTCTTTATGCTCTAGAACGCTGGAGGTGAAATTATTGGCTGATTTTATGATCTTAATCTAGAGTCTCCCTTGATCACAGCGTCATCCGATTGCCTACTTAGCAAAACTAAGCATTGAGCTTTGTTCAAGAGTAAATTGTAGTACAAAGTTAATTTCGAAGTTTAAAGTTTCATCTCGTCACAATTATAATACCATTTCCATTTATTTTGGTCTTTATATCACATTTTTGTGTGAGTTGGGGTTCTTTGCGCATGGATAGGGCTACACCATTACTGAGCACATCACATTTAATACCTACCTAAAACAAATATTCGTTGTATTGGAAAGTCTGATATTATAAATACGTTGAAATTTTAAAATGTATATTACGTTAAAACTTCATAACTTACGTAACATTAAAATCTCTTGAGATCACACACTGGCTCCGATAA
This sequence comes from Isoperla grammatica, assembly GCA_945910005.1. Taxonomy (NCBI): domain Eukaryota; kingdom Metazoa; phylum Arthropoda; class Insecta; order Plecoptera; family Perlodidae; genus Isoperla; species Isoperla grammatica. The sequence continues at coordinate 54,714,346 of OX246741.1, forward strand.
GTAAATTATCTTACATTTAACTCCCCATGTTACCATTGGAGATAGATGTAACCGATTTTTATTGCCCAAGATCCCACCGTTATCAACATAAACAAATTCTCTTAGTAGTGATTAAAATACAATTTTTTCATGCATTAACTACGAAAAATTAAATCATAAATCGTTTGAAGATTATCGTACTTTCTGGTATACACATATTACGTATTTGTCTAAATTTTTCTCTTCATCGAACATCTATATTTCAATCGTTTGTAATATTAGTTTCCGTAGCAGCTCATTGAACATAATAATACCAAACATAAAACGATTTTGTTTAGAAATACTTTGTAAAAGAAAAATAGTACTGTTACATATTACCAAAACTTAATTCTAGGTGCAAACTATAATTTTAGGAATAAGATTGTACTAAGACACTTTATGCAGTAAGGATGTTGGGTTGGCAGTACCATCTTTTAACACATGGCATGTTTTAACAAGGGTACGTCATGCCCATAACAATCTATGAACCTTCTTGCGTGGACAAATATTTATCACACAATTAAATGTGTAGGTTTAGTAAATAATACATTATACAAGAATATTACATTATAATATTAGTTCTTAGGAATCGCTGCTGTAGGTTAGTTGAATATCGCTTTACCCGATGTGCCCCTCAGTCCAGAACAGTTGTAGGCGGAGGCGGTTGTAGCCGGTTATAGAGTGGCTATTCCGTAACCCGGGCGCAACTTGCGTACTGGAATAAGGGCCCAGGTGACGTATATATGTCACAATGCTTCTATACTAATGAACTACGATCTCTACAACACTTTGTTTTCAAACGTTCCATATAGCAGTCATGTGTCGACATTCTTATTTATGACCATTCAAGAACATGACAAAACTAAATAAATAAATAAATTCACATTTAGAGTCTATCCACTCAGTAACAAGACTGATTTTCAGTGGGGGACTTTAACTTAAAGTTACCAAACCAACTGTGTTGGCTCCAAACACCATCGACGAGTGAGCGATAACCAATCAAAGATCGATATTTCAAATATTAAACATATGAATCAGTGATTGGACAGTGTGAGCACCTGCGGACAGATGTCAGAATCAACAAGGCCGATTCAGAACAACTTTGAATTTATTTAGTGCTTGGTTGCCACCTTCTTGTACAACATATCATGTACTTGTGTAACCCAAAGTGACATTTATCTGAAAATATGACCAAGATGGCGCGACCGTGAAGCGAGAAGTCGCCTCTGAGTCACCGCCTTATTACGACCGACACAAAACCCCTCGAGCAGGCGGTGGCCTGTGATAATGTGATTTGGTAGCGATACTGTTGCCACAGCTGACAATTCAAACTCAGTTACGTGTTTTTCCAATCCACTTACGTCGTATCGGCTCGACCTATAGTCGATAGTCTTGCTAGACTCGACAAGGAGAGCACTTGGCTATATATATATATATATGTATGTACACACTTTCCGTTAATTAACGGTGACGTGGATTGATTGTTTTGCTATTGGCCAATCACAAGAGACTAGGTGCATTCTGGTGGCAAGAAAATAAACTATTTTGAGGAGGAGTTTAACTGTCAATTGTTCACTGTTTTTTATTGTTAAACAATGGCGCAGATAAGGAGGTTGCTTAGCAGCGCTCTCCAGTAGGCATAGAGCACACTTAAGTTTATCAACACTTAACAGAAGTAAAAGTCTTGTATGTTCGATCACCAACTGTACAGTTTATTGCGTTTCCTTGTGGGGTGGCCTAAACTCTGTAACACATCTAGTTCCAACCCTGTCACGGGTTTCAACCCTTAGGTTATGCATTGTCCTTGGGTGATCAGGGTTGGAAGTCGATGTGAACTTGTTTACAACGAGTCACTCGGCGAAACCGAACCGGTATCGTTGTTACGACCGACGTCTTCCGGTGACGACAACGACGCGCGCATCCGGTTCTCCCCCACCGGAAGCTGAGTTTATCTCGGTCAGCTGATGATCTGGTGCGACGGCGACGCTGTCAACGTCGTCCATAGAGGAGCCCGGTCGGTCGGCACGTGGACCTGGATGCCCACGGACACGTGACCGGGCTTGGCGTCCTGCTAGCTGTCTGGGCTGGTGACCTCGGGGTCTGAACGCTCCTCAACCACCGTGTCCAGCTCCTGAGAGGGGAAGCCACGTGACATGGCTCGCTCGCTGCGCAGACTGACTGCGCGCTCGGTGCGCCCGCACCCAGACACTGCAACACACAAGCAACCATGTCATAGCTGTCTGGGCTGGTGACCTCGGGGTCTGAACGCTCCTCTACCACCGTGTCCAGCTCCTGAGAGGGGAAGCCACGCGACATGGCTCGCTCGCTGCGCAAACTGACTGCGCGCTCGGTGCGCCCGCACCCAGACACTGCAACACACAAGCAACCATGTCATGGCTGTCTGGGCTGGTGACCTCGGGGTCTGAACGCTCCTCTACCACCGTGTCCAGCTCCTGAGAGGGGAAGCCAGGTGACATGGCTCGCTCGCTGCGCAGACTGACTGCGCGCTCGGTGCGCCCGCACCCAGACACTGCAACACACAAGCAACCATGTCATGGCTGTCTGGGCTGGTGACCTCGGGGTCTGAACGCTCCTCTACCACCGTGTCCAGCTCCTGAGAGGGGAAGCCACGTGACATGGCTCGCTCGCTGCGCAGACTGACTGCGCGCTCGGTGCGCCCGCACCCAGACACTGCAACACACAAGCAACCATGTCATAGCTGTCTGGGCTGGTGACCTCGGGGTCTGAACGCTCCCCCACCACCGTGTCCAGCTCCTGAGAGGGGAAGCCACGTGACATGGCTCGCTCGCTGCGCAGACTGACTGCGCGCTCAGACACTGCAACACACAAGCAACCATGTCATGGCTGTCTGGGCTGGTGACCTCGGGGTCTGAACGCTCCTCTACCACCGTGTCCAGCTCCTGAGAGGGGAAGCCACGTGACATGGCTCGCTCGCTGCGCAGACTGACTGCGCGCTCAGACACTGCAACACACAAGCAACCATGTCATGGCTGTCTGGGCTGGTGACCTCGGGGTCTGAACGCTCCTCTTCCACCGTGTCCAGCTCCTGAGAGGGGAAGCCACGTGACATGGCTCGCTCGCTGCGCAGACTGACTGCGCGCTCGGTGCGCCCGCACCCAGACACTGCAACACACAAGCAACCATGTCATGGCTGTCTGGGCTGGTGACCTCGGGGTCTGAACGCTCCTCTACCACCGTGTCCAGCTCCTGAGAGGGGAAGCCACGTGACATGGCTCGCTCGCTGCGCAGACTGACTGCGCGCTCGGTGCGCCCGCACCCAGACACTGCAACACACAAGCAACCATGTCATAGCTGTCTGGGCTGGTGACCTCGGGGTCTGAACGCTCCTCCGCCACCGTGTCCAGCTCCTGAGAGGGGAAGCCACGTGACATGGCTCGCTCGCTGCGCAGACTGGCTGCGCGCCCAGACACTGCAACACACAAGCAACCACGTCATAGCTGTCTGGGCTGGTGACCTCGGGGTCTGAACGCTCCTCCACCACCGTGTCCAGCTCCTGAGAGGGGAAGCCACGTGACATGGCTCGCTCGCTGCGCAGACTGACTGCGCGCTCGGTGCGCCCGCACCCAGACACTGCAACACACAAGCAACCACGTCATAGCTGTCGGGGCTGGTGACCTCGGGGTCTGAGCGCTCCTCCACCACCGTATCCAGCTCCTGAGAGGGGAAGCCACGTGACATGGCTCGCTCGCTGCGCAGACTGACTGCGCGCTCGGTGCGCCCGCATCCAGACACTGCAACACACAAGCAACCATGTCATGGCTGTCTGGGCTGGTGACCTCGGGGTCTGAACGCTCCCCCACCACCGTGTCCAGCTCCTGAGAGGGGAAGCCACGTGACATGGCTCGCTCGCTGCGCAGACTGACTGCGCGCTCGGTGCGCCCGCACCCAGACACTGAAACACACAAGCAACCACGTCATAGCTGTCTGGGCTGGTGACCTCGGGGTCTGAACGCTCCTCCACCACCGTGTCCAGCTCCTGAGAGGGGAAGCCACGTGACATGGCTCGCTCGCTGCGCAGACTGACTGCGCGCTCGGTGCGCCCGCACCCAGACACTGAAACACACAAGCAACCACGTCATGGCTGTCGGGGCTGGTGACCTCGGGGTCTGAACGCTCCTCCACCACCGTGTCTAGCTCCTGAGAGGGGAAGCCACGTGACATGGCTCGCTCGCTGCGCAGACTGACTGCGCGCTCGGTGCGCCCGCACCCAGACACTGAAACACACAAGCAACCACGTCATGGCTGTCGGGGCTGGTGACCTCGGGGTCTGAACGCTCCTCCACCACCGTGTCCAGCTCCTGAGAGGGGAAGCCACGTGACATGGCTCGCTCGCTGCGCAGACTGACTGCGCGCTCGGTGCGCCCGCACCCAGACACTGAAACACACAAGCAACCACGTCATAGCTGTCTGGGCTGGTGACCTCGGGGTCTGAACGCTCCTCCACCACCGTGTCCAGCTCCTGAGAGGGGAAGCCACGTGACATGGCTCGCTCGGTGCGCAGACTGACTGCGCGCTCGGTGCGCCCGCACCCAGACACTGAAACACACAAGCAACCACGTCATGGCTGTCTGGGCTGGTGACCTCGGGGTCTGAACGCTCCTCTACCACCGTGTCCAGCTCCTGAGAGGGGAAGCCACGTGACATGGCTCGCTCGCTGCGCAGACTGACTGCGCGCTCAGACACTGCAACACACAAGCAACCACGTCATAGCTGTCTGGGCTGGTGACCTCGGGGTCTGAACGCTCCTCTACCACCGTGTCCAGCTCCTGAGAGGGGAAGCCACGTGACATGGCTCGCTCGCTGCGCAGACTGACTGCGCGCTCGGTGCGCCCGCACCCAGACACTGCAACACACAAGCAACCATGTCATGGCTGTCTGGGCTGGTGACCTCGGGGTCTGAACGCTCCTCTACCACCGTGTCCAGCTCCTGAGAGGGGAAGCCACGTGACATGGCTCGCTCGCTGCGCAGACTGACTGCGCGCCCAGACACTGCAACACACAAGCAACCACGTCATAGCTGTCTGGGCTGGTGACCTCGGGGTCTGAACGCTCCTCTACCACCGTGTCCAGCTCCTGAGAGGGGAAGCCTCGTGACATGGCTCGCTCGCTGCGCAGACTGACTGCGCGCTCGGTGCGCCCGCACCCAGACACTGCAACACACAAGCAACCATGTCATGGCTGTCTGGGCTGGTGACCTCGGGGTCTGAACGCTCCTCTACCACCGTGTCCAGCTCCTGAGAGGGGAAGCCACGTGACATGGCTCGCTCGCTGCGCAGACTGACTGCGCGCCCAGACACTGCAACACACAAGCAACCACGTCATAGCTGTCTGGGCTGGTGACCTCGGGGTCTGAACGCTCCTCCACCACCGTGTCCAGCTCCTGGGAGGGGAAGCCACGTGACATGGCTCGCTCGCTGCGCAGACTGACTGCGCGCTCGGTGCGCCCACACCCAGACACTGCAACACACAAGCAACCATGTCATGGCTGTCTGGGCTGGTGACCTCGGGGTCTGAACGCTCCTCTACCACCGTGTCCAGCTCCTGAGAGGGGAAGCCACGTGACATGGCTCGCTCGCTGCGCAGACTGACTGCGCGCTCGGTGCGCCCGCACCCAGACACTGCAACACACAAGCAACCATGTCATAGCTGTCTGGGCTGGTGACCTCGGGGTCTGAACGCTCCTCCACCACCGTGTCCAGCTCCTGAGAGGGGAAGCCACGTGACATGGCTCGCTCGCTGCGCAGACTGACTGCGCGCTCGGTGCGCCCGCACCCAGACACTGCAACACACAAGCAACCATGTCATAGCTGTCTGGGCTGGTGACCTCGGGGTCTGAACGCTCCTCCACCACCGTGTCCAGCTCCTGAGAGGGGAAGCCACGTGACATAGCTCGCTCGCTGCGCAGACTGACTGCGCGCCCAGACACTGCAACACACAAGCAACCACGTCATAGCTGTCTGGGCTGGTGACCTCGGGGTCTGAACGCTCCTCCACCACCGTGTCCAGCTCCTGGGAGGGGAAGCCACGTGACATGGCTCGCTCGCTGCGCAGACTGGCTGCGCGCTCGGTGCGTCCGCACCCAGACACTGCAACACACAAGCAACCATGTCATGGCTGTCTGGGCTGGTGACCTCGGGGTCTGAACGCTCCTCCACCACCGTGTCCAGCTCCTGAGAGGGGAAGCCACGTGACATGGCTCGCTCGCTGCGCAGACTGACTGCGCGCTCGGTGCGCCCGCACCCAGACACTGCAACACAACAAACAATAACAGCGACCAATAGTTAACCTTCTACAATTCTCTATTTTCTTATACCATTTATTTTTTATTTTTATTGAAGCCATGCTATTGTCTAAGTGAATGGTTCACTTTGGAATAGGACTGCGACAGGGGAGCGTACTATCACCAATACTATTCGACGTAGTATTGGACGAGATGCTGCGAAGGGTTGACCCTAGAAGTGAAGACGAAGAGGGACTAGAGACCAGGACAATAATATATGCAGATGACATCTTGAAATTGGGGGAGAGAGTGATGAAGAAGTGCAACGTAAGGTGGATAAATGGAATGAGGTGACAGAAGAATTTGGCAAAAAGTTTAGCAGTGTGAAATGCGAGTCATTAGTGGTGCAAAAAGAGAAAAAGTCCGCAAAGGTTAAAAAAAGGATCACATTGAGGGGAGTGGAATTGCAGAAAAGGAAGAATGCCAATATCTAGGAAGTATGTTGACAAATGTAGCAAAGATAGGGAATGAGGTAAAGCGAAGAGTGGGACTGGCAGAAGAGTTCTGCCAAAAAGTTAGGAAGCTGGTTTGGAATGAGCATTTCCTTAAAAGATGAAAAAGGCTGCTGTATAAGCAATACTACATACCAATATTAACACATGGCGCTGGGACTTGGCCGATGGGGTGGAAAGAAGAAAGTGCACTGCAGGCAGCTGAGATGAAAAACATCCGCAGTGTGGCAGGTGTAAGTAAGTTGAACAAGATACTAAGGAGTGTGATAAGGAAGAAAGTTGGAGCTGAAAGCCTCAAGTTCAAGATGGAGAAGAACTGACTACGGTGGTATGGATACATGAGAAGTTTGGAGGAAAATAGAATCCCAAGACAAGCGTTTGAGTTAGTGAATAAGAGAAGAAGAGTGGGAAGACCTAGAGATAGATGGCAGGACCAAAAACAAGCAGATGTCGAGGAGATGAGCGGGCAGTGGTAGAGAATAGAGAGAGATGGCGGGAGGGCAGGGAAACGTGGAGATAATTGGTGGAATGGCAAGAGAAAACATTCACGAAGTTCAAGAAAATGATGTGTCGAGCTTGGCATGCTGATACTGATTTCTGCGATGTCCAAAATCAATGGTGGAAACACCCTTTTCCCTAATTAAATGATGTTGGAATAAATAGTGGCGATATATATTGAAATTAGAGTCAAGTGTAGGGCACAATGCCCTCTTTAGCCTGATGATTGATCAATGATAATGATGAAGGGAAGCCTGGTTCCAGCACGTAGCCTACCCCTGTCGGAAATTTCCAAGGGTAGCATCGGCTTTACGTCCCATCCGAAAGGACGGTGTAACTTTGACCCGGTGATATAGGTTCCTGCACCAACTTGGACTGCCGAGCAGTTGACGAGAAGAACGAAGCTGTTACACAAGCTTTCGAACCCTCCAATCTGCTCTAACCAACGGTAACTAGTGTTTCAGAGGAGAGTGGTCACCCACCCTCCTCTTGACCTAGACCGATGTTGCTGAACTTCTGTGTTCGTATAGGAACCGGCTAAACCATTCGTTCAGAGTCCAATGGTACCAAGTTAATTCTCTACTTCTCTAGTTTCTACTTCTTACGATCTTGGGTTGGATACCAGGAAATGTCTAACTCAGTGGGCGTGACTGTACATACTTTACATGTAACCATGACGTCACAGTGACGTCATCGGACACTTACCTAAGCGATGGATGGGGCTGAAACGCACCAAGGACATGGTTCGATGGTCGTCGCAGTTTCTGAAACAAAACAACACTAAATTAACATCGGTAGTAGGATAATTCATACCTGTATGTTATGTTAGGGTGTTTGCGTTTTGGTATTTGGGAAGGAATGTTCAAGGACTTTAAGTAGGAATCTATCCCAGCATTCGCCTTTACGATTGAGAGAAACCTGGGAAAATCTTCAGTAAAGATTGCCGGTATCGGGTATCGAACCGACGACCTGCAGCATTAGAGCCTCGTGTGCCAACACTGAGCCATCTATAACGGTGGATTTGAAAAGATATTTAAAAAAAGTGACTAGATAGATCATATAGAGATAGATTAGAGTAAATCCTGCCCTAGGACTACTACATTATCGTGGTGGGCAGGTTTGCGTGCTTTCGTGATCTATGCCGGCGGAAGCGTATGCTTCTAGTAGGGCCACCCTAGCCGGACAGGTTCAGACGAAAGGCAGTCCACGTATTTTCCTCTCCCTATTCCTCCCTTTTACGTCCTACTTGTCTTTTACCTCCTAACACCCCCGACGTCATATGATCACAGCTATCGAGTACGTCGTTTTAAACAAACAACATATAATCAACAATATAAATGTACAAAGTTTAAGACCCAAAGTCGAACCCGTGAACCTCCTACATTGAAGCAGAAGTAGACACACAGGACCAGCGAGCCTCGCTTGTCATACGTCTTCATTCACTGCAGCGCCGACCGCCTCCCCTCGCGCCCCCATAGAGCTGGTATTATGTCTACGCCCGCCCGGCCAGTCAGCTTTGGTCGTGAATCTGTTTTAAGGTCGGCCATTGTTGAAACACTGGATTGTGGTTTACTGACCTCCGGAGACTTCTTGCTTGGCCTGAGTCAACAGTGCGCGGTCACTAAGTGAAGACTAAGTGCACACTAGAGATTGTGGGAGTGGGACTTACGTGAAGACAGACTGAAGCCAGTATTCGTAGACAACCCCTATCCCATTGGACATCGAGTAGTATTTAGTCTTCACTAATGTGCTACATTTAAGATAAGAAATTGTACCTGGCAGTAGACATTTCTTACCCCTCAAGGTCAAGGTCACACAATAATAATACTCGGCACCTCCACCAAAACAAAATATTTTTGTTTTTATAATAAAAGTCAAATTTCAGTCAGGTTAACGAGAGTTCAAGACATTTACGTTGAAGTGGTGTTTTAGGGCACAAAACAGCGTCGTGTGGCGAGATCCTCATTTCCATTTTACCATCATTATTATTGTCTCGTGCGATGTTTTAGGACGGGCCTATTTTTTTATTTCTAAGAGTGTTCAACTCAAATAAATTTAAAAGCGTGATAATTAATTTTAGTTTAATTTTATGTTTTATATATTTTTTTATTACTCGTGTAGTTTTAATGTGAGATTGAATTTAAAAAATTTGTAACTGTGTACAATTAGATTATTAGAGACATTATCAACAAAAAATACTTCAACTTCAAGCACTATTAGAAATATCGAAATAATTGTATATTTTGTGAATTTCAACTCTGGCCCAATCCATGATAACGCGTTAATAACAATTATTGTTTTATTAACAGGCTGCTGATATAACAATTATGTTGAAAAGCAATTTTTTCTCCAGTCTTTCTTTCACTTCTGTTGAATGAAGCTGACGATTGCTCTGCGACCTGTGAGAGGCGGGAGTGAGGGCTCAACATGCCGGTCACGTGGGCTATTATTTCCAGTCCACCCCTCGGCTAAATAATGATGATCTTTGAGTGAGCGCGTGGGTAAAACAGACCTATAGACCCTTCAGGTCACGTGGTCATCTCGACTCGTACAAGATTTATACCTTCATATCGCGTCTAATCCGGCTCAAGGGGCGGATGTTGTGAGGGCTTAGAAATATATTTTTCTTTATATATTAAATTGTTATGGTTGAAAGACTTCGCATACACCAAGCACTTCAAAACGTTTTAGTCAAAATAAGCGAGTGTAAAGCGGTTTGATTTTGTTTACAAACTCGTAATAGTTTCACCAAAACGGTTTGATAAAGCGTATTGAACATGGCTGCCGAATTATACAAATATACACGATAGAATAAATAAGAAACTGGTCTGGCCTTTGGGTTTTATGTCCAGCTTGGACGGTTCAATTTTCCGTTCCAGTTTACTTGAATTTCCAGGACAAAAAAGCGTCAACAAATACGAAGATAATAAAATACAACCATGTTCCACTTCAGGTCACGTGATGATGTGATTGTTTGTTCTTGAATTCAAGGATACTGGAACGGAACATTGAACCGTCTAAAAACAGCTTAAGGGAGGAATTTGTATATGGTTGCTAAGGAGTTTGATCTTCTTATGGAAAATAGCATATAATAAAACAATTCCATAACAACAAATCCTCTTAACTTAACTTGACAGTTGTCTGTGCATAGCAACAAAAGTCTGATAGCCGAGTACAACATTCCAGTACTGAAACTTAAACATCATCCCACTCTTCACTTTGCATGTTCATATGTTCACTTGTCATGTTCATGTTTCTTTTTATGTTCACATGTTCACTTTTCTCTCACGTGCGTTTGATTTCGAAACAAACTTAATGCGCAATATCTGCTGCAGTGCACCAAATCGCCAATAAATAATCAAACAATGGTGGCAGCACGCTACTCTAGTCAAGAAACTACCGAGAAACAAAACATAAACAACAGGAATAGCTTCGAAATATTTGAAGAGGGTTTCTTCTCATCTGGCGGCGTCATCGAGAATTGTGTTTATGCTGAAAGTTTTTAGCCAATCAGGCCACGACGAGGCGTCGTATGGTTGTTATCATAGTCTGATTGCTTCGTGCACAGTAGGAACATGAGCGTTCAACAAGTTGTAAAGTACTCATCCGACATTGTCTTTTTTTGTGTTTGTTTTTACGGTTAGCTCAAAATATTTCCAATGTTTTTTTTAAACAATCTGGTTACTGTAAATATCTCTATTAAAATAAATTCTGTTCAATGGTGGGAACTAGATAATTAAATCTTGAGTGCCTTGACTGGATTCAGAAATCTTCCTACCTTCGGATACAAAGTCTGGACTTGAAACTTAACTTGATTTGATTGTCAAAGCTATTGTTTTTCTTATGGAAAATAGTATCAAACAAAACCCTCCATCAGGTGGTTACTCAAAATAGATGTAGACTGCTTTCGCGCCGTTAGCTCGGATGCATAGTTAAGATGCTGAGTGCTATTAAGAATAAGATGCTGTTTCACACTTACACCACATACATACAAATGGCACGATTGAATAAAATGTCAATACCGTTCAATCAAAATCAATATCAACTGTCAAATAAGTCATGATTAGTGTATTTTCATGGATGGTTAGCCGGCGCAGTTGGCCGAGGTCGATTAGGCGTTGGTCTAGTAAACCGCGGTCTCTGCGTTCCAGGTTCGAATCCTGGCTTGGGCATGGAGCTCATGTGGCGTTGTTTCATATTCATAATCACCCACTCATCGTCTCGATTAGCCTCGTTGCAAAAATATTAGACGTAAAACCCCAAATATCATCATTATCATGGATGGTTGATTAACTTGATCAATAGAAGTAATTTGATAATAAAAACAAATAAGTAGGTTTTTGAAACCGGTCTTCATAAATCATAACTCCACGGGTGTGCTTTGTTCATTTTATACATAGAGTTTGCAAAAATAATACATTTGTGTTTTGAAAAGGAGGCGGAAATCTTATTTTCACATCCTAGATTGTGATTTGATTTATTCCATGTTTTTGTTTACAAAAGGATCGCGTAGTGTGGTCCCCTTAGAAGCCTGTGAACTGTGTGAGAGTGGGTTGCCTTAAAGAGCGCAGCCCATATAGAACCACGGAGGTGGTTCACACCCCCCACCCCCCCACCCCCCAGCCAGCCCGCCGCCGCTATCACAGTTGTAGCGAGTAATTTATTACGCTGGAGTAAAGCCCAAGTCACAAGTTATTCATTATTTGCTCGGAGGTCGTAGAAATAAGTTTGGATCTTTCTGACTTTTGTCTTTCCGATAGAGGAAAACTTCAGTAGGATTGAAAACAGTGGGTAGTGTGTTGTGGTAAAGATGTGAACTGTGAAGTTACAAATACGCCTGTTTAGGTTGGATTTTGCATTTCCTGTGATTCAGTGATTTAAATAAACTACATATACGTTATTTTACCGGTAAAAGTGATAAGATACTGTTTTTATTTATAGATCTGCATGTTAGAAAATAATTTAAACTATCTGTTTTAAATTATGAACATGATTTATGAAAATCAGAAAACACACTGGAAAAATGTACAAAAAGCCATAGAAACGTCATAACAAAGTCTTGGCTACTTGACAGCCTTCTATATGTAAACACTACACATTGGTGTCGCACACTATTGCCAACACCCCCTCTCGACAGCTAATGTGTAATTCCCATCAGATGTCTCAATTTTTCAAATTGGGTTTTTGGAAGTGGTTTTGTGAAAACGTCCGCTATCATGTTGTCACTTTCACAGTAGACAAGTTCAATCACTTCCCTGTCCACCAAATCTCGCAGATGATGATGACGTACATCAATATGCTTGGTACGACTGTTAATTTTCTCATTTAATGCCAATTTTATGCATCCCTGATTATCTTCGTACAACACTGTAGCCTTGTCTACTACTTGTCCAAAGTCTTGGAGCATTTGACGTAACCACACAAGTTCTTGGCTAGCATATGAAACCGACACGTACTCCGCTTCTGTAGATGACAGTGCAACTGACACCTGTTTCTTGCTGGACCAGGAAATTGGGCTATCATCCAGTTTAAAAAGATACCCACTTGTTGATTTGCGATCACTACTATCACCTGCCCAGTCTGCATCAGCATATCCTGTGAGTTTAAGCTCGCTTCCAGCTGAAAGTCTCAACTGCATTGTTATGGTATTCTTGAGATATCTCATCACCCTCTTCAAGGCGGTCCAATCTTTTTGTCGGGGTTTGCTTACTCGCCTGCATAAAAATCCCATTGCTGCAGCTATGTCAGGTCTTGTTGTTGTAGCAATATACAGAAGAGAACCCACTGCTTGCCTGTACCTTTCATTATCTGGCAGAAGATCATCTTCATCTTGTAACTTGGTATATTCTGTATCCATTGGCGTTACTGTCCCTTTGGCTTGATCCATTCCATACATCTTTAAAATGGAATCAATTTTTGTATTTTGATTTAAAAGAAATGTACCATCTTCTTCTCTTTGTATCTGAATACCTAAGTAATAAGTCGCATTTCCCAGATCTTTTGTTTCAAAATGCCTGTTCAATTTTTCCTTCAATATGTCTATCTGAACTTCATCTTCATGAGCTATAAGCAGATCGTCAACGTATACTAATACGTACATAAACTTGTTATCTTCACACTTAGTATAAAGACACTGATCAGCTTGGCTTCGCTTAAAACCATTTTCATTTAGAACTTGATTCATTTTTAAATTCCAAGCTCTTGCTGCTTGTTTCAATCCATATATGGATTTTCTTAATTTACAAACTAGATATTCTTTTCCTTCCTCCACGAATCCGATTGGTTGCTTTAAGTACAACTCTTCTTCAACATCACCATTGAGGAATGCCGTCTTGATATCAAAATGCTTTACAGTCATTTTCTTAGTTGCTGCAATCGTTAGAAGAGTTCTAAAGGTGCTCTGTTTTACTACAGGGGCAAATGTAGCATTGTAGTCTTCTCCATATGTTTGTGAAAATCCTTTTGCAACTAATCTTGCTTTATACCGTTGTATTTTTCCTTGTGAGTCACATTTAGCTTTGAAAACCCATTTGCATCCAATGGCACGTTTTCCAGCTGGTAGATCTGTCAACTCTAATGTATTATTAGATACAAGAGAATGAAATTCTTCTTTGGTAGCATCAATCCACTTCTGTCTCTCTGATTCAGGTAGCCCCATCATATCTTTCCAAGATTCTGGTTCCGATTGTGGCTCTGCGTGTGTGAAATAAGACAGTTTTAGAGGTGGCACACCCTTGTTGACTCTTTTGGATTTTCTAATTGGTTGATTTACTTTTTCAACTGACCGAGATTTCTCTTTTTCCGCTTCCGGTTCTTCAACTTGATTATTTGATGGTGCGATCTGTACTTGAAATCGCTGTTCCTCTACACGTCTTTCATGTTTGTCTCCTGGTGTTGATTCCATACCGTTAGCAATTTCTAATAATCCCACCTGGTCCTCCTCAATTACCACAGTTCGACTAATAGTAATTTTGTTTGTTGCTGGATGTAGGATTCTGTAGCCTTTAGATGTGTCACAAAATCCCACCACAACCCCCTCTTGCGCATTAGGATCTAATTTTGTTCTCTTTTCCTTTGGGATATAAACATATGCCTTACTTCCAAAGATTCGAATATGTTTGATCGTAGGCTTCTGTTCATTCCACAGTTCATATGGGGTTACTTCTATTGCTTTGCTTGGCAATCTATTTTGCAAGTAACATGCTGTCACGACAGCCTCTCCCCAGTACTTTGTTGGAAGATTTGCATCTAATAGCATACATTTAGCTGCTTCCATTAGTGACCTGTTTTTGCGCTCTGCAACTCCATTTTGTTGAGGTGAGTATGGTACTGTTGTCTGAAATTGAATGCCCTCTTTGGCAAAAATGCTTCGAGTTTTCTTCCCTGTATATTCGCCACCGTTGTCGGCACGAAACTTCTTAGGTTTTCTTCCAAACTTATTGGTTACCATAGCAATGTATTCTTCTATCTTAGCTGCAACTTCATCCTTGGTATGTAGAAGATACACTGTTGTATACCTCGAGTAATCATCTATGAACGTCAGAAAATATTTCTTCTTTCCAGGCGTTTCTATCTTCATTGGTCCACATACATCAGTGTGAATTAAGTCCAATGGTTGCTTAGCCCGATTCACACTTACCTTAGGAAAAGCTTTCTTAGTCAATTTCCCCTTTATGCAACTAACACACTTCATGAGGTTATCACAATTGTCAATTTTAAAATCTGCCACAAGATCATTGCTTACCAAACTTTTAATAGCTTCCGGATCTCGATGTCCAAGTCGGCGATGCCACAAGTGGATGCAATTACTGTGCTGTTGTTTAGTTACATTTACCTTTTCCTTACATGACAACTTGAACAAATCATTGACAACATTTGCTCTTGCCACAATTTCATTGTTGTTCAGAATAATACATTCATCTTCTTTGAAAACAACAACGTACCCTAATTTAGTTAATTTCTGTACCGAAATCAAACTGTCTTGTAACTGTGGAGCATACATCACATTCTTGACAAGAAATCTTATTGTCTTTGTAGGAGATACAATGCAATTTAAATAACCTTCACCAACTCCTTCAGATAACATCTGCTGTCCATTGGCAGTGGTAATCTTATCTGTCCTAGTATGATAAAATGTCGTGAAGAAACTTCTATCATTCGTCATGTGACTAGTGGCTCCCGAGTCTATATACCACATATTATGTCGTAATGACTCTGCAGAAGATCTAAAACACACCTCCTTATGATATACTCCCTCTCCATTATCCACTAGGCCTACACATTTTGCCTTTTGATAATCATTTTGTTTTTCATACTCTTGCATTTTCTTTTTCCATACTTTGCAATCTTTCTTTAAGTGTCCTACTTTCTTACATACAAAGCATTCACGAATCTCCCTACTTTCCTTTTTAAACAGCTTGCCTTTGTTATTAAACAGCTTTGACCTTAATGCTGATTCAAACTGTGAATCAACAGCTCCCGAGTTGTGGAACTTACGCTTGTATTCATCCATAAGCTTACCCTTCACATACTCTAATGTGAGCTCATCATCCGGCCTGGCATCTAATGCTGTTACAAGTGAATCATACTCATTTGGTAATCCACCTAATAATAGAGCTGCTACATGAAAATCTTTAATTTCTTCTCCAATTCCACGTAAACGCTCTACCATTTCCAAGGTTCCCCTGATGTAAACTTGCATCTCTTGGTCCCTTTCTAACTTTGTTTGATATAACTTTCTTAATAAATATAATTTATTACTTAAATTTGCCCGTTCATGCACTTTTTGTAGCTCAAGCCACATGCCTCTGGCACTATTGCATTTACAAATGTGGATGATTTGGTTACTATCAACACTCAAAGAAATTGTAGTCTGTGCTTTTTCATCTTTTTCAGACCAATTGGCAGGTAACTCATCTGGTTTATCATTACTAACAACTAACCACGTACCTTCTCTGATAAGCAGCATTTTCATTATAAACTTCCATGTCTGGTAGTTACCATCATTCAGCTTTGCAACTGAAAACATCCTCTCTTCTGACATTATGTCCACTTATTTTTGAAAAATGTCAAAATACAAACTTTACTTTAAAACTTTACTTAAGTTACACTGCACTGCAATAGTTACTTTAAATTAGCAGAACATCCTGGGCCCATAACCTGTTAGAAAATAATTTAAACTATCTGTTTTAAATTATGAACATGATTTATTAAAATCAGAAAACACACTGGAAAAATGTACAAAAAGCCATAGAAACGTCATAACAAAGTCTTGGCTACTTGACAGCCTTCTATATGTAAACACTACACATTGGTGTCGCACACTATTGCCAACACTGCAAACATTCTTGATGCATCAATTTGAAAAGTGGACGGAGTGCGATATTATAAGCTATGAAAGGAAGAAATAGAAAGAGAAAGGAGAGGAAGAGAAACAGAGAAAACTGCTAAGAGTGAATACAATTTTCAAGACTGTCGCTGTTGGGGTTGCAAAATCATAAAGTTAATAGCTTCCCAACAAAATTTATCGCTATGAAAGCAAAGATTGTTAAACATCGTAACCACTTCTTTGATGGAACTTTTATTAGGTTGTTAACATTTTTTGTATAGACATTTTATGAAACCATTACTTTCCATAAAACATCGATACGTGTTTAATTCTTTCCCCTTCTCCGTCTCACAAGAGGAATCTACTCGAGCTTCCAAGTTCCGCCACCAGACTGCGGTGATGCCAAACTTCTCGGATGTTGAGTTGACGACCACACGGAAAAACACACCGCCGCCTAAGCGTCGATTCCCTTCACCGGTTCAACGGTTCAACGCCACAAAACCACCGCCCTACTACCGTGTTTAGTTAATGCTGTGGTCGTCTCAATCAAAGTTTGTTTGTAGCGTAATTTAGTGGGCGGTGTGTGG
This sequence comes from Isoperla grammatica, assembly GCA_945910005.1. NCBI lineage: Eukaryota > Metazoa > Arthropoda > Insecta > Plecoptera > Perlodidae > Isoperla > Isoperla grammatica. Next base: position 54,731,551 of record OX246741.1, read on the forward strand.
GTGTACCCTCGTACACACAAACATTGACTGTGACAGATTGTGACCGCCGAACAGGCTGATTTATATTCCTACTCACAAATCAACTGATCGAAAGCCCTAATTTACACGAGCAAGCTGAATCCACTAGTGAAATAATATACTTTATATAACGTAGAATAAATAATAGTACTAGCATAAAAGATACTACCTTAAAGCCCAATTTAGATAGTTCACTGTTCCGTTCAATTGAATTGAAGGACAAAAAAGCATCAAAACATAAGTAGATGATAAAATACAATACCTCATTTTCTTTGATTCGTTTTTGTTCTTGAGTAAAGGAAACCGTTTTTCTATGAAGGAAACTTGAACTGAACATTAATCCATCTAAAAGCAGCTTAGTTCTGCAACCTAAGGCAAAGGAAGGAAGGAACAAAGAAAAATAAGAAGTGAAGAAGTGAATTAAAAATAAGAAGGAGCATGAAGGGCTTATGTTCTTACTTCTAATTTCTTAACAAAAAATTACTCTGTTCATTTTGTAATTACATTGTCCATCGCCACCCCAAGTTCACTGTCCGTAGTGTGGAGGGGGGGGGGGGGGGGGGAGAAGGGGGCCTAATTCCGGACGTGGTGTACCGTTCTAAAACAGCGCCGGAAGATGACAATCTCCGTCGTTCCACCCCGGTTTACGGCGGGCGGTGTTTGAGCGCCGCGGTAGATAAGGGTTAAGGGTTCAGACGCGACTTTAAGTGAATTGCCGGATGAACAACGACGCGCGCTGGGTGACCAACAAGTTGTGTTGGGGGGGGGACCAAGCGCTGAGATGAACAACTCATTGGTAGGCCTATAACGGAAACATTATTCAGGGATGCTATCTTTAATGTAGGCAACAATAAATAATAATTATATTATTATTATTGTCATTATTAATTTACATATACAATATAATATTAATATATATATATATATATATATATATATATATAAATTAATTAATTAATAATATAGCCATATTATGGCCATATGCACAGCCATGTCAAGTTAAGTAGTTGTCGCTATGGAATTGTTTTATTACAGTTATTTTCCATTTTCCATACGAAGAACAAACCCCATGACAACCATTACTTAATCCAATACTTAACTCAACTGTGCATTCCGCCCCAATATTTACCATCTTTAAAACTATTTGTATGTTTTTTTACTCCAAAATACGTTTCTAAAATGTATCAACTTCTTTAGTATACTTCTTTTCGACAGGAGTAGGCTACCGGCTTGATACCAAGTTTCCTTCCCGCACTTCTTGAACATCGTTCATCAATCACCATTTTATATTCAATTTGCACCAATGGGATCTCTGTTCGGTTAAAAATATAGAATATATCAATCAATCTATCAATCATGTAAGGATCACAACGTCACATTCAACAATGAGTCTAACAATGATTGATTGGTTGATGGGACCAACACCACTTAGAGCACTTAAAGGATTTAGAAGGCCTGTATGAAAAGGTCAAGTCTCAACAATACTTGGGTGACAACAATGCACAATAGAGCGGCTATTGTGTAGCACTGTAGCGTAGGTCACATAAATAATAGCCAGACAGTAACTGGTGCTTCGGTGGTTCCCAGTTCGCAAGTTGCTTTTTATTTTCTTATCCGAATGTTGAATTGTTACAGCGGCAGTGAAGCTTACCGCTTTTTTTATTGTTTGTTGTTTAACGACGTACTCGACAATTCTATGATCATGACGTCGGGGGGTGTTTGGAGGAAAGAGACAAGTAGGACGCAAAGGGGAGGACGTGGACTTCCTTTCGTCTGGCTTCTCCACCTCGACCTGTCCGGCTAGGGTGGCATCGTTGAGTGAGTAATATAGGGTAGAGGCGCAACGCAATCGTCAGTTTGGCTACCTTCTTTTACTGCCCAACATACTTTAGTCGGGTAGTAGAAGTTCGCCAAGCGACGCGATGACGGAGCCTGATTGGTCGGCTACTTCGCCGAAGATATGCGAAGACAGCCGAAAACTCCGTAATCGCGTCGCTTGGCGAACTTTTACTACCCGACTGAAGTATGTTGGGCAGTAAAAGACGGTAGACAAACTGCCGATTGCGTTGCGACTCTACCTTATATTACTCACTCAACGGTGGTACTACCAGAAGCATACGCTTCCACCAGCATAGTTGTCTGGACCACCATAGCAAGCAAACCTGCCCACCACGTTAACGTAGCAGTCCCTGGGCAGGAGTGAACAACGTCGCAAATTGAAGCAATTACTTAT